>CM040394.1:108048417-108605917 GCA_022702515.1 Ilyophis sp. 1 JC-2022
TGGCGATTCGTCTCTTTCCCCGGCGCCGCCCACCCGCCTCTCTCTCTCCACTCAGAGGAGGACGGGACGCCCCCGCCAAAGCGCCCCTCGCCGGCCTCCCGACGCAGCCCATGCAGCAGTGCATTGTGGGAATGTGAAAGGGAGCGTTTAAAAAAAAAAAAAAAGCGTTCACTGCAAAAAAGTGTTTTTCTTGTAAATGAGACTTAAAATCATAAGTTGAAAATTTTAGCTTGTTTTAAGCTCTTTTTTGTTTGACAAATTAAATTGTCTTACCCATTGGCAAATCTTTAAATGAGTCAATCTGTCTCACCACATTAGCAACCTTTTTGTTTTTCTTAGCAAAACAGCAATAGAATAAGACATTAAAGTTTAAATATAAGACTAAAATCCTTGTTAAGACTGACTTATTTTTTGGTCTTTGCAGTGTTCAGCTGCAGCGGGTGAGCAGGCCCGCGTAGCACAGGATCAAGGAGCTGTGACACGACGCTGAAGCGCAGACCACATTTGAGATCAGCGAGGGCGAGGTCCGCAGGCTTCGTCTATCAGGCCCGGCCAAGCGGCTGCAGCGTGGCGCTCTCAGCCCGAGGAGTTACGCCGCTCTCATCACAGTCAGAGACCGTAGAGAGAGCTGACCTGAGTCTATATCGCCCTTACTCAGCCCCTTAAAAGCGACCCAATCAGACCCAAGAAAGACGCAAGGCTGGGTTAACTGTGTAATCAGCTGCTTAAGTTCTGAATGACAATGAAAGCCAGGCCCTCCAGGACTGTCATGGAGGACGAGCGCTCATCGGAGCACGGAGCTTTAGCGCCCTGAGCTTTAGCGCCCTGAGCTGTGTATGTTCACACACCAGGACGATGCATTCGTACCCCAAACCCACAAACCCAGATCACATCAGCGTCTCAGGGACTGAAGTCTATGTCTCTCTCTTTCTCGCTCTCTATTTTAAAATGGCGTCGCACACGACGTCCCGTGCCGTATCTAAGACAGAGCGAGAGCAGCTCTGCATGATTGAGCAGGACGGAGATGGGAGACGAACCGAAGTCGTTCGTAGAGAGAAAACATCTCGCAATTAAAGATAAAAGAGAAAGGAAAGCGAGCATCAGACATCAGCCTGAGCCATCCTGGCGGAGAGGAAGTGACATCACGGCCACCACCGTGGGACCGACACGTGTCCCCCCCCCCGGCATCATAAAGTGACCTTTGCGGGCAGCGGGGCCACCCCGAGCATGTGACCCGGCGGGCGTGACGTGCGTTAACAGCTCCTCGCGTGCCCTCGTCCTCCTGACCTCGACGCCCCCAAACTTCCTGCAGAGGCTCCTTGGCAAACTGCCACTTCCAGGGGACGCCGCTCCTCAGAGGAGGGGTGGGGGGCGGCAGTACTTTTTGGTTTGTGTGTTTGTTAGTTTTTTTTCACCTCTTCTGTTTCAGTAGATATGTCGAGTGCCAATCAGTCTAGAGTCTCTGAATCTGGGTTACAAACAGTCTGATCATATTTGGGACATTCTCTCTGGTAGAGCATGTCTATACCTGGCAGCCAGGGTCCACGATTGGCTGATTAGTTACTTTATACGCCCGAAACGTTGCAGCTCCCTTCGTGCACCTTTTCAAATTCCAGCATAAACTCACAACAGTATGACTGTGATGTTTTAAAAAAAGACAGTATTACTGTGATGTTTAAAAAAAAGACAGTATTACTGTGATGTTTAAAAAAAATACAGTATTACTGTGATGTTTAAAAAAAAGACAGTATTACTGTGATGCTTAAAAAAAGGACAGTATTACTGTGATGTTTAAAAAGGACAGTATTACTGTGATGTTTAAAAAGGACAGTATTACTGTGGTGTTTAGAAAAGGACAGTATTACTGTGATGTTTAAAAAAAAGACAGTATTACTGTGATGTTTAAAAAAAGGACAGTATTACTGTGATGGTTAAAAAAAAGACAGGACAGTATTACTGTGATGTTTAAAAAAAGGACAGTATTACTGTGATGTTTAAAAAAAGGACAGTATTACTGTGATGTTTTTAAAAAAGACAGTATTACTGTGATGTTTAAAAAAAGGACAGTATTACTGTGATGTTTAAAAAAAGGACAGTATTACTGTGATGTTTAAAAAAAGGACAGTATTACTGTGATGTTTAAAAAAAAAGCACTATTGACTAACAATTAAAAGCCTTTTTTTCCCCTTCAAATACACAGTTGTCACAATCAGCAATCACTCAAATCCTAACTTACCAAATTGACTTTATGAAGAAAAAGCAAAACTGGTTTTAACTGAATAAGTTCAACAGCTCTTCCTAAGTCTTAACAGAATGCAGAACCGGCTGGATTCCAGGGCGGAGAGATCAGTATTCTTGCAACCAGGGGAGAGACGGACATACGCAGAACGTAGATGAAAAAAACTCCCTGGGTGGAACAGATAGGAACAAATGTTTGGGAGGAACCATCCTCCTCTGGTCGGCTCAGGAGCGGGTTTTATTTTAATAACCAACACAATGTATCAGCCAATCAGGTACCAAGCTGGGCTACGGGCCTAAAAGTAACACTTTACATGTAAGCGAAGGTTCTGGTTCCGGTCCAGGTTTTCCCGCTGGGAGGACACCCAGCTGAGGGGCATAACCGCCAACGGGGACCGCCGTCTGCCAGCACTGCGCATCCCAGACCACAGAGCCCGCTGATCCGCCACACCAGTCCCACCCCTCCAACCGCCCGTCCTCCAGTAACACAAAGCCGTCATTACCGCCAATTACAGCCACGGCCTCGGCGTTACGGCGGAGCGACGTACTTCAGCCTAATCTTTCTCCCGGGGACCCTTTGGATAACCATATTAACGGTTATTAAAATTTGTTGCGGCGCGCACCACCCTGCCAAGGCCGCACCCTAGGGGGGTGAGAAATGTCGAAATATTTATTTAAATTTTTCGTCCCATAAAGGCTTCTCCAGAGCAAGCCATCTCCGCGGTCATGATTTATGAAGTTACATATGTCCAATTTGGCACTGTGCCTTTAAAACTATTGTTTGCCCCCTCCCCCCCTCCCCCCCCCCTCCACATTATCATTAACCCCCCCAGTAACACAAAACCAGACGCCTCCGCACCGGTATAATCACACCGCTCCCGATGAGAGATAAGATGAATAGAGTAATTGAACGCGGCGCAGGCTAATGTTGCCTGGCTCTGATTCAGGGAGGGGGAAAAGTGGAACGTGATTACCTTTCAGGATTTATCATTACTGCTCTCTTATTAAATGCGCTGTGGCCACAGCAGCTTCTGAGCTCCCGTTCGGTCCGTCCGTCCGTCCGTGTAAAGAATGGACCGCGCGGAAGCACAATAAGGCACATACGACAAGCCCGGCGCACTGAGCGATTAAAACATCGGCGCTGATATTGTGCGCCTTGCTCTGTGATAATAGCGCTATATAATGAATGTTTTCAGTGTTATTCTCTCCTCCTTCCCATTGCGGGAAAAATTTAGAACACTGTGCTTTTTAGTTTTTTTGCGTGACGTTGGTTTGAGAAACATCAAAGCCCCGGTGGAAATCCCTGGAGACGCGTGCGGAGGAAACGACAACCATGACATTCAGTTACCGCCATAAACATAGACAACCTTTTTCTGTTTTTGTTTCCCACACACTTTCACACACAAACACGTGCACATGCACACACTCACACACAGGCATGCACAGACACACACACACGTGCCTGTGTGTGTGTGCATGAGTGTATGCGTGCATGAGTGTATGCGTGCCTGTGTGTATGTGCCTATGTGTGAGTGTGTGCATGTGTATGTGTGTGTGTGTGCGTGCCTATGTGTGAGTGTGTGCATGTGTGTGTGTGTGTGTGTGTGTGCCTGTGGTCTTCTGTGAGAAGGTTTTCTAAAAGCAGCAGGTAGCACTTTTGTGCCGTGAGCATTTGAGCAGCCACAGCTGCAGATCACACCGAGCTGCACGTGTTCCCACTAATGTTAGCCATCGTTAGAGGAGGATGTGCAATCACTAATGTTAGCCATCGTTAGAGGAGGATGTGCAATCACTAATGTTAGCCATCGTTAGAGGAGGATGTGCAAACACTAATGTTAGCCATCGTTAGAGGAGGATGTGCAATCACTAATGTTAGCCATCGTTAGAGGAGGATGTGCAATCACTAATGTTAGCCATCGTTAGAGGAGGATGTGCAATCACTAATGTTAGCCATCGTTAGAGGAGGATGTGCAAACACTAATGTTAGCCATCGTTAGAGGAGGATGTGCAATCACTAATGTTAGCCATCGTTAGAGGAGGATGTGCAAACACTAATGTTAGCCATCGTTAGAGGAGGATGTGCAAACACTAATGTTAGCCATCGTTAGAGGAGGATGTGCAAACACTAATGTTAGCCATCGTTAGAGGAGGATGTGCAAACACTAATGTTAGCCATCGTTAGAGGAGGATGTGCAAACACTAATGTTAGCCATCGTTAGAGGAGGATGTGCAATCACTAATGTTAGCCATCGTTAGAGGAGGATGTGCAAACACTAATGTTAGCCATCGTTAGAGGAGGATGTGCAAACACTAATGTTAGCCATCGTTAGAGGAGGATGTGCAAACACTAATGTTAGCCATCGTTAGAGGAGGATGTGCAAACACTAATGTTAGCCATCGTTAGAGGAGGATGTGCAAACACTAATGTTAGCCATCGTTAGAGGAGGATGTGCAATCACTAATGTTAGCCATCGTTAGAGGAGGATGTGCAAACACTAATGTTAGCCATCGTTAGAGGAGGATGTGCAAACACTAATGTTAGCCATCGTTAGAGGAGGATGTGCAAACACTAATGTTAGCCATCGTTAGAGGAGGATGTGCAAACACTAATGTTAGCCATCGTTAGAGGAGGATGTGCAAACACTAATGTTAGCCATCGTTAGAGGAGGATGTGCAATCACTAATGTTAGCCATCGTTAGAGGAGGATGTGCAAACACTAATGTTAGCCATCGTTAGAGGAGGATGTGCAAACACTAATGTTAGCCATCGTTAGAGGAGGATGTGCAAACACTAATGTTAGCCATCGTTAGAGGAGGATGTGCAAACACTAATGTTAGCCATCGTTAGAGGAGGATGTGCAAACACTAACGTTAGCCATCGTTAGAGGAGGATGTGCAAACACTAATGTTAGCCATCGTTAGAGGAGGATGTGCAAACACTAATGTTAGCCATCATTAGGGGAGGATGTGCAAACACTAATGTTAGCCATCGTTAGAGGAGGATGTGCAAACACTAATGTTAGCCATCGTTAGAGGAGGATGTGCAAACACTAATGTTAGCCATCGTTAGAGGAGGATGTGCAAACACTAATGTTAGCCATCGTTAGAGGAGGATGTGCAAACACTAATGTTAGCCATCGTTAGAGGAGGATGTGCAAACACTAATGTTAGCCATCGTTAGAGGAGGATGTGCAAACACTAATGTTAGCCATCGTTAGAGGAGGATGTGCAAACACTAATGTTAGCCATCGTTAGAGGAGGATGTGCAAACACTAATGTTAGCCATCGTTAGAGGAGGATGTGCAAACACTAATGTTAGCCATCATTAGGGGAGGATGTGCAAACACTAATGTTAGCCATCGTTAGAGGAGGATGTGCAAACACTAATGTTAGCCATCGTTAGAGGAGGATGTGCAAACACTAATGTTAGCCATCGTTAGAGGAGGATGTGCAAACACTAATGTTAGCCATCGTTAGAGGAGGATGTGCAAACACTAATGTTAGCCATCGTTAGAGGAGGATGTGCAAACACTAATGTTAGCCATCGTTAGAGGAGGATGTGCAAACACTAATGTTAGCCATCGTTAGAGGAGGATGTGCAAACACTAATGTTAGCCATCGTTAGAGGAGGATGTGCAAACACTAATGTTAGCCATCGTTAGAGGAGGATGTGCAAACACTAATGTTAGCCATCGTTAGAGGAGGATGTGCAAACACTAATGTTAGCCATCGTTAGAGGAGGATGTGCAAACACTAATGTTAGCCATCGTTAGAGGAGGATGTGCAAACACTAATGTTAGCCATCGTTAGAGGAGGATGTGCAAACACTAATGTTAGCCATCGTTAGAGGAGGATGTGCAAACACTAATGTTAGCCATCGTTAGAGGAGGGTGTGCAAACACTAATGGTGATGTGGTGCCGTAACAGCAGGAGCCGTCTCTCTTGCACACGTTCGACAGGGAAAAAAATCCTTTTCACCAAATCCCTCGACTTCCTGTCAGCCTCAAGATAGAGCACGCAGCACCGGCGTATGTATGTAGAACCGGTGTGTAAACAAATTCCACACTCCTGCATCGAGTCCGTCTCCCGCCTTAAATTCACCGCGGTCAACCCCGGTGTCGAGTGCCGGTCAAGCTCTGCTGAGGTTCGGCTGTGTGTGTGTGCGTTTGTGTGCGTGTGTGTATCTCATACACAGACTGGGATAACCATGGTCCCCCGGTGTGTAGGGGTGTGTAGTGTCCAGGTAAGCGGCTGTGATAAGGGCAGCGATCCCGAGTGTTCCGGCGAGGGGCTTAGCGTGGAAGCATCCCGAGACATACCTGCCCCCCCCCACCACTGCCACAGCCCCCCCTACATGCACACCAAACCTCACTTATCAGGGACTCTCTGTGGTGAGTGTGTTAATAGGGAGGTGTCTGAGAACACAGCGGCCCTGTGGAGACGTATGTGTGTATGGGGGGGGGGGGGGGGCATCTTTTGTTCCCGCAGCGGAAGACGTTATCGGGCAGAGACAGGGTCATTACTCCTGACGGAGAACGCTGAGAGCGCGTGGTGTATTTGGAAGGGTCGCTCTTCTTTGTCGTCGTTGTTTTTACTTCACAGTTTGGGGGGAATTATCTGAATCTGCCACAGCGACAGAGCAGAAAACCTCCAGCACCTGCGTGCAGATAAACACACACACACACGCACACACACACACTCCCTCCCTCTAACACAAGCACACGCACACACACACACTCCCTCCCTCTAACACAAGCACACGCACACACACACACTCCCTCCCTCTAACACAAGCACACACACACACACACACGCTCCCTCTCTAACACTCTCTCCTTCCCTCTGTCTCCCTCTCTCTCTCTCTCTCTCTCTCTCTCTAACACAAACCCACACACTCCCCCTTTCTCCCTCCAACACAAACACACACACTCCCTCCATCTCTCTCTCTAACACAAACATACACAAACACAAAGAGACGCACACACACACGATATATGGGAAGTACACAGAAACATACATCAAAAACTAAACATGCAAAAAGACACACGCGCACACTCGCATAAAAACACACATACCAGCACACACAGATATACACACACATGGATGCTTGCTGAGGCACACACATGGAGACACACACTCAATACTTTCAAAAACAGGCAGCACGCATACACACACACACACACACACACACACACACACACACACCTCACTCTCCTTCCCTCTCTCTCTCTGTCTCTCACAAACACACATGCAAACATATGCAGACACTGACACACAAACACAAATGAACACAAGAGAGGCAAACACGCAACAACGACCCACACATACTGTCGCACCAACGCACACACATACACACAAGACGCATCCCAAAACCTGCCGTGACTCTTCAGCGGGTGGGTGGGGGGGGTACGGGGGACGGGGGGGTGGGTTGTATTTCAGAACAGCCCGCAGTGCCTCAAAATACGAAACAGATTCCGCTCAATGAGAAACAGCCCCTGAAACCAGCTTACACGCCTGACTTAGCGGTCCATCGCTTCGTTATTAGACCGTTAGTTCTGAGAGACAGAGAGACTCCTCCGGGCGGTCCGTCGAGCAGACCACCCCCACCCCCACCACACAGAGGTCTTCAGACTGACCCGCATCGATAGCCGGCCACGGAGGAGGGGAGGGGGACAGGAATTCGCTTTAAATGAAGTTTATTAGCTGTATCAGTCAGGGGGCCCGCGGGCGTCCGGGTGGCGGACCGGGGCACGGCAGCCATTACGGCTCCAATATTGCCTTAATAAATACCGGATTTGTGTTGAGAGTGGGGAGACGGCCTCGCCGAGAAAGCCCCGCGCCACCAAGCTACTGCCCCCTCTGAAGGGGGGGGGCAAAGACAATTGGGTTAAGTATGGGGGGGGGAGGGGGGGCCGAGACGCATGACGGTCCTAATGAATCACGTTCATTCCGTTAAGACCGAAGGTCCCAGACAAACAGACGCTGTCGCGCACTATAAATAATTCATGGAAAAGAGGAATGCGGGAGATGGAGATTCCCGCCGCCAACGTTGACGCCGAAAGCTCGCCAAACGGTGCTGCCCGTCCGCGGGTCGAACCGATCCATCGACGATCTGTATGTAAAAAATGTGTTTCTGATTTTTTCCCTTTTTCTCCCAATTTGGTAGCCAATTGAACCCCTATTCTAATTAAATTCCCCCCCGTGTAGCAACCGCTAGAGAACCACTGCTACACAACCCCGTCAATCGGTATATTAGTAGTTGGAAGGCGAGGCCACGTCCTCTACAGGGCGCAGCTCCTCGAGCTCCTGACCGTGACACGCCCTGGGTCCCATGCGCAGCGATTCTCTCCTCCCCCCTCCCCCCACCCGGAAGCGGCTGCCAATTGCCGCTTCCACAGGGCACCGGCCACGCTCAGATATGGCAGGACCGGGGCGCGAACCCCGATCCTCGGAGTACAACTACGCTGACTGAAAGTCAGCGCTCTTACCGTTGTACTACCGCGGCGGCTCCCATCGACGATCTGAGCGCAGGTTTTTTTGGTCCAGCCTCTCGCGGGCTTCTGTAGTCTCGCAGCGCGGAGCAAAGACCTGATTTTTTAAAACACACCACATTCAACTTCTACCAATTAACCCTGGTGCAGGATGATAAATACATTTGAATTTTTCCTAAAACAAAAAGGCTTAGTAACACAGAATATTATTAAAAGCGGAGAATTTTGAGAGGACTGGGGCTATGGGAGGGTGAAATGAATTGGAATATTTAACGCAAAATCTGACTGCAAATCTACGAAACCAGTCAGGAATAAACTCAAATTAACAATGAAACAGTTCAGCCTGCCAATGGGGACATATAATGGGAATCAGATGCGTTCTGTCGCTGTAATCCAGAACACAGCTCTGCACTCTGGGAGAGAATGGCATTCCAGTGGAATTACAATGCCACCATTGGTACGGCTTTGGGCCAGATCAGCATGGCGGAGACAACACCCCCCTTCTGCATTCGCCTACCTGGGATGGTCTGGGACTGAGGGGACTCTGAATAGTGGGGTATCTGAGGGGGGGGGGGGGGGGGGGGCGGGGGGGGGGTGGTGGAGAAGAGAGGAGGAATTGGAAGACAAGCTCCATTAGTCATGCCTGGACCCTCTTCCCTCCTGTCTACGGCTGAGACGTTTAATGTCCATTGTGTCTGACTGGGATTGGAGTGGTAGTGGAGTGGGGGGGTGAGGGGGGTGGAGAAAAGAGGTGGGGTGGGGAGGGTGACACCACCATCCCGTCTCGCGGCCTTCATCTTTCTCCACGACAACCGCTGGTCCACCAAAGAGCAATAGTATCCATCATCATCATCCTCCACCATGTTGGAGAGATGGGGGGG
Organism: Ilyophis sp. 1 JC-2022; assembly: GCA_022702515.1. Classification (NCBI taxonomy): domain Eukaryota; kingdom Metazoa; phylum Chordata; class Actinopteri; order Anguilliformes; family Synaphobranchidae; genus Ilyophis; species Ilyophis sp. 1 JC-2022. Next base: position 108,058,028 of record CM040394.1, read on the forward strand.
CAGATCCCAACCGCAACGCTCGTGTGCGCGAGCCACTTTCACGCACCCCGTTTAGGGGGGCCTCCACGCCGTCTGGCTGTACCCCTCTGAAGGCCTGCCTTAGCACCCGCCCCCCCCCCCCCCCACCCCACCCCACCCCACCCTTATTTGCTAAATAAGACAAAAATATTGCCAATGAGTTCAGATGGTTTGACTCATTTCCAGACTTGCCAATGGGTGTAAGAATTTCACTTGTCAAGCAAACAGTAACTTAAAACAAGCTAATATTTTCTACTTGAGAAAAAATAATTATATGTTAAGTCTCATTACAGGACTAAAACTCTTGTTAAGGCAGACCTTTTCTGCAGTGTGAGGAACATTGAATGTTTCCCAAAACAGCCTGACAGGCTTCTTAAATAAAGAATATAAGATCTCCTAGAGATGAAGTTTGCAACCTCAACCTCCTTACTTAGCCATTCGTGGGTAACATGGGGAACAGTGACATATCATTGCCGTAGAGAAATGCACTCATTCCCCACTCTCATGCGAGCAGGTGCAATCATAAAATCAGAGACTTCGATGCAGGATCAATATAACGCAGCTTAATCTGGCACACAGCGAGCCTCCTGTGAGCCGAGCAGCGGTGTGTGTCAATGAGGAAATTTACCTCCAGTTGCAAAAAAAATTAAAAATCACTAAAAATTCGCGGATTCGAGCGGAAAACAAAACCGCAGCGTGAGCCGGGAAGTGTTAAATGTGACTCGACTGAGAAATACGACTCTCAGCCGTAAAAAAAAGGAGCTCCTTTTGACCTGTAAAGGCGCGGAGACGTACGCAAAGAATCAATCTGCTCATATCCGCGTAACCGTACGTGAATAATGAAATGGCCAAATAAAAGGTAGCCTCTCATCGCTTGCCCGTAGCTTTTCTGGTCGTACGGGCCCAGGGGTTCTAGAGGGCTATTTTAAGCAAGGGGTCCCCAAACCTGGTCCTGGCCACAGGGTCCGGGGTTCAGGACCCTCATTGTCCTGGTTTATGTTGTGTTCCGATGACCCAACCCACTCCAAGCTCTCTTTCAATAACATTGTGAACAAAATGACGACAGGCGTGTAATTTTTATGAGATTTTATGAAACATTGAAAGAGGAATGAAGCGAAAGACACACTATGAGCCGTGCAATAAAAATAATATAATACAGAAATGATAAGAAGATATGCTGTACATGTATGTGTGTATAGATCGTTTAAAAAAAAAAATTTAAAAAAAAAAACACAATACGCATGTAAGGGCTTTTCATTTATAGCTCACAAATAATCAATAATGGCATCCATCACAGACTCAATCATTTAAAGTGTTGATGATTTATGATTTAGCACCATCCAATTTATCAGCAGGTATTTCTGATAAGATGGCCCACTAAAGCTTCCTAATGCAAAGTAAGTGTGTGTGTGTGTGTGTGTGTGTGTGTGTGTGTGTGTGGAGGGGGGGGGGGTGCAGCCAGAGACATTGTGTTCATACTACATTGCGTTCATACTACATTTGTTCATACTACATTGCGTTCATACTACATTGCGTTCATGCTACATAGTGTCCATGCTACATTGCGTTCATGCTACATAGTGTCCATGCTACATAGTGTTCATACCACATTTAGATTTAGATTTATTTCGGTCATACATTGTGTAGAAACACACGTTATAAGTTGTGTGAATATTTACCAACGAAAACATCAACATACCCGTTTACATGCATACATTTCACACAATGAAATTCACACTAGTACCGAAAAAGTAATAGGCTGAAGCCCAAGGCTTATTTTGCCTATCCTGCACCATCCATCAGGTATAACTTAGATTCTCAGGCATCCCTAGGATGTCCGCCTTACAAAATGAGAAGAAAACAAAAAAGAAAAAAAGAAAGATGATATGGCTCAATATTTATACATTGCTTTATAATTTGCTATAATTTATATATTGATTATTTCAGTTGTAATCCCTAATTATCTTGCATTTTAAGGCTTTTTTAAAACTCAACATAGATCTACACAACTTAATCTCACCACTAAGACCATTCCATAACTTAACTCCCAAAACTGAGACACATCTATATTTTACATTCGTTCTCACATTACATGATTCAAAAATACACAACCCTCTTAACTTATAATTTCCTTCTCTTAAGTGAAAAGAATTTTGAATACAAAAAGGAAGGCTTTTACTCTTAGCTCGAAAAAGTATTTCCATTGTTTTTAAATACACAATGTCAACAAATTTTAAGGTACTGGATCCTATAAATAATGGATTAGTAGATTCATAATAACTAGCTTTATTTATTATCCTAATAGCTCTTTTCTGGAGTTTAATTATAGGATCTATATTTGTTTTATATACATTTCCCCAAACCTCAACACAATATGACATATATGGCATTATAAGTGAACAGTACAATAGATACAGACATTTCTTATTCAACAAATCCCTTGTTTTGTAAAGAATACCAATAGATTTAGATAATTTCCTTTTTATGTATTCTATATGAGGTTTCCAACATAGCTTATAATCTATAATCACTCCTAAAAATTTAGTTTCATAAACTCTTTCAATTTCACTGCCATTTAGATTCAGTTTAATTTCACAATTTCCCCTGGCACCACTGAACACCATACATTTAGTTTTATTTTCATTTAGTGATAGCTTATTAATATCAAACCATTTTTTTAACAGTATCAATTCTCTTTCTACAGTTTTCAATAGTTCTTTTATGTCATTCCCTGAACAGAATATATTTGTGTCATCAGCAAATGTTACAATTTTGAACGTATTAGAAACTGTAAAAATATCGTTTAAATATAGTATAAATAACTTCGGACCTAAAACCGAACCTTGTGGAACACCACAGGTTACTCTTCTAAATTGTGATTCAGTATTATTAATTGATACATATTGAAACCTATTGTCTAAATAGCTTCTTAACCAGTGATGGGTGATACCTCGTATCCCATAATGTTCTAATTTCTGTAAAAGTAATGAATGATCAATTGTTTACGTAAGTCAATAAATATACCTAAAGTGTGTTGTTTCCTATCTAGTGCTGTTGCTATGTTTTCTACAAAATCCATTACTGCTAAAGATGTCGATCGCTTGCTTCTAAACCCGTATTGATGGTCACTCAATAGCTCATATTTCTCAATAAAGTCATCTAATCTGTTTACAAATAATTTTTCAAGTATTTTAGAAAATTGAGGTAGCAAAGACACAGGTCTATAATTTGATACAGTATGTTTGTCGCCATTCTTATAAATTGGAACCACCTTAGCAATTTTCATTTTATTAGGAAAAATACCTGTTTGAAAGGATTTATTACATATATATGTAAATGGCTCGATGACACAGTCAATAACTTCTTTTATTAGTGCCATATCAATAATGTTTGCATCAGTGGATATTTTATTCTTAAACTTTCTGACGACTTCCAGCACATCACTCTCGCAAACTCCACCAATGAACATTGACTTGCTGTTGCTAAATGCTAAATTGCGTCCATGCTACATTGCGTTCATACTACATTGCGTTCATACTACATTGCGTTCATACTACATTGTGTTCATACAACATTGTGTTTACACTACGGGCCTAATTTACTAAGACCTTTAGCACATGCAAAACTAAAAACATAATCAATGGTTGGTGCAATACAAATACCATTAGCAATCATTGGTCATTTTATTAGTTTTGCGTGTGCTAAAATACGTAAAGTAAATCATGCCCTGCATTGTGTTCACAATACTGCTACACACATCGTTTTGTGCTGAAATACACAACGTGACTAAGAGCAGGCTAAGTGGGAGTAGTCATGTTCATAATCAGGTTGTTTACGAAGGAATCGGGATGTCTTATTTTGTTGTTCACACAAGCCTCCCACAAATAAACCTTGTTTATAACATAGAAATGTCCTTTGTTTTTTTTCTCGGTTTCTTTTGGAAATATTAAATGGGGAGAATACACAACGTGCAATTAATTAACGTGCGATTATTCCCCATGAATTTTACAATGAATGGTGTTTATCAATCATCGGGGAATACACAGCACTCCATAACGCATTCTAATGGACTGACTTATCAACAACTCAGAAGCTACGTAACAGATGCTAAATTGCAGGCTTACAGACAGAGCAACTAGCAGCGGTGAAGTTAAATGCTGAACAACCAAAGAGAGCATTGCCACGTGGTCAGGGGAAAAGACAGTTATTGAATAATAATAATAAATAATAATAAATGTTATTTACAACGTGCTTTTCTCTCATCCAGAGCGCACAAGTATATATAAGTACTAACAAAGGCTAATTACCAAGCTAACATTTGAGTTTCTTTAAAATAACCCATTTAAACACATTTCTCGTTGCACTACCCGTCACATGCTAATGCATGCTACTTAAGGGCAGCCGGACTAACATTAATTCACACTAATTTAAAGTGGCAGAGGTAGTCAACGGAGAAAAAGCACACTCACTGATGAGCAATGGAGTTATCATTCCCTCTCCTTCAGTTATTACATTCTGTCAAAGGTACACTGCAAAAAAGGTCCGTCTTAACAAATGTTTTAGTCTTTCTCTAAGCCCGGGGTGCCTCACACGCCCGGGGTACCCCACACAGCCGGGGTACCCCACACGGGGGTCCTGCAGTAGTCAAATTGAAAACATGGGCTGACGTTTTTCTTTTTTCCCCTCTAAAATCTGTAATCATTTTAGGCCAAAAAATCAATAAAAACCGGGTGAAGTGAGAGAACTGTGATCACCTGCTTTAACTGACCGGTACAGTGACCGGTACAGCAGGTCCTGTAGCTCTCCAGGGCCAGAGTTATACACTGTGTTTATTCATTCATTTAACAAATTCAATTAATTAATTTATTTATTTGAGGGGGACAGTGCACAGCTAACCAATTAATTGGCTGTTCCAGAATTAGCTACTAAGCTAAATATCATCTGTTGTTCTTTGGTAACACTAAAAAAAACAGAGTGCATGCAGACAACAGTACAATGATTAATATAATGAACATCTCAAACATACACAAGCATTAGGCTGTAGGCCTACAAGGTTTAAACACACAACCACAATGCCATTATCAGTAAAGGGAGAAAGAAAGATCCCCGCTGTACTCAAGACGTTTCACCGACGCTTAGTGGTCACATGATTTATTTGTTTTCAGCCAAGATTTCCACTGTGATTGAAAGCTTGTAGAACTGAGACCATATGCTCTACTTTAAACACAATGTGGCCAGAGCGAACGATCATCTTTCATGAATATAAAAACAACCAAAATTCAGTTCAGACTCCCAGCCGTTTCCCTCCAAAACGCAAGCTTGACACACGCACGCACGCACGCACGCACGCACGCACGCACGATGCCTCAGCACTCAAAGATGCCAGAGCAGTGACCGCTCCCCTAAAAATCCACAAACGCATACAAGCAGGACAAAACTACAACCCCTATGTGCGCACACATCATTAACAACACCAAAGGCACGGACATGCACTGACATTATGACACAAAAAGGCCTGAATCACATTGTTTACATCACATGTATGAAGGAAGTGAGGTCACGTATTCGGCCAGAAGACAGGAAGGCGGGTATTCAAATACGGAGGCTGTTTTCAAGCAAATAAAGGCACTTGAGATGGGCAGTCTGGCCTGTGGAGATGGACCTGACTGATTACAACCGTTATTGCAATTAGACTCAGAATAACAGCATCAAAAAAACACCTATTGCTTTTAGAGTTGCCAGTTAGAGGTTTCCGTAAACTAGTAGTAAAATCTTATAACTGCGCTCTCTTAGTTCAGATGCATTTTGTACTTTGCACGACACTCTAACCTCACATCTTACACGACACTCTAACCTCACATCTTACACGACACTCTAACCTCACATCTTACACGACACTCTAACCTCACATCTTACACTACACTCTAACCTCACATCTTACACGACACTCTAACCTCACATCTTACACGACACTCTAACCTCACATCTTACACGACACTCTAACCTCACATCTTACACGACACTCTAACCTCACATCTTACACGACACTCTAACCTCACATCTTACACGACACTCTAACCTCACATCTTACACGACACTCTAACCTCACATCTTACACGACACTCTAACCTCACATCTTACACGACACTCTAACCTCACATCTTACACGACACTCTAACCTCACATCTTACACGACACTCTAACCTCACATCTTACACGACACTCTAACCTCACATCTTACACGACACTCTAACCTCACATCTTACACGACACTCTAACCTCACATCTTACACGACACTCTAACCTCACATCTTACACGACACTCTAACCTCACATCTTACACGACACTCTAACCTCACATCTTACACGACACTCTAACCTCACATCTTACACGACACTCTAACCTCACATCTTACACGACACTCTAACCTCACATCTTACACGACACTCTAACCTCACATCTTACACGACACTCTAACCTCACATCTTACACGACACTCTAACCTCACATCTTACACGACACTCTAACCTCACATCTTACACGACACTCTAACCTCACATCTTACACGACACTCTAACCTCACATCTTACACTTTTCCATAAGTCACCTTGGAAACGGCTGCCTGCCAAACACATAACTGATTAACAATAATAAGAAGACGACCCTCACGACCCTGCTTCCTGTTCGAGACACGTCTTTGACTGGTGGCCTGACTGTCGCAGTGTCTCCGTCTGTCTGTCTGTCCGGGAAGAGGGGGGGAGGGGGGGGTTGTGCAAATACCCCGACCCCAACCCCCATCCCTCCCTGATCTTATGCAACTGCAGAAACCAGGCACGCCCAAAACAGGTTTCACAACCAGAGCACATAACAGCCAGGGTCTCATTGAGCAACGGTCACTCAAAGGTTATCGCTCTGTAAGCACTATTACATTCCAGCACAGGAGACCATACCGCTGTTACCACCCTGACACACACACACACACACACACACACACACACACACACACACACTCACACTTACACTCACACTCACACACACACTCACACAACACAAATAACACAAACACGCACACACAGATAATACACACACACACAAATAACTGAAAAACGCACACATAACATACAGAAACACACACCTCACTCACACAGAGAACACACACACATAGACACAAAACACACACACACACACACACAAATAACACAAAAACGCACACATAACATACAGAAACACACACCTCACTCACACAGAGAACACACACACATAGACACAAAACACACACACACACACAAATAACACAAACATGCACACATAACATGCAGAAACACACACACACATCTCACACAGATAACACACATATAACACACACGCACACACACAAATACAGACACACACACATACACACATATATAACAAACAGAAACACACACACATACTGCTCTGTGTGGTTAGTGTAGATCTGAATGCTTCTCAATCTCAGATGCACTCAATCGTCCATCACTGCTCTCTGACCACTGCTCTCTGACCACACCAACATTCACCACCACTGCTCTCTGACCACACCAACATTCACCATCACTGCTCTCTGACCACACCAGCATTCACCATCACTGCTCTCTGACCACACCAGCATTCACCATCACTGCTCTCTGACCACACCAACATTCACCATCACTGCTCTCTGACCACACCAGCATTCACCATCACTGCTCTCTGACCACACCAACATTCACCATCACTGCTCTCTGACCACACCAGCATTCACCATCACTGCTCTCTGACCACACTAGCATTCACCATCACTGCTCTCTGACCACACCAGCATTCACCATCACTGCTCTCTGACCACACCAACATTCAGCATCACTGCTCTCTGACCACACCAACATTCAGCATCACTGCTCTCTGACCACACCAACATTCAGCATCACTGCTCTCTGACCACACCAACATTCACCATCACTGCTCTCTGACCACACCAACATTCACCATCACTGCTCTCTGACCACACCAACATTCACCATCACTGCTCTCTGACCACACCAGCATTCACCATCACTGCTCTCTGACCACACCAGCATTCACCATCACTGCTCTCTGACCACACTAGCATTCACCATCACTGCTCTCTGACCACACCAACATTCACCATCACTGCTCTCTGACCACACCAACATTCACCATCACTGCTCTCTGACCACACCAGCATTCACCATCACTGCTCTCTGACCACACCAGCATTCATTTCATTCGACAGGGACACATAAAATTAACCATTTACACACAGAGCAATGGTCATATTATCCAGTGTATTATATTGGTGTTTTTCAGTCCTAGATAAAAAAATAATTAAAAATCTTTTAAAATAATGAATTTGCTTTTCTGGCCTGAACATACATGTGTGTGTACTCTGCAGTATTGTGGCCGACATTCCCATTGTGTGATTATATCTGTATTTCTGTACTTGTGAGCTTTCTGCCGGCCCTATTAACACGTCCCTTTGTGCGGAGAACAGCCTCTGCGCAGTAATTGCACCGTTAAGGAGACTGGAGGGGCCCAGTGACCTCTCACAATCACTCATACTTACACACCGGAGGATCGCTGGACGTGCTAATTGACCGTTCTAACCCCCGGATCATTTGTTTAACGGAATTAGAGAGGCCACAGGGGCAGGATGAGGAGGCACCCCCCTTTTTTTTTTGGAACCGACCCTGATGATTGGGGGGGGGAGGGGGGGGTCTGAAACCAGTGTCTATCCAGTCTAACCGCACAACTTATTTTGTTGCCACCTTTGAGTGAGAGGAGCTTCTGTATCCAGTCATGACTTTACAAGCTTGTGGGCCCCAAAACGTTTGCAGGAAATGTGTGAAAAAACTTCAGTTCATTTATTATTAAAGTTTACACTGAAGGGGGGGGGGGGTTGACTGGCGGGGAGTCTGGTGCATTGACAACAAAACTCCCCCTCCTACCTGGCTGCTATGTCCACTGTGTAAGACGGAAGTGTGATACATAGAGTGAAATGTGACGCATGTGATACGTAGAGCGGAGTGTCCTGAACTCACAGGTAAATTCTGGGCAGAGAGAATGGGGCGAGGTAATCTGAAAGGGAACAGGTGTGCTGCCCAGAACAGGTGGTCAGTAAGCCCCGGTCACCTGGCTTGCATCGCCATGCCAACCGCAATTCCCTCTCTTTGCATGGTCATTGGCTGTAAATTAATTTCTGACTGGGTGGCAGTAGAGCAGTACCCCCCCCACCCCCGCCATTGGTGATGGTCTAGTCCGCTCCTGCTCCCCAAAGGGATGAACCATTTTTTGCGGGGGGCGCGGGTGCCGGCGCGGATCGGGATCTCCGCGATCGCGCCTTGCGCTCTCCTTGTCGATACCCCGGGCCCCCCGGCTTTTTTTTCTGAAAAAAAAAGAACAGATTAAGAGGCCTGAACTGGGCCTGAACTGCAGGCAGCCGCAGGCTTCCTCTCCCACCCGACTCTCCTTCAGCCACAAGGCTTCACAAACAAAAACAAAAAAACAACCAGAGAGAATTAACACACACAAAAAAAAAATAACAAAACTTATTTGTTTTCACGTCCACAAAATTTGAAATTTCAAATTCTTTCAGTCCCGCACTGGAACCCATTATACTTTGGTTAACAGACACTAAAAAAAAATTGGGATACGGAGGGTAGCAAGGGGCTTTATTCATGCATGACCAGGGGCCCGCTAACTGCTGCGTTGGCTACTCTGGCAACTGGTGAATAAAAAGGGCTACGGTGTGTGAAGTGATTTCTGACTCAACATAAAGAAACACATCCATCTTATTTAGGCGCTGACCAGAGCAAAGTACGACTTCATGAAGAATAGCGCTCACGAGCTATTGATGGTACGTAAATTCTTTATTTGTGAATGATTTATTAACGGGAGTCCCTTTAAGGAAAAGGGGTAAGGTGCACTCGTGTAACTCGGCAGCAATGGAGGGATCTTTAAGGGGAATTCTTAGGGAAAGAGCTGAGAGGCTGTTACATACATCCCGTACCTCCACAGCTAGTGTCTACGCCCAGCCACGCCCTGAGCTGCATGCCAAACCCCCCGAATACCGCACTCCGACTTGCAGTCCCCAGCCACCAGGCCCCCCTCCCCCCCTCCTCCACACCGCCATCATCCATCTCGGCCTCGTAGCAGAGGAGCGCTAAAGAACAAACAGCAGCATTAAGCGACCCGCCTCCATAAAACATACCGCATCCCACAAGCCCCTTTTCATTACAGCCACATTTCCCAATCAATATCAGCTAAATCAAATTATAAACCGCACGCCCATAAACATGCCAGCCCTCCATTTCCCTCCGTTTCCCAGTCTTCTAGATAGGCGGCAGTGTGGCCCAGTCTGGGGAACCAGAAGGCACGATCACAACAACGTCATTAGAATGTTCTTAACTGAACCTTCGAATGCTGATGTAACAATCACTACTGGAAACTGAAAGCAGTGGAGTTCTAGAACATTCCAAATAGTCCACCCTTCAAAGGGTTAACATGTTCTGTGCTCCTTGGTAAGGTACTGCTCTAGCACCCTTTAGCAATGTACTGAAAACTGAAATTATTTTTTATTGCAAATCGCAAAATGTATGGACAAGATATAAAAGGTATGAATGCAAGCCGGGTATTGACCTTGATTGATGTGAATAACAGCAGTGGTAACGCAGGGATTCACATGCAGGTCTGACTGGAGTATTTCAGCTTTAAAGGTAAATGTCTCCAGGGGGCTGTTGCTGTGAGAGTGTTTACCTTAAATGAAGGGCACGCACACACACACTCTCTCTCTCTCTCTCTCTCTTTCTCTCCCTCTATCTCACACACACACACCACACGCACACACATTCGCACGCGCAGACACACGCGCACACACAAGCACATACGCGCACTCACACACTCACACACACACTCTCTTACTCTGTCTCTGTCTCTCTCAGACACACACTCACACACTCTCTCTCTCTCTCACACACACACACACACACACACACACACACACACACACACACACACCTCAGGCAGGGTGATTTCCAAAGCACCTGCTGAAAAAGCCCCCCCCCAGGGCATCCCCCCTGTCCACCCAGGCCACGCACGCACACGCGCGCACGCATAAACACACACATACACATACGCACGCACACACAAACACACACACACAAACACATTTACACAAACACACACACTTACAGAAACAGAAACAGACACACATGCACAAACACACAAACACACACACACACACACACACACACTTACATAAACACAAACACAGACACACACACACGCACACACACACACGCACACACAAACACACGCACGCGCACACAATCAAACACACACGTACACAAACAGACACACATGCACAAACAAAAACAGACACACATGCACAAACACAAACACACACGCGCAAACACATACAAACAGACACACACACACACACACACACACACACACACACACACACACACACACACACACACACACACACACACACACACACACACACACACACACACACACACACATATACAGTCATCAATACATTTCTCAGCCTAGGACAGTGAAGGAGGCTGTTAAATGAAAGGTGCCCCCCCCTGCAGGGTAATTACCGAACAGCACTTCATCATGCGAGAGGCGACAGGCGCTGACGTCCCCGCTACAAACAAACGAGGGTGGGGTCGGGGGTCACGGGCCTTCCTCTGGGGCCGCCCTCCCCACACCAGCGCAGTAGCCTCCGCTAAAGAGCCGCATTACTGACGCCCCCCAAAAACCAGAGCCTCCACTGAGTCATTTATCAGAGGGGGGGTTACAATGCTGTTTCTGAGCCTCTTCTTCACAGGACACCCTGACCACGCCCACCGAAAACCAGAAACCAGACCACAGGGCGACCCACTGTGCCAAAAACCACACCGCAGTGCTTCCTAGCTCAAAAACCAGAACACAAGGCTGGCCCCGTACCCCAAAAACCAGAACACAAGGCCCGCCCCGTACCCCAAAAACCAGAACACAAGGCCCGCCCCGTACCCCAAAAACCAGAACACAAGGCCGGCCCCATACCCCAAAAACCAGAACACAAGGCTGGCCCCGTACCCCAAAAACCAGAACACAAGGCTGGCCCCGTACCCCAAAAACCAGAACACAAGGCAGGCCCTGTACCCCAAAAACCAGAACACAAGGCTGGCCCCGTACCACAAAAACCAGAACACAAGGCTGGCCCCGTACCCCAAAAACCAGAACACAAGGCTGGCCCCGTACCCCAAAAACCAGAACACAAGGCCGGCCCCGTACCCCAAAAACCAGAACACAAGGCCGGCCCCGTACCCCAAAAACCAGAACACAAGGCCGGCCCCATACCCCAAAAACCAGAACACAAGGCCGGCCCCGTACCCCAAAAACCAGAACACAAGGCCGGCCCCGTACCCCAAAAACCAGAACACAAGGCTGGCCCCGTACCCCAAAAACCAGAACACAAGGCTGGCCCCGTACCCCAAAAACCAGAACACAAGGCCGGCCCCGTACCCCAAAAACCAGAACACAAGGCTGGCCCCGTACCCCAAAAACCAGAACACAAGGCCGGCCCCGTACCCCAAAAACCAGAACACAAGGCCGGCCCCGTACCCCAAAAACCAGAACACAAGGCCGGCCCCGTACCCCAAAAACCAGAACACAAGGCCGGCCCCGTACCCCAAAAACCAGAACACAAGGCTGGCCCCGTACCCCAAAAACCAGAACACAAGGCTGGCCCCGTACCCCAAAAACCAGAACACAAGGCCGGCCCCATACCCCAAAAACCAGAACACAAGGCCCGCCTCGTACCCCAAAAACCAGAACACAAGGCCGGCCCCATACCCCAAAAACCAGAACACAAGGCCGGCCCCATACCCCAAAAACCAGAACACAAGGACGAAGCGTTAAAATGCAGATTCAGCTCCAGATCAGCAGCAAAAGAAGCTTCTTTTCAGGGGCGACGCACAAACCGGGAGCAAACACGTCACGAGCATTAACTAACATTATTTAGGTCAAAGACTACCAGGAATACTTTTTATTAAATGATCCCTAATGACGAAAGAGGGGGTTAAAATAAAAATAATTCTGGAGCTTTACTGTGCCCTGCTTACACCATTAAAGCCACCAGAATAGCCAAAGATAACTTCAAAATAGGCCACTGAGAAAAAGCACGTGGCTGCACTTTAAACAGAAACGCTGCAGATAAGACCTTACAATATAACCCTGCAGGAATTACCCATGATGCCACAGTACGGGAGAAAGAAGAAAAAAAAAAATCAACCAGTCAATTGTATTGTTGAGTTACGCATTAACCAATAAATGAATGCGTGGCGGTTTGTGAGCTGAATGGCTTTTCAGCTTGGGGAAATTAATGACCTAAAAGGAGAGAACATACATCACCATAATATAATAAGCCAGCATTGTAATACGTGCACAAAAGCGCACAGACTCGCTTCCAAAAGCAGGCTTCAATCGCGCATGCGGCTCCATTAGTCAAACACAAGCAAAAATCCCACAGTATCAAAAGGCTCTTCTGAACCCGGGTCAAACTATTGGGAGCCTGGACCTTGTCACTTCCACACATGAACTGAAACAAAAAAAAAAAACACTGTTTACTGTTAGGACATTTTTTTTGGAGTAAGCTTATCGCCTGCTTATCTGCGCTTTCCTAAGCTGGGTAAAGGGTTATCTGTGGATTGCTCTTTCTGTGCAATATCACGGCGCTGCTGGGTGTAAACAACCCCCCGCTTAGTTTTGTGGCTCTCCCACCCTGTCATTCCTTTGGTTAGCGGAGATTATTATTTTAATTCCGATTATCAGCGGGGCGTTTCCGCAGGGCTGGTCGTTGATTAATTGATCCATTTGTCTCCCTGCGTGATCTTTCGGGACAGAAAAAATAAACATAGGGGGGGAAAGGTTTTTAAGCGAGGCCCCCCCGACGCGCGCTCGATCTATCTGTGGATATGGATACAGCTGCGAGCCATCGGCAAGTTTGGGGTCACCACCCGTTTATTTACCCGGACCTGCCGCGGAGTTCGAGGCATCGCGCTCTCGTTCGCGGACGCCCGGCCCTCAAACGCAACTCGCGCTCCTCTGCTCGATTTCGAGCAGAACTCAAGAGAGTTCTCAGTTGACCTACCAGCTTATATAAAGATAAATACAGAAAGCAGACAGACAGGCTGTAAGCAGACAGACAGAAAGCAGACAGAAAGCAGGCAGACAGAAAACAGACAGACAGACAGACAGACAAGCAGACAGACACACAGACAGAAGTTGTGTGAAAGAAACAGCCCTGACTCCACTCCATGCGCTCAGGGATACAGTTCGACTCTTCTGCCAATTCCGCCACTCGTTTCGCTCGCACCTCACTAAAGGAGGGACGGTCCGTGTCCCAGCTGACCGCCGGGGGGGGTGTAGCCCCAATGTCCAGATTCACCGTTGTGTCTAACAAACAGAAACAGGAAAAACAAGCCACACTACGCTACAATATTCTCCTTCTTGCCAGGAGAGCGACAGGGCCTCCTATGATGGCGGCTGCGTTTGAAGTTGTTTACAGTCGAGCGCGGCGCAGGTTCGGCGTGGGGGGGTGGGGAGGAGGTGGGCGGGCGAGCGGGGAGGGGAGCCCCGGAGGCGGACAGACGGACCGGCGGAAGACGGATGGCATTAGCGGGGGGTTCAGACGCTTAGCCGTTTTAAGTCAGTTATGAGAGCTGACCTGCGATGTCAGCTCAGTCCGGCACACCAAACCCCCACCCACCACCAGACATGAGCTAATCTAAACAAACCCCCCCCCCCCTCCCCCCCATGGCACAGAGCGACCCCCAATGGGAGGACAGAGGAGGCTGCGGAACATTCCACCGTTATCTCCAGCCCGGGATGGGGCCAGAAGAAGCAGGGTGGAGGATGAGGGCGTTTATTCACGCGCTGACGCTCGTGACGGTAATCGTGATGAGGCGGGCATGAGCCGCGTTCCGTCTGAGGACATGGCCAAGCTGGAGAGAGCCGGGCACATTTTCAGCACGTGTTTTTTTGGGAAGAGACGGGCGAGGCGTGGACCATGGCGAGCGGGGGGGGGGTCGGCTGGGTGGGGGATGGTTTTAGGAGCTGCTCCACAGTCCTCGGACGGTACGTGGCCCATGCCCGCCTGCAGCGACAGAGGATGATTATTTCATTATTCGCCACGCAAAAACAAGACCAAAAAGGAGCCGTGGTGAAATTTGCCATGGCTGCAGCCGCTAAGAGAAACGGTCCGAGTGAATCCCGGGAAGTTTCCCACTCCAGGATGGGTCAGGGAATGCCACGAGCGACGCGAAGTGAAACAAATACATCTAAATCCTTCCTAGAAACATTTCCACTTCCTGAGCTTCCGCCGTGAGCGGAGAAGGCCTCAGCGAAGGCCGAGAGGCCGTGGCGGGGCAGCAGTTCCTGGAACCCACAGGCAACGCCCACCGCCGCCCTAGTCACCCCCACACCCACCCCCCCCCACATAAGGCCTTGGATGCCACACTCTCAGCCCAGCTTAAAAGCAGAGGCTGTGGGCATGCCGAGAAAACTATTCCTGCCCATGGTTAATAATAATGATAATTGTATTTATATAGCGCCTTTCTCACACTCAAAGCGCTTTACAATGATGAGTGGGACATTCGGCTCAAACACCACCGATGGTCGTAGGGCGTACCCACAAGAGCTGGAAGGTGCTGTCCAAGAGTGCTCCGTGTTTGTTCTGTTCAAAAAAACTAGGCTCAAACGATGGCGTTAAATGACAAAATAAGAAATATGCCTGTTTGTTTTTTTATTTTTTTAAAGCTGACATTCCTCCTAGCCCTAATCTTAGCAGAGCTTCGCAGTCGGTAAATAAATATAATCATTAATCACTCCGTTGACAATCGCGCGACGCTTCCAGAAACAGTCTAAGCCGCCGCGATTTGTTTGTCAATTTTGACAAGTGCTTCGAGCGTGCCCGATCAGGAAATTGAGGACGTTTTTCAGAAGCGCAATTTCGTTGGCGTCACGTCGTGTGATCTGCCTCGCGTTCAATAAATCTTTATTTTCCCCTCAAGTTGCAAAACAAACCGAGGGAAAAACAGATGTGTGTGAAATCCACGAGACGCATGCGGCCCGCTGAAATCCTCCCGCTGTTCTGCCATGAACTGTTTATCTTTTGCCTGCTTAAGCAAAACGCGAGGAGCTCGGCAGCTCGTAACATGACAGTCTCTTCGTCCAATAAGGACCCTGATAGGACGAGACTGCTCAGAAATTCTGCCAATCAATACGCTCTCTGTCTCTTGGACCTGACTGGTCAACGATGTCATGCCAGGTGAGATTCTACTGACAAACCAGGTAAGCCCCTGCATTCCTTCCACACCTGTGAGCAGGATAAAGTTCCGCTTAGTAACAGTAGTTCCCGGTCCTACAGTGCAGGCCAAAAGTATTTGGACAGTGACACATCTTTTGTTGCTTTGGCTCTGTACTCTGTACTTAAAATAGAACAGTGACTATGAGGTTAAAGTGCAGACTTTCAGCGTTAACTTGAGGCTGTTTACATCCATTTCGGGGGAATAGTGTAGCAATTGTAGCCCTTTTTATACATAGTCTCCCCATTTTAGGGGGCCAAAAGTAATTGGACAAATTAACATAAGTCATCGTATTTAATATTTGGTTGCATGTCCTTTGCATGCCATGTCTTCCTGATGTCTGTGACCCAACAATATCACTCTAGATATCCTATTTTCAGGTACTCTTACAAGCGATACGACAAACCCCTCAGCATTTGAATGGATGTGTATGGAACTTGGGTGGGGGTGGGGGGGAGACTAGATTAAGCTATAATAATATTAATAATAATATGCAATCACGCAAACGAGAAGTATTTGTTACGGCACATTTTAGACTACGAACTCAGTACTGAAAAAAAGTGTGGAAAAAGTGGGCATCTAAAAACCATAGAAAGCATCACACCATGGGACCAGTAGGACAATTACATGCATTATATCCCACATCCCAATTATATCCTATATTATATCCATGAATATATGGCCTCTACCCAGTAATCGGCTTTATTGCTTCTCCAGTTATCTGTTATCTGCCATCTGACACAGTTATCTGGATGGCTTCAGGGAGTTCCTGCCATGTTGTGTGAACGTGTTACTGCAGCAGACGTGTATCACGATGGCCGTATTGTATATCCAAGGTTACTGAAGGATGTAAAGAGCTTTCTGCGTCTGAAGCTCAGAGAGGCAGTCGCAGAGCCGCCGATAATGAAGTGTACACTGCCTCGTACTGGCGGGCGTGCGTGCGTGCGTGTGTGTGTGTGTGTGCGCGTGTGTGTGTATGTGTGTTTTAATCCGCCACAGCAAAAGCAGACAGAAGATCACTGCTCTGTAGAGAAGACGCTGCTCTGTATGTGAGTCATGGCGGTGAGTTGACACGAGTCAGAGATCATGACGAGGCACAGCTCGGAAAAACCTTTCTCCACGCACGCTCCGCTCTGCGATGGCGGGACCCGGTCACGTATTTCCCGGCGATGATTGTGGTCCATTTGACCACGTTTCTACGTGCGCCGCACGCCTCGAGGGACGTATATTAGCGCAGCGCGTTAGACGGAGGTGTGCTTCTGTGGCTTCATTGATCAGGGAGGAAAAAGAGACAAAGAAAAGGGAGGAGAGGAAGATAGAGAAGGAAACGAAACAAAATAATGAAATAAGCAGCACAGCTCCAAACCGCAGGGAACATAAACATGTGGAGCTTTCGTGTGGAGATTCAGGGACTCAAACACTGACCGCGCTGTGGGTTATCTCTCAAGGTGGACCGACGCGGCCCCCAGGACAGACCGTACGCCCTCGCCTCGCCTCGCCCCGCCCCGCCCAGGACCGCCCCGCCCAGGACCGCGCGCACGCGCCTCGGTGTCCTCTCCATCGCCCTCCTCATGAGAGACAGGAAGTAGCCTCGGGAGACTCCTTCAAAGCGGAGGATCAATCAGCATCGCAGACGGGTCGATAAGCGGCCATTAAAGAGAAGCGGCCTTTCCGTGTGTGCGGACGTCAGGGTCCGCTGCTGGAGCCTTCTCGCCCGCGTTTATTCTTCTGTGCCTACCAGGAGAGCTCAGGAGGAACGTCTGCCAGCTGAGTGTGAGTGTGTGTTTATGTGAGAAAGAAAGAGTGTGTGTGTGTGTGTGTGTGTGTGTGTGTGTGTGTGTGTGTTGTGTGTGTGTTGTGTGTGTGTGTGTGTGTGTGTGTGTGTGTGTGTGTGTGTGTGTGTGTGTGTGTGTGTGTGTGTGTGTGTGTGTGTGTGTGTGTGTGTGTGTGTGTGTTGCGCTGGTACCACATGAGCAGGGACACAGCTCGAGAACCCCAGAGTCAATAACTTAGGCCGATCTTAACAAAATTAGCAAAGTAGCTCCGGTGAATTGTAAACAAAAAACAAAAAGAGGAAGCAAACAATTGCTGAATTGTGAAAATTGACCTTTTATGGATTCAATCGGTTTCAAAATCTGACGATTGCTCGGAAAAGCGTTAAAAGATCTAAACAAACAAACAAACAAACTGAGAATGTGGCCCTCAGATGCGCATCGACCTCTGTCTGCTTCCACCAGCATTACCGGCTCTCAACAGCCAATCAGAAACTAAAGAGAAAGAGATAAGAAACTGTCCAGGGCCACCATTTTGGCTCTTGGACTGACTGACTGACTGACTGACGGATGGACTGACGGATGGACTGACTGACTGACTGACTGACTGACGGACGGACTCACTGGGTGAATAACTGACTGACTGACTGACTGACTGACTGACGGACTGACTGACGGACTCACTGGGTGACTGACTGACTGACTGACTGACGGACAGACGGATGGACTGACTGACGGACGGACGGACTCACTGACTGACTGACTGACTGACTGACGGACGGATGGACGGACTCACTGGGTGACTGACTGACTGACTGACAGATGGATGGACGGACTGACTCACTGGGTGAATGACCTTGTTTATGTCTAACCGCAGCACGGTCACAGAGACTGCTATTGTACCGATGGCTCTCTTAGCAGAGAAGCCGGTCATTTTCTATTTTTAAAAAAAGAAGAAGGAAAAAAGTGGGGCAGCACGCTTCACGATTCAACTTTAAAAAGCCCCCTCGGGCATCCACATGCAAAACACAGAGGGCTTCATTAACCCCTCCACCTCCCCCATTCAACATAAACCACTGGCAGGCTTAAGCAGAGTGCGGAGTGAACAGGATTCGATAAAACAGCCGGTGATCCTCGTCCTCGGCTACAGGTTTCAACGGGTCACAAGCCCTACTGACGGAAAAGGGCGGATTACATGCTATCGGGTGCCTTGCTGATTTTCGTTACAATCGTACTGCAGAAAGCAGCCCGGTTGAAACGGGTCGGCGACAGACAGCACATTTGCAGCTTCGCCCATTCAAGAGTTTTGCGAAGCCTCGGACCTTCTGCTCGTTACCGGGGGCAGAGAGTCCTTCACGCTCAGCCGTTGCGATCAAGCGATTCCTGATAACACGGCGGCTACAACCGCTGCAAGGACTAGGACCGCTGCTGTCACAATAGTAGTAGCAATAGAAGACATAGCAGTAATAATATTATTAGTAGAAGCTGTACGCTCAGGGAGAATTCTTTTCCCCCTTGAAAACATCGTGCCAGATGAGGATTGGTGGAGTGGGGTTTAGGGTAAAGGAAGGATTTGACTCCATGAACAAGCAACCAAAAGCAAGCTTTCCAGCTGATGCAATCCTGACAAAGACACCCAGCTGAATTCAAAATCCCAAAAAAAAAAGCTACTCTCAAACAAGCACAACTAAAGCATGTCCGTGTCTGCGGCCCTGCTCCATCGCTATGGAAACACACAGTTAGATGCGTCACACAGAAAATAGCTCCCCAGTGTTGACATGCTTATCCTGTACTGGACATTCAACATAACATCTGAATTTCTGCAGCACTTTCTGAGTGAGCTGCACTGTTAGCTTATCTGGAGAGGCTAGTTTATATTTACGCTACACTAGTCCTCCACATTTGCCCTACTTACAATTACTCTACTGAACTAAATAAGAGATCTATTTATGTGCAGGGGTATCTCTACCCACTCTGTTGGTTCTGTAACTGCAAGTGGAGAAAAAAAAAAAGGCAATAAAAAACTTTAAAAAAATCTATTTAAAGCAGCTTAACCCTTTAAAGTGTAAGATCGCAAATATGTCATTAGAATGGTCTTGACTGAACATTCTAATGCTGATGTAACAATCACTACTGGTAACTGAATTCTAGAACACGGACTTAGAATGTTGAAAAAACATTCCGGAAAACCTACTCCTCAAAGGCAGACTGCTCGACAGTGGAGCTCATCCTGGTCTCTGCCCATCAATGAGTGCATGCACAGCCCAGCTGAGCTGGAAGGCCCTGAGAAATCCCAAAAAACAGAAAGGCGTTTACTCCTCTGGCCATCACAGGATCCTCTATCCGCCAACGACCTGGGGCCAGATTGCCGCAGGCTTTCACAGGGCTCGAGCGAGCGGAAAATCTACGGCCCTCCAAAATGAGGCGAAGTTAATTTGGGCGCTTCACCTCCTCCTCCTCCGCCCCCCACCTGTCGGAAAAGGGAGTGCTGAGACCAATGGCGCGAAGATCGGCGGGCCGTTAAACGGGTGGCAAATGCGTTTACCAGTCGCAGCGAAACGGCGCCGGGGGTGTGTGCCAAGTGGGCCCTCCTCGCCTCCCAAAACCTTTCCAAGCCACAAAAAGAACTGTGATCTTGCCGCCGAAGCCGTGAGCTCTAAAGAGTCCCTATTGGCATGGGGACCACGGCACCAGATCACTGTTCCTGGGCTTCAGGCTCCGTTTCTGGGCTCCGGTTCCACCTCTTAAGTTTCCTGGCTCAGGGATATTCCCCAGGTGGTGTTTATAGCGCTAGGCTATGCTACGCTGTGCTCAGCGTTGGCTCTCGCATGCTTTTATATGAGGCTCGGTCCGCGCCTCAGCTCACACGTCACGTTACATAGGGACTTCCAAGGCGACGGTCTCTGGCCAACCACATTTCGCTGGCTCAGCGATACGTTTAGCAGTTCAGTTATACGCTTTCTCCAGGAGGAGCGGTGGAAGCGACCACGCCCCTCGGGTCTCTCCAAGAGAGGCGCGGCTTTGAGGGGCGCCCTGTCCAGCGCGGGCGGGGGCAGCAGACGAAGAGAATGGGACGGGAAGAGAAACAGGGAGACGCCGGCCCTTTAAGAGCGCCGCTCGTGCGCCCACACGCACGGCAACACACCGAGCCTGTTTAGGCTTCCCGCCGCCAAGATCCTGTCAGGAGGTGACCCGTGGCCTGCCGGAGGAACTGCAGACCGCTCGCTTCGGCAAGAACGCCCTCACGCCTACGTATATCCCCCCCCGCCCCATCCCCCCAACACTGGTCATGTGACTCAGTGTTGGGGGGGGGGTGGTAGCATACAGGAAAAGGATGGAAAAGGGCCGCTTCGCTCGCTTCGAATACAGCGGCCATTGTGCAAGTACAAGCCCTGGACACCCCCCCCCCAACGAGTGGGCGGAGCTCTGCGATCCATTGAGCTGCTCGGCCCGTCCGCACAGCGATTAGTCGCTAATGAAACGTTTAGTGTAAATTGCAGAGTAAACAGCGGAGGGAGGCTGTTTGTTTAACTCGCTCCCCGGCTTCTTCCCGGCGCTCCAGAGTTTTCCGGAGACCACACACATCTGGGCGGCCCTCCTCCCCTCTTCCCCCTGCCTCCGTCATTTACGCCGTCTCGCTGCTCGCGCCGTCCGGGTCCGAGCCAAATTTACAGCGCCGCCGAGCCGGTGAGTCACGCCTCCCTGTTTTTCATCCTTTTTTTTTTTTTTTTTAACTGTCCGCGCAAAAATTGTTTCCATCCCTTTGCAGCTCAACTTTAAACACAAAGGCCTTTTTTCTGCACAGGATTAGTGCCTTCCTGCACCCCAGCAGGAGGCATATAAGGGCTCCACAGGCTAGGCTAACCCTGCCCAATAGAAGCACACTTCCCCATGACAGATTCAAATTAACCACAATGCACTTCTCGTCTTTGTGTTGACTGACTTAAGCTAAGATCTTCCCTTTGACTGGATTCTTTTGATCCCAGTGTAACATATTCTCTTCACCACACTGGCAGCCAGGCCCATTACGTAAGGAGCAAAAAAAAAAGTAGGACGTTTCTTTCTGTTCTCATCCTGTGACCCTGATATATCCCGTCTGCCCACCCTGGACCTGCAGTATCGCAGGGTCTACAGCCCCAGAAAATGTGAGGCGAGTTAACCGTCTAATCAGCTGCTGTAACTGAAGTTAAGTGCCAAACAGCACTCCAGGGTTGCGGCCCCTGTTCTAAGACGCTGGATTTGATGTCGACTTTCAAAGATGCTTTTTTTTTTGTCAGCGTCAAACAGCCTCTAGGTATTGTCGTCCGAGTCAAGACAGAAGAGAAACCACAAAGCAACGCGCAAGCTCACGTGAATTTAGACTCCTGGGGGTGTCTCGTGGCGTAGCCTGTAAGAGCACTACCCACGCGCTCAATGTGAGCCGCAACGTCGGTGGTTCGAATCCGGCCGCTCTCGCTCCCCATTCTTCATGACTCTCTACACTGTGCTGTCCAATAAAAAGCATTCTTCCTGTCTCTCTACACTGTGCTGTCCAATAAAAAGCATTATTTCTGTCTCTCTACACTGTGCTGTCCAATAAACAAAAAGATGAAAAAATAAAAATTTTTAATCAAAATCAAAAAATTTAAACAAAAAGAATTTACTCTTCCTTATCAAGAAGGCTCAAAGCTAAAGGAGACGGGCGCTCTTGTCTGCTCCCCACATGGCCACGGTGTCGTTGTGATTGACAGGTTACACGGATCTACTCCAGGTAACACCACCCTGAGCCGGCACACCTTTCCCCTCATTAATCACACAGCAATCTTCCCGCTTCCTGTGAGAACGACAAGGTGCGCGCAGGACAACACGACCGCTACAACCATGAGAACAGCACGGTGCACGCAGGTCAACACAACCGCTACGACCGTGAGAACAGCATGGTGCACGCAGGTCAACACAACCGCTACGACCGCGGACCTCGGTAAATTAATTGTGAGGTGCGCTCTCACAGGAGACACGATTGGAAGAACGCATTTAAAGCGGGTCTTAAATTCTTAATCAAATCAATAGGCAGCGGTAGATTCGCTGACAGCTTTTCTGACTGGGCATTCAGACCTGACAAAGTTTATAATCCTGCTGTTTCACATGAGGCCTTACAGTTAGGTCTGTGCAAGAGCTAACAATCCTGACAGCTCCTAAACCCGAGCGAGGAGACAGCCAGAGGGAATATGGGTGTGTGTGTGCCAGAGTGGTGCGTGCGTGCGTGCGTGCGTGCGTGCGTGCATGCGTGCGTCTGTGCATGCATACGGCGTGTGTGTGTGTGCATGCACGTGTGTGTGTATGCGTGCGTGCGTGTGTGTGTGTGTGTATGCGTGCGTGCGTGTGTGTGTGTGTGTGCGTGCGTGCGTGTGCATGCGCGTGTGTGTGTGTGCGTGCATGTGTGTGTGCGTGCGTGCGTGCGTGTGTGTGTGTGTGTGCGAGCCAGACCAGCCTTATCTGCTCGGTGGCAGGGCCTGCAGCTCTCAATGTCTCTTCCTGGAAATGCGTGTGGAAAAGGGTCACTCTGATTGGCTAATGACCTAAAGCAGCTTGAGTGGGTCTCAGCTGGCAAACACAGCTATTCATCTGTACAGCGCTAGAGATGGAGAGATCTGGGGGGGGGGCAGTTGAGGAAGAGGAGATAATAAAAGAGGAAGAGGGATGATGAAACTATCAGCGAGAGAGAGAGAGAGAGAGAGAGAGAGAGAGAGAGAGAAACAAAAGAAAGGAGGCTCCATAACCATCAGTGGTGAAGCATATAGCATCATAATGCAGGCCTCCATGCTACAGATGCAAAGCTTAATAGGAAACAGCAGAGCCGGAGCCGTGTTTGGAGCCAGAATGGACGGAGCGATGGGCAGAGTGGTGAAGGCGATAATTAAACGGGCGCGTGACGGGCTGGATGTCAGCGCTCAGGTCCACACTCGCATGCGTGTCCAGGCCTGATGTGCTTTTAATCAGCACTGCAGCCTCCATTACCCTGAGACACCTCAGGAGCGAGGCCTGTGTGTGTGTGTGTGTGTGTGTGTGTGTGTGTGTGTGTGTGTGTGTGTGTGTGTGTGTGTCTGTATGTGTGCATGTTTGTCTGTATATGTGCGTGTGTGCGTCTGTATGTGTGCATGTGTGTTTGTGTGTGTGCATGTGTGTTTGTGTGTGTGTCGGTATTTATGCATGTGTGTCTGTATGTGTGCAAGTGTGTCTGTACGTGTCCGTGTGTGTGTGCATGCGTGTATGTGCGCGGGCGTGTGCGCGCGCGTCCATGGGTGTCCGTGTGTATGCATATACAGTACATGGATGTGTGTGCGTGTGTGTGTGTTTTTGCGTGTGTGTGTGCATTCGTCTACGTGCATATGCATGCATGTGTGTTTGTCCATGCGCGTGTGTGTTCCTGCAGGAGCTCGCTCTCATACACAAGGGACAGGAAGAGCTTGCAGGATTAACCGTGAGACACAGAGACGGTGGGGGTGTGAAAGGGTTAAACACAGAGGCTTATGTTGCTTACAATCCTACAAGGCCCTCGCTTTTATTAACCCTTTGTATCGCTGTTTTGTGTTGTGCACCGTGCCATTTAACCATAACATGACTACGGTCTAACCCTAACCGCTCTGTATTTGTGTACAATTTCTATACATTATGCCAATGTCACAGTTTACACAAGAAGTTCCTTTTGGAAAAATAAAGCAATTTCAAATGAATCCAATCTAATCTTACTGGACAAAAATCCCTTTGAAGAAAAGACGCGGTGAGACCCGTTAGCGGTTCTGGCACAGAGGTAACCGGGCGGAGAAAGAGACAGCGGAGGGCCCGGGCACGATTCCCTGGAAGAATGTGGTTAATGGGTTTTTTCCGAGAGCGCGGGCCAGCGTCCGTTTAGACACACGGACATCCTTTCTCCGAGGCAATGTTTGGGAGCTGCTAACTCGCCACACACATGCTCCGTTACCTTTCCTCTGAGGGTCCATGGTTGGCGGTCACTTGCCATTGCCAAACCGCGCCAGCCAGCCTCGCCCCTCTCCCCACGTAAAGCATCGCACAGAATAGAATTTTTATATTTGCTCAGGAGGCGTGAGGAGCCGTTGGCAGGGCGCCTCCCCCGAGGCTCCTCCTGGACGTGATTTATGGCGCTGCTTTTTTCCCCCCCTTCCCTGCGGCGTGGAAAAATAAATAAATAAATAAAATATTCCCCCCTGAAAGAGTGCGTGAGCAAGAGGGCGTGCCCGCTTTGCGCCGTCATGTTCCTACGGCTCAAAAATCACCCAGGGATCGGATCTGTAACGACTGCGCGGACGTGCTCTCTCTGCGTATGCCCGCACATCCTTGTTCGGAAAAGTTCCAGAACTCCACGGCGGAGTGTGAATCTGGCGGAGGTTTTTCATTCAAGTGTTCTTTCTCAAAAGAGGTCAGCTCTCTATGCCGGATTACAACAGACATGTCCACTGGGCCTCTGTTTTTAGTTGTGTCCGTTAAACAAACATGTCCCCATAGAGGGTGGAGCCAACTGAAGCACACTACATCTTTTGTGCAGGAGTTCACATCGGGACAAAGTGAAACACAAACACACACATGCAAATATACGCACACACACACACACGCACACGCGCACACACACACAAACGCACGCACACGCACACACACACACACACACGCACGCACATGCACACACACACACATGCGCACACGAACGCGCACACACACGCACGCACACACGCGTACACACACACGCGCACACACACACACACACGCGCGCGCACACACGCACACACACACACACACACACGCACGCACACACACACACACACGCGCACACACACACACGCACAGACAGGCGAGAGAAATGCCTGCATCCCCTTCCTCTACTGTGAGAGAGACGGTGTGTGTGGGGAGAGAGAAAGAGCGAGAGAGAGAGAGAGAGAGAGAAGAGGGGGAGAGAGAGTAGAGAGAGGGAGAGAGAGAGGGAGAGAGAGATGGGGGGAGAGAGAAAGACAGGGATTGGAGAGAGAGAGTAGAGAGGGAAAGAGAGAGAGGGGGAGTAGAGAGAAAGAGGGGAGAGAGAGAGAGAAAAAGAGGGATTAGAGTGAGAGAGTAGAGAGAGAGAGAGAGAGAGAGAGTGAGAGAGAGGGGGAGTAGAGAGAAATAAAGAGAGAGAGGGGGGAGAGAAAGACAGGAATTGGAGAGAGAGGAAGTAGAGAAATGGAGAGGGGGGGAGTAGAGAGAAAGAGGGGGGGAAGAGAAAGACAGGGATTGGAAAGAGGGAGTAGAGAAAGGGAGAGAGAGGGAGAAATAAAGAGGGAGTAGAGAAAAAGAGAGAAAGAGGGGGGAAGAGAAAAACAGGGATTGGAGAGAGAGGAAGTAGAGAAAGGGAGAGAGAGGGGAGAGTAGAGAGAAAGAGGGAGAGAGGGAGAGAGAGAGAGAAAAAGAGATAGAGGGGGAGTAGAGACGTGATGGCTCATGAAATGAGTCATGCAGGAAGCAGCCACCGTATCCACTGCGGAGACGGTTACCACGGCTGCTGCCATCCTGCTTCCTCCACGGCAACCGGACCCGGTCCGGAACAGTCGCTCGGTTAAGAGCTCAGCGGACACGCAAACGCCCGGCCACCTGGCCACCCAACCCCCCCACCTCCGCCCACCCAACACAGCCCAAAGCCAAAGCCCGGCAAATTCCACCCCAGAGGCTTCCAACGGTCCTCCCTCTGCATTTTAAACAGTCAATCAATCGGCATTATTCAGCGAGCCGGAAAACTCCGCAATCTCCACGGCTTTTCAATTCTAGAACGCTCTCCCCAAGAGCTGCCCTCGCTGCTGGAGACTCACGTAACACTCCACTCTTCCTTTTTTTTGGGGGGGGTGGGGGCGGATGAGGTGATGTGAAAGTTAAGAAGAGAAAGTGCTTTTACGGTGTGCGATTACCTAAATGCTCGCAGGACTCAATTTGCACGGCTGCAACTCAATTACAGCGACTCTGGTGTCAGAAGGAAATCCCCCCTTTGGCCAATGAGAGGACAGAGCTGTATTTCAGCGACGGCCCGTCAATTGCCCTCCGCGATCACCATATAAGAGCAGGGCCTGAAATCATCCCCTCGGCACTGACAGTAATGCATAGAGCCAGAACAGCACTTCTGCAGTTAACGCTAATATTAAACCCCATCATGCGCCAGTGATGTTAGAGAGTCGTGAATCATCAGGCATTTCTACACTATTTACAAGCAAGGTCGTGAATCTGAGAGACAGCTGTGTGACAGCTGAGCGGGGCTGTGCGGATGTGTGCACAATTCCGTCTGCGTGTCCCTGTGTAATCCCGCTTTACGGATGTGTGCACAATTCCGTCTGTGTGTCCCTGTGTAATCCCGCTTTACGGATGTGTGCAGAATTCCATCTGCGTGTCCCTGTGTAATCCCGCTTTACGGATGTGTGCAGAATTCCGTCTGCGTGTCCCTGTGTAAGCCCGCTTTACGGATGTGTGCAGAATTCCGTCTGCGTGTCCCTGTGTAAACCCGCTTTACGGATGTGTGCAGAATTCCGTCTGCGTGTCCCTGTGTAATCCCGCTTTACGGATGTGTGCAGAATTCCATCTGCGTGTCCCTGTGTAAGCCCGCTTTACGGATGTGTGCAGAATTCCGTCTGCGTGTCCCTGTGTAATCCCGCTTTACGGATGTGTGCAGAATTCCGGCTGCGTATCCCTGTAAAATCCCGCTGTACGGATGTGTGCACCATTCCGATTACACGTCCTTGGATAATCCCACTTTACGAATGTGTGCAGCATTCCGACTGCATTTCACTGGATAATCCTCTGAATTTCTCAGAGATTCCGTCATGTTCATTAGTAACATAAACCTGAGGGTGGCATACTGCGTCCACTTGGCTTTCCTTTCTCCGGTCAGGTCAACTGGAGAGTCTAAATTGACCTTGGGCATGAGCGCGTGAGGGAATGGTGTGTGGGCTCTGTGATGGAATGCTAACATGCTAACTGTCCGTGGGGTATTCCCATCTTTCACATGATAAGCTGCTTGGATATGCTTCAGCAACACCCAGTGAGAAGTTTTGTTTCAAAAAAGGCGGAGCCGCTGCGGAGCATCTGAACAAACCTGTGTGACCGTGCACGCGGGGATGTGGCGACGGCCGTTCACCACCCCATAGAGGAGTTCAGGGGAAAATAACAGCACTGTGATGAGAGAGGGAGGGAGAGAGAGAGAGAGAGAGAGGGGGAGGGAGAGCGAGAGAGGGAGGGAGAGCGAGAGAGGGAGAGAGAGGGAGAGAGAGGGAGAGGGAGAGGGAGGGAGAGCGGGAGAGGGAGAGGGAGGGAGAGCAAGAGAGGGAGGGAGGAAGAGCGAGAGAGGGAGAGAGAGAGAGAGAGAGAGGGAGAGGGAGAGGGAGAGAGAGGGAGAGGGAGAGGGAGGGTGAGGGAGAGAGAGGGAGAGAGAGGGAGAGAGAGGGAGAGAGAGGGAGAGAGGGAGAGGGAGAGCAAGAGAGCGAGAGAGAGAGAGGGAGAGAGAGAGAGAGATGGAGATAAAGATATATAGAGAAGCAAAGAAATATAGACTGAGAGACAAAAAGAGAGCGACTTTGACGTTAACTTTATTGTCCCAAGGGAAATTTTGTTTACAGCAAGGATAAAAATACAAACAACATGTAATAAAAGACCTCACAAAAAGAAAAAAGATACATAGAGAAGCAAAGATATATAGCCTGAGAGGGAGGGAGAGAGGGATAGAGAGAGAGAGAGAAAGACAAATTAAGATGAAGAGACAGTATTTCATGCCAATGAAGAATGGGGGTCCCCCCAGGTATTAATGTGGAGGCGCTGGTGAATTCAGTCGGGGCGCAGCGCCTCCGCAAACGTCAAAAAAAATCAATAACACCTCAGACTCACAAGGGCTGTAAAATGCGACAATATCGTTGCATTTGCGATTAAAAAAATGTACTGTGTGAACATATATATCCCCATCGCAGCCGTTGTCTGTGTGTCTGGCTCAATTGCGCCTTATCATCATTAATGTTAAATCTGCAGGACTCGAAGTTCAATGTGATTTCTCTTCCAAGACAGACAATTGCCTGCATTATGGGAGATGTATTTCAAGTTGTCAGTATCATTCCGTAGCGCGCCCCATGAATAGCTATACTTTAGAACTCCAATTCCCATCATACACTGCAACCTTCGAGCAGTAGGGTGTCGGATAGCTATATTCAGGAAAACAGAAGACCTGATTAACTAAGGCCTTTAACATGTGCAAAACCTTTTAGGCTAATAACACAACCAATGATTGGTGCAAAACAAATACTGTGACCAATCATTGGTCATGTTATTGGTTTTGGGTGTGCTAAAAGGTCTTGCACTGAGTGTTTACCCAGTGTCGTTGAATCATATAAAATGTGTTTACCCAGTGTAGTTTCATCATTTTAAATAGAATATATAGCCTTATCATTCAAAAAAATCATAATTTCCTTTTTGAAATGAAGTTATTTTTGTAACTGAACGCACCTGCACACGCACCTGAACACGCACCTGCACACGCACCTGAACAAGCACCTGAACACGCACCTGAACACGCACCTGAACACGCACCTGAACACGCACTTGAACACGTACCTGAACACGCACCTGCACACGCACCTGCACACGCACCTGAACACGCACCTGAACACGCACCTGAACACGCACCTGAACACGCACCTGAACACGTAGCGCCGGCAGACAGAGCAGGAGGCCATCACAAATTTGAGAGAGAAAAAAAGAGAACGGGGGAGAGAGATGTTACATTAACGCGGGCCCGGACACTTCCTCTTCCCCGTCTCCCAAAAGACTTACCCGCTCTAAAAGATGGCGAGTCACAGTGAGACGCTCTCCGCAACGTCCCGAGGACGCGCTCAGACAATCTGGAGGTGGGGTCACACTGGCCCAAGAACAGGGGCTCACCAGCAAAAACAAAGAGCGGTAGCCAGAGGAATCTGGCCAAAGCAAACAGGACACACACACCAGAAATCCCAGAGAACCCGGCCAGCACAGAACCTGCGTGTGCCCCAAAACCCCCGGAACACGCTCACGCAGAACCTGCGTGTGCCCCAAAACCCCCGGAACACGCTCACGCAGAACCTGCGTGTGCCCCAAAACCCCCGGAACACGCTCACGCAGAACCTGCGTGTGCCCCAAAACCCCCGGAACACGCTCACGCAGAACCTGCGTGTGCCCCAAAACACCCGGAACACGCTCACGCAGAACCTGCGTGTGCCCCAAAACCCCCGGGAACACGCTCACGCAGAACCTGCGTGTGCCCCAAAACCCCCGGAACAAGCTCACGCAGAACCTGCGTGTGCCCCAAAACCCGCTCACGCAGAAGGCTGACTTATAGAGGGCTTTTCAAGTTATTTTATTTTGCACTGACTTTTTTATTGGGTTATTCAATTAGTACACAAAAACAATAATTTGGACGTGGGCAAAATATATAAAAATAGTGGGAAAAAAAATTTTTTTTTGATGGGTTCTATGTGTTCTTTGTTTTGTTAAAACATCCAAGAAAGACTGCAAAACAGAGCTCCACAAATATGTGTATGATGATGAAAACACACAGAAAACACACTATGAAGATGAAACACACAACACCTGCCTACATTTCAACAAGTGTGACTTCACCCTAGACCTCTACACAACTAAAGGCTTTGGAAAGAAAAAAGCACCATAGAAGAAGTACTACATTTTGTTCCCACAATGTTATTGCAGCGCCAGGAACTGACTGTGGCAAATTCTCACAGGGATAAAACTCCATTTAAAAAACAAAGAAAAAATATTTAATGGACTAGCAGCTTAGGGAAGGGATGAGACAGAGCATTTGTCAGTCAGGCGAAAAAGGCCAACATTCACTGATTCAAACTGTCATTGATCCTAATAAGAAAATAACAGATGATTCCAGTGGTGTTATTACCTCCTGAGTGATGGCTTACTCTGTCCGAATTGTCGGAAAGCCGGATGACTTCAAAGTGTGGGATAATGAGGTCATGCTCCCGTTTGGGATTTTGGGATCTTATTAAGTGCTCCAATTCTAACAGATGCAGGCAGTGATAACATTAACCTTCCGAGGATTTCAACATTGAAAAATTTGTGTAGTTCTTTTTTGCCCACTTCAGGGTACATCACATATTGAGCTTCTCTCTGTTAAAATGTAGACTAATACATCAAAAATTAATGTGGCTTTTATAATACAAATATTTATTATAAGCAACTATAAATAAAAGAGGACATTCTAAACAAAGAAAAAAAGGAAAATAAATCTTGGATGAAATTCTTTTGAAAAGTCGATACCCCAGCTTTTCATTGGGGGATTTTGGGCGAGCTATTTATTGAAAGCAATCCAAAAAAAACAAGCAAAACACCAAAATAAAAATCACTGGCAACATGAAATGACATTCTCGGGTAAACAGTACATAAACAGTTTCAGATAGCATCCTAAGCTCTCTGTCACAGACAAAAGGTTGTCATATACCTTCTCACATTGACAGAACCCAAATGATGCCAACTGGAAAAAGCTCCTTTGACAGTGATCAACAGCTAACTGTATGAATAAAACTTGAAGGGGGGGGGGGGGGGGGTTCTTCAAACTGGACACCTCTGGGAAACTCCACACTATAGCTCCACATTCAAATACAAGTCCACACTATAGTTCCACATTCAAATACAACTCCGTACTGGAGTTTCACATTCAAATGCAACTCCGTACTGGAGTTTCACATTCAAATGCAACTCCGTACTGGAATTTCACATTCAAATACAACTCCGTACTATAGTTCCACATTCAAATACAACTCCGTACTGGAGTTTCACATTCAAATGCAACTCCGTACTGGAATTTCACATTCAAATGCAACTCCGTACTATAGTTCCACATTCAAATACAACTCCGTACTGGAGTTCCACATTCAAATGCAACTCCACACTATAGTTCCACATTCAAATTATTCAAATACAACTCTGCACTGGAGTTCTACATTCAAATACAACTCCGCACTGGATTTCCATATTCAAATACAACTCCGCACTGGAGTTCTACATTCAAATACAACTCCACACTATTGTCCCCACATTCAAATACAACTCTGCACTGGAGTTCAAATACAACTCCGCACACAATTTCCATATTCAAATACAACTCCACACTATAGTTCCACATTCAAATGCAACACCGTACTGGAGTTTCAATATTCAAATACAACTCCGCACTGGAGTTCTACATTCAAATGAATATTCAAATACAATAACTCTGCACTGGAGTTCCACATTAACATACTACTATACAATGAAGTTGCGTTGTGCGTTATACATTCCTATAGTGCTTCTGTAGCATAACTCAGATGCGAGTTAGCATATGAATGTGTCAAAAACTTTTTTAATTGACTGTAAGAGTTGACAAATTTGGAATTGTGCTGAGAGCACCACTACAGGGCTCTAACTTCACTGGCATCATGTCACTACTGTTTAAAAGAGTCCTGTTCCACACGCGGCTTCACTTCAGGCAAAATCTGCAGCATTTACATACCTACTTGTACTGATTGAATTCCTGTATTACTGACTTATCAAAATAGTTCAGTTGGATGCAATTCAAATGACACAACAGAAATGCTTCACAGTCTACGTTTCTCTAATGTATCAGCACAGCTATTCCTGCTAATTCCCGCTAATTCCCGCGTGCACAAGCACATCAGTTGCAATTAAAACCTAGAACCTAACCCCTGTAGAACTAGGACTGCTCTTTCCGAAGTCCATGTTTAGGGGTGAAGTGTCCCACACATTGAACAGCCCCCCGGCTTAGCCATTGTCATGCTAAGCTCTAGGGCTGGTTTTCTCTGGGTTTCGTTAGCTCAGTTGGAAGAGATTTAAGGCAATGCAGGCAGTGTCTCTGGGCCGCTTTATTTTGGGGGAGGGGGGGGTGGTCATATATCACAAACCACATTTATCAATTAACTGCTCCCAGCCACCTGTCGTACAGCTACACGCACACACACACACACATTTCCCCCTCTGGTGTGTTGCTAGACGACGCTCCACGCAGACCCTCCACCCCCCCACCAACAGCCCCCCTGGCCAAACAAAATTTCAACTCTCTTGCCTCAAAACGCCACAGCATGAAGCTCGCTGTCAGCAGCTGGGTATGGCTGAGGCGGGAAACCTTGCTGGAAATGCACATCGTGTAGGTAAAGATTAAAGAAAATGAAGAAAGAATTGTTGCGCTCAGTAGATAAGACTTGTTACAGGTGCATCTAGAAAAATGTAGAGAAATAGGTTTTCAAGAGCACTCTGTAAATATTCATTCAGACACTGTGGTCTCGCAGAAATATATATTTATCAGACAAAAGTGCAAAAAAAGGAAAAGTGCATGTGAAAAAGAAACGGCTAGACTACAGCAAGCAAGCGTTTCAGCGAAATGTGCCGACCATTGTCGCTCTACGTCAAAATGAATATAACCGCTCCCGAGTGGGTTATTCCGTGGAGGTACAGTCGAGAGTCCTGTGGCCCATATCGATTCTGGACCGTGTCAATGATGACACTGTGACCGGGGGCGGGTTACAGTGGATGTGAAATCAGCCATAGCTCTGCACAAGAGGGGGGGGGGGGGTCATTTGGCACCTTTTCATCACTTTTTGGCAACTCTTCTAGTGTGTGGCAATATCAGCTCTAAATAAAGTAAGGTAGGATGAATGTCCTGATAACTTTCTAACATCTCAGTAAAGAAAATACAAAATAAAAAACTTTTTATAAAACGCCCAATGCAGATACTGGGCGCCTCCCCATGCGCTGGCGATGTTTTTGGGAAAGGTACGTAGGCCGACAGTTTGAGAACCCTGCTTTGTAGGCTGGCGTTTCATCAGTCGAAGCGAAGCTGTCAGGACCGAGCGGGAAAAATGCAGCGTTAGTAACCGGGTCTGTTTACCGCACGATCCACTGCACCACAAAACTCAGGATCCAACACCAGTCACTCTCTTAAATCTCAAACTCTGAGGAAAAACACCTTCAGTCCTCCGAAAATATTTCATACCTCGCGTAAAACGTTAAAAATAAAAAAATAAAAAAAACTTAAAGCAACTGGGGGCTTCCAAAACTTTCCTATTGTTTTTTTATATATTTTTTTAATCTACAAAGCAGAGAGACATGTCTCGAAGACTGCTTTTGTGGGAGTGAAAAAGAAGTTCCTGGATATTTCTCACTACTTTACACTTGCTCAGTTCTACTTTGAGAAGCCACTCCCCCTCCCCCGTTCTCCTCTTCCTCCCCCTCCCCCCTTCTCCTCTTCCTCGCCCTCCAGTGCTGCTCGATTTCCTTCACACTTTCTGCTAACTGGAACTAATTCCTCAAAGCGCTAGTAAAGATAGTGGCTCTATAATTAGAACCTAATCCCCAAACCCCTATATAAGGATGAAGGAGAGTGTGTGTATGTGTGTGTGTGTGTGTGGTGGGGGGTGATAGATTTGTCAAGCCCTGATTTAGCTGTACTCTTTCTTATGAATTAGGACTTTGAGCTGAGACACTGGGGGGTTGTGGGCAGGGGTGGTTTGTGTTCAGAGTCTGTGTGTGTGTGTGGGGGGGGGGGGGGGAGGTTCGGCTGGATTAGAGGGCTGAGGGAGGGAATTTGGGGTAGGTGTCTTCTACACCAATAATTACCATACACTCTCAGGGTTATTTGGCTCTTCTCCATAGGGGAACCCTTTATAGTTCTTTATGGAACCCTCTATGGCAGGTGTGAAAAGTGTGAAGGACTGAAACATTTTGCCCGACGAAGAACCCTTGAACTAGGGTTCCTCTATGGAGACACATACCCCCTTTCCACCAACATGAACCTAGTTCTGGTTCTGGGCTGGTGCTAGTGCCGGTTCGCAGTTGGTTCAACTTGCGAACCTTCTAAGAACCGGTTTGCTTTTCCACGTCATTATGTCACTGTATACGTCTGTATACGTCTCCGCTTTCCCAACAATGCTAGCGCCAACTTCAAGCACAGCAACAACAATGGCGGACTACATCGCATCTCTAGTGGCTTTGCGAGCCTAACGTTACATACACGTTAAAACCCAGATTTCGCCCGTCAATTTTTCAGCCGTTTTAATACTAATTACCAAGCCATTTGGCAGATCACCTCATCTCATCAATATCTCGACATAAAACAAATCTGAGAAAGATTTGTTAAGCCGTTTTTATAAGTACATTAAAAAATTAGCATTTAGATTAAGACTTTTTTCCCCCAACAACCTAGCTCAAATTCTAAAGTAGACATAGCAATATGTCGGGCGTGACATGGACTAATGCATTTGACAGATTACATTTCTGTTTATTGTACAGTTTTTAAATAAACCTTTATAATTCTACGATACCGGAAATTAATTGTCCATTGACTTAACATTGGGGCATAAATTTGCTAGCAACCGAAGGCTTATTGAAAGTTCGAACTACCGTTACAGCAGCCTCGTGCATCCATGCGAGATCTCTTACTCCTACTCCTGAGCCTCATAATAATCCCGCCCCCAGCTCCTGATGTAAGCGCTTCTTGGTTCTGGACCAGCTAAGTGTTGGTGCTGCTCTGGAACCAGTTTTCCTGGCCAAGAGCCAGTTCTTTTGCTGTCGAAACGTGAAAAACTGGTTCCGGCTCCGAACCGGCCCTCGGACTTGCTTGGTGGAAAAAGGGGTACCAGAGGAGCGTTCTGGAACCCTTTCTTCTGAGAGTGTAGAAAACTCACTGTACTGTGATGGGAAGGAAGGAAGGCAGGTCTGTTTTGGTGTGCAGCCAGCGTTCGGTGTCAGTTCCTCATAACTGGAGAAATGCATTGTGGATCGTCCTTCCTAGCTGATGTCATAAAATCTACTTCTGCGTATTTGGTAATTTCTTCAACCAGTGACATAAAGGTCCCACAAGTCTCTTGGACCAAGAAATTGACCTTTATCCATTTTTTTTGGCTGGTAGAATAACTAGCATTTTGTAATACTGAGAAAGGTACACTTCTTTGGACAAGGCAGGGATTGTTCTGTCGCTATTAATGGCCGTTCAAGCAGTGTAAAAGGAAATATCCACACAGCTTGTGCACAAATCAAACCAGAGGGTTAGTCACAGGGGGTTTATGGCTTACATTTAGTTTTGTAGACAACATGAAACCCCTCCATTTAAATATTGGATTAGAGCAAATGTAGTACGTCTGTAATACTTCCATATTTCACATATGCATTTAATCCGCTCCTGCATGTCCTCATCAGATCTGCAAAATGCCTGCTTTATTATTGCTCTGACTCCATTGGACAGAGTACTACTGCTGGCTATCATAACCCTGGAGATGCTTCTACCCTCCCTGTTGAATTTACCTCAGCCAAACTGTACATTCACTACAATGCAGACTCAAGGCATGAGCCGATTTTCAACAGTTCCACCTCTCCTCTTCCTCCCCCCCGTCCTGTCATCTCTCGCTCTTTCCCTTCCTCCTCCACAAAAATTCACAAAATGGACGTTAGTTTTTCGGAACCTCCCATTTTCCCATAAACACACTTCCTTGGAATGAGCCCCGAATGCGAACAGAAGTAAGACAAGAGATCAGGGGGTCATCCAAAAAAAAAAGTATTTAATCAAAACCAAACCTCCACACGCAGGAGAGCGGGGGTGGGGGGGGGGGGCGGATGAACACGAGGACAATGGGAAGGACTGGTGTGATCTTTAAACCTGCTCAAGGTCTAATATGCGGAGAAGTAAGGATGAAATGGCAGGATGTCGTGAGCTTCGCTCTGTGGAATAGACTCAGGCTGTGTGGATAGACAGACAGTCAAGGATAGCAGGCTAACCTGTGAGGACCAGCACACGGTTTACTGAGAGCGTTATCATACTTACAGCATGTGGAGATTAAAAGGTAAAAAAAAGGGTTTCTTTTAAAATGTCCCATTCCTCACTGTGCTATACAATTTAGTTTATATATCTGATGCATAATGAATACAAAAAAAATTATTGTATTTATTATATGGACTACAATTTTATATTTATATGTACAAATCAAATTTGTATAACTTTTTTGTATAAAATAGTTACAGAAGTATAACAATAATTGCACTTATTACATAAATATAATAACAATTATATTTTTCATTAAGCATGTGAAAATGAAAGCCGTAGAAACTGCAGTTTCTGGACAAATACAGCACAGAGTCACTGACCCTTTCAAGGCTAATTAGAGATGGCCAACTGAAACCTTTCCCAGTGTATAATACTCTCATACAACCAGTCTCTCTGTCCTTCATCTGGAAAATTAAACCCAGAAAAAGTATTTAATTACTAAAAGAATTAACAAACACTTACCATACAGGTTGTACATACTGTAGGTGCAACCAAATAGACTCGCTAAAAACGTATTTTAATTATTTATTTATTTATTTATTTATTTTTACATCTGGAAAAAGTCAACTACTACAAAAATAAACCAAGAGAAAGTACTTCATTACTCAAATAAAGAACAAACACTTACCATACAGGCTGTACTGTAGGTGCAACCAAATAGACTCGCTGAAAACTCTTTTTAAGAGTGTCACTAGCTGCACAACAATTTGCCTCCCGCTCGACTGTAAACTTTAATAGAGGACTAATGAAGGCGACCAGATGTCTTGTGTAAATAAAATAGACAAGGGCTGGAATCAGTGTACGGAAAAACATGGCACATCAGCTCTGCGTTAAGCACTGAAATATCGCCACCGGCCATTTTTAACGACTGCGGTCTGGATCACATCAAATATTCAAATGCCTTCCAATCACAATAACCAACCCAGTACTATACGACGGTGGTTAAAGCTCATTTTCTTGTAAAACTGTAAAATAAATTACTTTTAGGAGGGTTTCAGTCCTTCATCAGATATAAAACAGCTATACGAGTGCAATTAGGACAACACCAGTGCTAACAGTTGTGTTGAGATAGGAAATCTGGATTTGGATAAGTCAGAAAACATACAACTTGTCACCCCAGAACCAGACAGGAACCACAGGGAGCTTATACAGCAATATGTATGCATGTTTATGGGTGTGAAACTGGAAAAATACAGTGAATAAAATTAACATATAAAACAGCTTAGTATCTAAACATTTTTTTTATTTTTAAAAAAATATAAATATATAAAAATGTCTTGTTTCAAACAAAAACAAAATGGCCAAACTTAAAGAACAAAGATCCTGGCGATGATGGCGCACACATACGCACAAACACACATACACAAACACACACGTGCACGCACATGCAGAAACACACACGCCGTAGTGAGAGAAAAACACAATGGCCACATGGATAAAAACCAGTACAATTTGGAACAGTGGATCCCAAACCCTGTTCCTGGAGATCTACCATCCTGTAGGTTTCACTCCAACCCTAACAAAGCACACCTCGTTCAACAGCTAGAGATCTACCATCCTGTAGGTCTTCATTTCAACCCTAACAAAGCACACCTCGTTCAACAGCTAGAGATCTATCATCCTGTAGGTCTTCATTTCAACCTTAATAAAGCACACCTCATTCAACAGCTAGAGATCTACCATCCTGTAGGTCTTCATTTCAACCCTAACAAAGCACACCTCGTTCAACAGCTAGAGAGCTATCATCCTGTAGGTCTTCATTTCAACCCTAACAAAGCACACCTCGTTCAACAGCTAGAGATCTACCATCCTGTAGGTCTTCATTTCAACCTTAATAAAGCACACCTCATTCAACAGCTAGAGATCTACCATCCTGTAGGTCTTCATTTCAACCCTAACAAAGCACACCTCGTTCAACAGCTAGAGATCTATCATCCTGTAGGTTTTCACTCCAACCCTAACAAAGCACACCTCATTCAACAGCTAGAGATCTACCATCCTGAAGGTCTTCATTTCAACCCTAACCTGTAGGTTTTCCAATCTCCTTGAGCTGCCAATTCGCAGAAGCAGGTGTGTTTTGTTAGGGTTTAAATGAAGACCTGCAGGATGGTAGATCTCTAGCTGTTGAATGAGGTGTGTTTTGTTAGGGTTTAAATGAAGACCTGCAGGATGGTAGATCTCTAGCTGTTGAATGAGGTGTGCTTTGTTAGGGTTGAAATGAAGACCTGCAGGATGGTAGATCTCTAGCTGCCAATTCGCAGAATGAGGTGTGTTTTGTTAGGGTTTAAATGAAGACCTGCAGGATGGTAGAACTCTAGCTGTTGAATGAGGTGTGCTTTGTTAGGGTTGAAATGAAGACCTGCAGGGTGGTAGATCCCCAGGTACAGGATTGGGGAGCACGAACGTAAATGATATAAATCGTGTGTGAGCGTCAGGGCGCTGTAAAGAACGGTGTGGAGCGATCGGAAGTAAAAGCTGGTCTAAGATGAGCCCGCACTTTCAGCTTGCACCTTTGTTTTTTTAAAGATCTACGGGGTGATCTGTGAATAAGTGGTCAACTCATGGTCAACAGATGTTTCTCAACCTCCAGACGCACAGCAGCACAATCACAGTTTACATTTCTTTCCATGCAACATTATATAAAATATCCCATCATCATGAATATCCTCAACCGGTAGCAGGCATTTCCCATGTGTATTTAGGTGAACGTGATGACCGGTTGCCCCATCACTGTTTAATACCGCGCACGGTCAGGTGATCGGTCAGGCGATTGTAGTGCCAGTGCTGTTGCAGAGCCTCTTAATGTGTGTCTTTTACAATGTACAAATCACAAATGGGGACATTTTTGTCGCCGTTACCGTCTTTGAGGGCAAATGCCAAAACAGCCATAAACACTCCCAGCATACGCTTTAATGCGGCGCATAAAATAATATAAACAGAGGTCCTTTCAGGTTTACTGTCCTCATAAAATATGCATGTGTGTGTGTGTGTGTGTGTGTGAAGTATTTACGGATCAGGAGATGCTGAGCTCATACGCTCTGAAATACTAAACAGTGCGAAGATAGTCTGACTCACAGCTCACAAGCAGAAGAAAGCTCTATGTGCGTATGCAAGCACCCCGAATGCACAAGAAAGCAAGGCAATGCAAATCACCAGAAATGCTATTTATATTTGCAACATATTTTTATATGCGACATGTGCACGGGGGAGAATTCCTCTTTAAACACGGAAGCACAACAAGCGGGCTTTATCAGAATCTGCGATGCTCATCACAACCTCCGCCGTGGATTGGGCAGAGGAGAGATACTTGGCGTGCGCTGTGCTTCGAAACACGGGCAGCCTCAGCCAACGCTTCTCATCACGCCGCGGTTTGCGTTTGAGTCGGGCTGGTGCAGACGGGGTCAGAAGACACTTCATGTGCGGCTCAACATGGGGGGGGCCCGAAATTAAGACCCTGTCATCCCGGCCGACTGACACCCTCCCATCCCTGGACGACGTTAGAGCCAATCGTGCGTCGCCCTCCGGGGCTGCCAGTCACAGTCAGCAGTGGCAGTCTGCATTCGATACGAGACCGTAGGACCCCATCACGCACTACAACAGCGGCTCAACAGGGGGCGCACTTTCAGTGCAGTCATGCTAATCCGTTTAGAAATTCTACAATTACATGAGGCTTTTTTCGTGAGCAATATTTTATAAGATGTTCTCAAACATGTTCACACGCAGATATACAAGTGATGCACAAAATATTATATATAGGAATGGGGAGTTATCCCCATGA
Organism: Ilyophis sp. 1 JC-2022; assembly: GCA_022702515.1. Taxonomy (NCBI): domain Eukaryota; kingdom Metazoa; phylum Chordata; class Actinopteri; order Anguilliformes; family Synaphobranchidae; genus Ilyophis; species Ilyophis sp. 1 JC-2022. Next base: position 108,098,838 of record CM040394.1, read on the forward strand.
CAACCGCATGGCAAAAAGAGGAGTGATTACATCGATTATTCCACAGGAATCGATCCAATGACACAGCAGAAAAACATTAATGACTCAAAAAGAGCTCAGAATCAAATATACCTCCAAAAATATATCAGTGTGTGGAAAGTACATTTCCAGAAATGTGTGAATGTAGGGCATTCCCAAACCAGTCGAAGAGCAGCCATGGAACCACAACATAATTTATCATCATAAAGTTTCATTTCAAAGAAACAAGGCTAGTGTAGTATCTATGAGCAAATATAAAGTGTATTACCAACAAGCCAAGTTCTTTAAAGAGGACGAAAACCTATTATATCCTGAAAATAACAACAATATGATTTTAATACTAACATACAAAATATAATTATTTAATTAACCCTATTATACTTTTCTGAAATAAAAGTTGTAATACATGCCTAAATCAACACGCCAATAAATCTAAAGGTTCCCCATGAAGTTCCCCTTTCACAGTTCTTTGATGAGCAATCAAACCTTCGCTAGAAATTTGCACATTCCTCAACCACACTTAATGTGTGAGATGTGAGACATGAGCTATTTTTATTTAGTGCTGGGTCACTCTCTAAATTGTACAGTGTGGTTATATATCATTAGGGTATGGGGTAATTTGTGCACTGTGAAACTGTGATATCCCCATTTAAGGACAATAGAGGAACCTATACACATTTATATGACTTCAAGGAGGAACAACTAGTCCACCTGCAAGGACCTGCTGTTCTAAGCGATGTGTTATTATCTTATTTCAGAATTTCCCGTCTTTAGTTTGGGTCTGCGTTCGTTTTCAGCGGGAGGTTCGATTTCTAATGAGAGAGTCCGAAGATTTTAAGTACATACGTCTCCCGCTCGTCACATAATTTGAAGTTGTTGAAAAAATAAAATAAAATCAATAATTTTCTCGGCCCCAATTTGTTAACATTGATTCTGTCCTCATTGTCCCTGGTTGCTATGGTTCCTGGGCTGTTTGTGTCAGGGGCGGTTGCAAATAGGAGTTTATTACGTGATTCACTACGGACGCATTGCAATGAATGGACATTTGAAAGATAGGCGTCTGTGCTGAGCAAGCAATCCGTCGGCACAATCCTCATGATGAAGATTCAAAAACAACCCGTGCGCTCTCCTTGAAGGAGACGCTGTCCCCATGGAAATTTCACACGGAGAGCATTAAAGAATTTCAAGGTGGAAACCAACCGGAGCCATAAATCACAGTTGGGGATATATCCGCAGCCACCGTTCCGTTCTTGATTGGGGTTCCTCGTCTGTATCTCAAGCGCTGGGTATTTATCGGGCGCTAGAATAAGCCATTACACCGCCCATCCATCCATCCTTCCATGATCTAACCCGCTTATTCCTGGTCAGGGTGAAGGGGGCCTGGAGCCTATCCCAGCATGCATTGGGTGAGAGACATGAATACAAGACATGAATACACCCTGGACAGGTCGCCAATCCATCCCAAGGCACAAACACCATTCACTCACACACTCATACCTTTCGGCAATTTAGAGTCCCCAATTAGCCTAACCTGCATGTCTTTGGACTGTGGGAGGAAACCGGAGTACCCCCAGACAAGGGGAGAACATGCAAACTCCACACAGAAAGGCCCTCGGCAGAGATTCGTACTCGGTATCTTCTTCCTGTGAGGTGACAGTGCTACCCACTGCACCACTGTACCGCTCCCTTTACACATGTAATGAAGTAAAACTATTAAATTATTTGCAAATATTTCATACATTATATATATATATATTTTTTTTAAAAGACCAGTCTCCCTGTTATACTGATGCGCTTCACTAAAGGTTGTTTTCTGATGAGCTATCACTTGGCGCAGTACCAACCCTAGCCATTCAGGGGCGCTATGCAGCCGCTCATGTTGCTTATTTGCTTATAGGGCCTGCTTCTTAAGAGTTGTATTCCAGCCTCAGCACCCCAATGTTTACAAATCATTTTCATATACTCCAGCACACAGCGTATCTTCCGCAACCCAATACGTCATTCCGTAACGCAATACGTCATTCCGTAACCCAATACGTCATTCCGTAACCAAATACGTCATTCCGTAACCAAATACGTCATTCCGTAACGCAATACGTCATTCCGTAACCCAATACGTCATTTCGTAACGCAATACGTCATTCCGTAACCCAATACGTCATTCCGTAACGCAATACGTCATTCCGTAATCAAATACGTCATTCCGTAACCCAATACGTCATTCCGTAACCCAATACGTCATTCCGTAACCCAATACGTCATTCCGTAACCCAATACGTCATTCCGTAACCAAATACGTCATTCCGTAACGCAATACGTCATTCCGTAACGCAATACGTCATTCCGTAACCCAATACGTCATTCCGTAACCCAATACGTCATTCCGTAACCCAATACGTCATTCCGTAACACATCATTCTGTAACACATCATTCCGTAACACATCATTCCGTAACCCAATACGTCATTCCGTAACCCAATACGTCATTCCGTAACACATCATTCCGTAACACATCATTCCGTAACCCAATACGTCATTCCGTAACGCATTATTCCGTAACAGTCCACGCTTGCTGGAAACTCAGGCAGCCAAACTCAAACCCCCTCCAGCTGCGTAACTCCTAGTAACAATGATCTGCTCTTTGCCAACAGCAAAATAAAGCAAGCTGATTAATCCCTCACTGAATCAGTACTGCAGTATTTTTTTTAGCTTGGAGAGTTATTTCTCATTGTGTTTTCTTCCCCTTGTGCCATTAAAAAAAGCTGTTTTAGAAGCAGGAATGAGCATTGACACTGATGAGTAGTCTTGGGTTGTTACTGAAAAAAAGAGATTACAGCCCTGGATTTCACATGGCTTTTTTTCCCTCTTTTTTCCCCTCTTTTAAATTCCATGTCTTTTCTTTGCTGTGAAGGGATGGAACATTTTCAGGGGAATACAACTTTTATGCAGTTGGTCTTAACTCTGAGGTAAATGAACAGAAAGCGGAGGGACAACGGGCTTCGTCCGGGCAGCGACGTGCGTTCTGAATCATTACAGCGAGCGAGGTCAGCTGGTGGCGGTATTTCTGGAGCTCAAACACCACTGACTTTTTTTGAGCCTTTTCTCTTTAAGCGAGCGCCATCATTGGAGTGTCCATCTGCGGTGAGTGTTTGTTCCAGCTGATTTGGCTCTTCCTTCGCTGCATTATTGGAGCACATACAAGAGTTTCTCCCTGTGAATGAGTGTGTGCACAGTTATGGGCGATGCTCTCATAAGTGGATCGTGGGTGAAAGAAAGGACACTGTGATTCGGGGAATAGATATGATGATGCGATAAAAATGACAAACCTCAGAGCAGTATTACTCCCCTCCACATGCACACACGCATACGCACACGCATGTGCACGAGCACGTACGCACACACATCATCCCAAAGCTGACACTCATACCATGTCTGAACCATGGATGTTCTCTCGCTCTCTGTCAGTCCATTGCTCTCTCTATATCTCTATCTCTCTCTTCCCTCTCCCTCTCTCCGTCTCACTATCCACCTCTTTCTCTGTCCACGTCTCTCTCCCCCACTTCCCTCTCTCCCTGTCCCGTTCTCACTCTCTCTCTGCCAGTCTCTCTCCCTCTTCCATTCTCTCTCCGTGTCTCTCTCTCTCTCTCCCCCTCTCACTCTCTCTCTGTCTCTGTCGTCACAGAGATATCCATCACCGGGGCTCCCCGCTCAGCCTGGCACCGCGCCCGTCTTGGGTCACAGGGTTGAAATCAATCAAGGCAGATTGTGAATATGTGATTAAGAAAGCTGAGAGCTTATTCCTCTTCCCAGAGAGAGAGAAAGAGAGAGAGAGGGAGGGAGGGAGAGAAAGAGAGAGATACAGGCCTGGATCCTCACACCAGCCTCCACACAATCACAAAGCCCCCCCCCCAGCTTAAAGAGAGGAGAAGCTGTGGAAATGAAATAGCCCATTGCACCATGTTAGCGCTATTCTAGCCTGGCTTTCAATAGCTTACGCAGCCTCAGGACTGCACTGACTAATTACATAAGCACACTAAGCCAGTTTTAGTTGTGAAGCTACGAGCGCAAAAAGAGATAGAAAGGTCCGGAACAAAGACCATCTCACACACAGGCGGGGCAGCCGATGCAAGCGGAGCGATGTTTGGCAACGGAAAAATGACAAAGGCATGGGCTCGTTTTTTTCCCCTCTCTCTTGCGCTCGAGGTCGAGAGATTGGATTGCGCCACTGTCTCGTTCATTTCCATGAAAACACGATTTCCAGGGAATGGAAACAAGGCCCCATCTACTCCCGCGTCCGCGTCTGTAATAGCCCCCCGCCGTCCCTCCCCCCTTACCGCCAACACTGCCACCGCCACCCCCCAGTCAATGGACTGTGGGCCTATTTAACCGCGAGCAGTCGACGCCGCGGACATAAATAACGATGGCAGCTCGCGGGGCGCTCCAATCACCACCGCGTCGACGCGAGCCAGGGGAGGCCGCTCGTTTAATTTACTGCGCCACATCTGCCTCAGTTCAGCGCCATTTAGCTTTGTGGTTCCGGTGAATAACTACCTTTACTATTTATCAACACGTCCTTCCTCCCTCTCTCTCTCTCTTTCCCTCTCTCTCCCCGTGTCGTGGATTAATAGGCCGGGAACAAGGGGGCGTTGAATTCGGACACGTAAGGGTGTGAGTGAGTTGACTGCGAACGCCTTTTAAGATGCCGTACAGCAGGGAATGAAACGCATGCTCTTCCCGATACGAGGCGTTGAGTTTCTGTACAGCCAGATACACCTCAGATATACCAGCAACGGCACACAGCTGCAGTAAGAGATTCACATTGACATGTATATTACACAGTGAGCAAAGCAAATGGAAAGCATATAATTGAGTATTAATGGCAGCCATGTGTTGGCTGGTGTGCTACAGCAGGGCTTGTCCAACAGCATAACAATGCAGTGTGCTAATGTAGCTTGATATTAAACTCTGTAAAAGAGCCCCATTCACCGAGCTGGGGAAAAGCTTTCGTGCAAAGGAAACCCAGCTGACAGGAAATGGACCGGTCGACTTCCTGTCTCAAGACACAGAGATGGGGGGGGATGGGTGGGCTGTGTTTAGGTTTTGGGTGGTCCTGTCTCAGACCAGCCTTGTGAGGACCAGCGCGAGTCCGTGTGGCTCGCCGTCTGGAGCCAGCAGTGGCGGTGGTGGCGGTGATGGTGGTTCCTGGCTGTCAGGAGCGCGGTGATGAAGATGATATTGACGTCACTGCTAGCTTTCACACACTCACATTACTCTGGGCCCTTATCACATCTGCGAGCCCTAATCAAACATGTCACCAATAGCAAATTACACCCCACTACAAACTACACTCTCTGTGATCACAACACCCCCGGTTTTAATCCACCCGCCCCCAAAAAAAGCGCTTTAAATTGAACACGTGACATGGTCCAGGAATGTAGTCCTGGAACCCAAGCGTTTCCCTCTCCCTGTGCGACCATCATCTGTCACATAGAAAGTCTTTTATTGGGCCAGAGAACACAATTAAACCACAGAGGGATGGCCCCGTTTAAAAATGGAAGGGCTCGGTTATAAAACGTTTGTTCTTGCGGAAGTAGCTCTTCGTCTGAGGGGGGGGGGGGGGGGTGGGGGGGGGGGGTTAACCCACGAAGCCTAGCGGCCCCCATTCAAACAGGAACATTAACGGTGTGTCCCTGGGCATGGGCTAAGCAGTGGGGGGAGAAGAGAGCGATAGAGAGAGGAGAGAGAGAGAGGGAGAGAGAGAGAGGGGGAGAGGAGGGAGAAAGAGGGGAGAGAGAGAGAGAGAGAGAGAGAGGGGGAGAGGAGGGAGAAAGAGGGGAGAGAGAGAGAGAGGGGGAGAGGAGGGAGAGAGAGGGGAGAGAGAGAGAGAGAGAGGAGGGAGAAAGAGGGGAGAGAGAGAGAGAGGGGGAGAGGAGGGAGAAAGAGGGGAGAGAGAGAGAGAGAGAGGGGGAGAGAAGAGAGAGAAAAAAGGTGAGAGGAGAGAGAGAGAGAGAGAGAGAGGGAGAGAGAGGGAGCTGCGTGAATCAGATTTTCAATGACAATGTGCTTAAGATCACGTTTCAAAGGAGGAGCGTATCATCTGTCAAACGTAATGGCACTGTCCCTGGGAAAATGAAGGGAGCCAGAGTGGAAGGCATTCATTAAGGGGGGGAGTGGCAGGAAGCGGGGGGGAATCTGGAGCTGCGGCCGTCGTCTCCCCGCTGATAGCTGCCTCGGGAAAATAAATATATACACAGCCATTATTTATTCGCACGTTTCCGCGGTGACTGGCCAGACGCGATTAAGGCTCGCTCCTCGTGTGAGGGGGATAATATTAGACCGGCTGGCAGGGGAGGGACCGAAGCGCCAGGCCATGGACATCGGAGCGAGCGAAAAAACTCTATCGTCTCTGTGAACAGGGCTGACTCCCCACGATAGCGGCCGGATGATTCCGGGTATTTCATATAGGGGGATTTTTTATTATTATTATTTATGTAATTATTATTATTATTATTTTATTTTTTTACAAGAAACGTTATCAGGCTTAATTACCCTGAGTGAGAGCCCTGGCACATTTAATACTCTGACAAGATGAGGCTTGTTCATTCATAAATCAGAGGATAGTATTTTATGCCAAGGTTACGGCCTCAAAATGTGCTTCTTTAGTGTAATTTTTTTATTTTTTTTTATTTTCCTCCCCCTTAAGTGATTAAAGGGAATTTTAAAAAATTAAGTTTTTACTTTATGAATTTTAATACATTTTCTAGCAGCCATAATTTGGAATATTGTCAAATCATGAAAGAACAATTATGTTTTTATTACCATTTTATGCTACTTTGTAAGGGTACACAAGCAAACACCTTAATAAAATAATTATGTTGAGAACAAAATTAAAACCAAGAACATTTTTGTTTTTAATTCTCCCTGTTCGCTTGGAATAAAATGACGAAATGTAATGCATGTGATATTGCCGTCATCTTATTCTTCCAGCTGACAGACTTCTGTGAATCCACTGGAAAAACAAACATCTATTCCCACTGCCCCCCCCAAAAAAAAAAACAGGAATCCCCATCCTTGTCTGTTAGTGGGGAGTGAAGAATGTAGCCATGGCGCTAATATAGAATAGCAATAGTCAGTGTGGAAGCCACAATATTGAGTATATAAGGATACATACTTAAAGTTATTTGTCATTCGGTAGCAATTACAGGGAAGAGCATACTCAACACCTCCTTCGGCATTCTGCCGTCTCCCCACCCCCCCCCTCCCCCCTCTCCCCCACCCACGGCTGGGGTGACCCCAACTGACCCCAGGAAAGACCTGCATTCCAGTCTCTGTGTCGGTGGAAAGGGGGTGGGGGTGGGGGTCGGGGGTGGGGGTGGGGGGTGGGGGGGGGGTCCTGCTGCTTTAAGACTTAAATCAAACTGCTCTTCCGCAGGTCTGACCTAACTGCCCTCCGCCATGAGGAGAAAAGCCTGCAGACTTCGTAAAGGAAGACTATTTAACGCCGCTGGAGCCACACAAAAACAAAACAAAAAAAAACAAAACTAAATTTAAAAGATACAGAGAGAGGCAGACTTAGACAAGCTTTGTGTCTCATAGAATCCAGCAGGGGGCAGTAGACTGGAGGTTGATGGGAACAATCTACCGTGTTCTTGGGACTCGGGCAAAGCAGTACTTGACTGAGACTTTGCCAGATAAACAGTGGAAAGTACGATTCCGACTGACATTCAACAATGAGGGGGAAACATCTCAATTCAATGCTCATTTTCTTTTTACAATGAGTCAACCTTGGCTTTCTGAATAGTCTTAGAACGTGTGGCCTTTTTCCTGCGATTTGTCTTGTGAATTTATTGTATGTGCTAGTAATCTGCCACTTACAATTGATTAGCCATGAATGAACAGATAAAGAAATATACAGAAAGATACAGTAATCCACAATAAAACAAGATTATTAGGACTTATTCAGGAGAAGTGCTTTCCTTTGGCTTTTCTGAGTCATGACGTGCTTTTGACCACACCAGGGCCAACACGCTGGAATTATCTCATAATTACCATCACCAGAAATTCACGATTTAAGGCCTTGTAATAAAACCTCCTTCCCGCTCGAGCAGAACAGAGCACATCAACCAACCATCCGCCACAAAAACCCGCCTTCAGAAACACCGTCGAGTAGTAGGCCTATTTCTTCGCGTGAACCGTGGTTTCATGACCTTTGTTTCTTGTTCGAAAACCGCACCGCTGGTGTTACTAGCAGAGGTGGGTGGCAGAAGAGTTCACTTGTTGAGAACACTTTGTTGCTCTCTTCCTGCGGTTTGACCTGCCGTTGCCAGGCGCCTATCGAGTCTGCTGCCGCCGTGCAGGAGGCAACATTGTGAGCAAGTTACAAGCCTTAGGCTTCAAGGACCTCTACCCAGAACCATCTTCTGTAAGCAAAACAACCAATCAAATGAATGGATCCTAAACAAAGAACTAGGTTGGACGAGGGCAGCTACAAAAACATTCAGAGGATGTATTGAATAAAATTAATGAGCTGTAACTTTCTTACATTCCCCTGTCTGACAGAACCACACTTAGAAAAAAATGGTTCTGAAAGGGTTCTTTGGCTTGTCTTTATATGGAGAACCCCATTTAGTTCTTTATAGAACCCTCTATGGTAGGTGTGAACAGCTCCCAGATTGAACAATTTTGCCCATCAAAAAAGAACACAGAGACACAGAAGAACCTTTTGGAACCCTTTCTTCTGAGAGTGTCTTCTGAGAGTGAACAAACAACTACAATGGAAGAGCAGTCAAATCCCAAAATTAGTCAACCACATGGCCAGATTAGCAACATCATGCCGTAGAAATCATAAAGCGCAAACAAGAAACAACGTATGTGCATAAAAAGGTGTCCTGCCATAGTCGGGCACCTATTGCACAGCAAACAGCTTTCATCAGTACACAAAAGGTCGGCCCCAGACATGAGAAACCACAGGTCTGCCAGCTCAAATGTCTCAGGTCACATCAGGTCGAGCTGGGACAATGCGCTTATACACCGGCAAACACGGCCACAGCCTCTGGCCTCTCCATTCGATCCGGCTGAATCCTGCCTCAGTGGGCAGCCAAATCAAATGTCAAGCCTTGAGAAATAAAAAGAGAGGAGATTTTGAGTCACTCTTGTATTTTACGCAGCAGGAGTAGTGTTTTCTATTCCACTGCGGATTGCAAAAAAAACAACAAAAAAAAACACTTTTCATTACATTTGATCAGTTCAGTTCAATTCAATTTTATTTGTATATCGCTTTTTTACGGAGACACTGTCACAAAGGCGTTTTACAGAGGAAACAGAAAATTCAGTAAAACCAGAGGCTTGAACCCCGAAAAAACAAGTAATTGAGGTAACAAAAAAAAAACTCCACTGGGAAGACAACTGGGGAGGAACCTGGCTATAGAGGGGGACCCCATCCTCTGCTGGCCGGCCCAGAGGAACCCGGCTATAGAGGGGGACCCCATCCTCCGCTGGCCGGCCCAGAGGAACCCGGCTATAGAGGGGGAGAGCTCAGAGCAGTGGGTCTCAAACCGCGAGCTGGAACCAAGCGCTGGGTCACAGGAGGAGGCAAGGAGATACACGCTACATGCATTGCACATGTAAACACGCTACATGCATTGCACATGTAAACACGCTACAGACATCTTACATGCAAACGCACGACAGACATTTTACATGTACACACGTTGCACGTATTTTAAACATAAACATATACCCATTACGCTGGCATTCACACTAATCAAACTAAACACTGCACTGATTGTTAATGAGTGTTAATAGAGGTGTCTTGAAATACATAAAAATATGTAATTTCCATATTTCAGTAAGTCTTTTTGAGCTACGGTTAGGCAAATTGTGTGTGGCAGAGAATGCATTCCCTCTTGTGCGTCACAGAAAATGCATTCCCCCTGGGGCTTGCAGTGTTTGGGCACTCCTGCTAAGGATGACAGGTGGAGAGGACAAAGCCCCCGTCCTTGAAGCGCACAGGAAGCCGCCGCCCAAGTCCCGATGACACGTCTGCAGACATCACATCCATCCAGCAGACATCACATCCATCCAGCAGACATCACATCCATCCAGCAGACATCACATCCATCCTGCAGACATCACATCCATCCTGCAGACATCACATCCATCCAGCAGACATCACATCCATCCAGCAGACATCACATCCATCCAGCAGACATCACATCCATCCAGCAGACATCACATCCATCCAGCAGACATCACATCCATCCTGCAGACATCACATCCATCCAGCAGACATCACATCCATCCAGCAGACATCACATCCATCCTGCAGACATCACATCCATCCAGCAGACATCACATCCATCCAGCAGACATCACATCCATCCAGCAGACATCACATCCATCCAGCAGACATCACATCCATCCAGCAGACATCACATCCATCCAGCAGACATCACATCCATCCAGCAGACATCACATCCATCCAGCAGACATCACATCCATCCAGCAAGCTGGCACTGCACACAAGTGGGGTAAAAAAGCCCAATTTTCCGTATATGTGAGTCACCGGGGTTTCATAGCTCCTCAGAAGCTCTTTTAGTTACGGGCGCTCGTTAAAACAACAGCGTGAAAGCTGCCATGCAAACCCAGTGAGTCACGAGCGGTCTCGTACTGGCCTCTGGCCCCGCCTCAATGCGGCGGGAGCCAATGAGCATCTCTCATAAAGAAAACCGACAAGTTATTTTTGAATGACAGGTTAAAAATCAGTTGTGTCTTCGCCTGCATGTATATGTTCCTGGTTGGCCACCCACGCGAGTGCACTCTTTAACCCTGAGTCACTCTGTCATGCTGTGTCCTGGTGCCGCTACAATCACGCTTTAGGCCATTTCATGCTCGTCACGGACGTCCGCAGGGTCCGCGTGGACCTAAATGACATCGTAGCGGACCCAAAACGGACCCTGAGCAGAAGTCCGCCAAGGCAGCCTACGCAGCAATCGTTTTGTTTTTTTTGCCTGTGAGGACCTGTCGTTTCACAAACAAGTGCATACTGCGTACTGTAATCGTCTTCCATGACGGACGCCATTGTTGTTTGAAATTTGTGTGCAAAAATTATGGGAAATGTAGTCTAGAAAGAGGGATTGATACACTCAACTATGAAAGGCAAAGGTCTGTGATCAGTTCGGCGGACGGTCCATCTGTGTACATGTCTGCTCCCCGTCTCTAACCACCTTTTTTTTTTCGTAGACTCCACCCAAACGCACCTAGCATGGTGGTTGGACTGGCACCTTTCTTTGAGGAAGTGTCAGTCCCAGTAGCTGGAACAGGTAAGCTCACTCACCGTCCGTGTGACACAGATGAAGAGAGCGGACTCTGAAATACTGCGTGTGAACGTAAGCGGGTGTTTCACCCACTCACTCAGCGCACAGTAGGCCTCATAACACAAGAGGCAGTTAGGCCAACAAGCTTCACTTTTCCCTGCGTGATGAGCGTGCGCTCACCTCAGTAAGTTGCGCTGTCCTCGTGAAACGTAACCTGCGTATGTAACCACCAAGTCGGCTGAACCGGGTACGCGGACGGCAAGCAAGGCCGCCAGACCAACCGACTCGCCAAAAACTGTTTCCAGAGAAAAGGGCTCTCGTTTTGGGGGTTTGACTTGTACGGAGGGCTGATGTCTCTCGGATTCGGGTAGGGGGTGGCGGGGGTGGGTCGTTGTGGCGAGGGGGGGGGTAAGTAGGTAGAAAAACGTTGAGGACGAAACAATCCTGTGATAAAACAAAAGGAAACGTGCTGTGCGCCTTCATGTTGGACCAGCCCAGCAGGCTGGCAGCCAAGTGGCAGAGATAGCTGACTCATTCTAAGAAGGAAGGTGACTAGACGGGGAAGTCCACCGTGATGCTAAATCTCTCACGCATAGACGTCTGTAAAAGCTTCTTGGTTTCGTTCCTTAACGCAAATTTTATGCCAGCGCTATAGACGGGGTAAAACGCCTAAGACTATTACTGTACGTTTAAAATGACCCACATTAAACCAAGCTCTCAGCTGATTGGTTGTTTCATACGATTTACCGCAGGAGTGCCCTGCATCAATGTAGTTCAGCTTCAACACTGCGAGTATGCACTGCAAGTATGCACTGCGAGTATGCACTGCGATAATGCACATCTGCAGTGTGAGGTAACTGGGAGCTTACTGTATAGAGTACATTCAGTTAACAACAGTTCCTGACTGCAAGAGTAATTTAGGACTACGTACCCATGAAAAACTGAGAAACACATGACTGCTCCATCTGCCAAAATTGCCCCTAAACAAGTATGCGCTGCTGTGAAGTTGACCTAAAATCTTTTTTTAAATTTTTTTAAATGGGGTGTTACACATTCAGATGTACTGTTACTGTAGATGACTACATTCATCCGTTCATCAAGAGTGAAAACTATGGCTGAAGAAAATCAATATTAAGTTATTTCCTGGAATGCAACAAAAATGGATGAGCATGTAGGCCTACCGTCTGAATGGCAGATGCCAATTTAGGCATTTTATTGAATTATTATTCTTTTTTTTATATTACAGGGTCAGTGAATTACAGGTGATACTATCAGAGTCGAGAGAGGGACCTACTTTAAATCTTTAAAACTTTAATTTCAAACCTTATAGTTTCTTTATGATAGGCTACTCAATAGCACACAAATGTATCTAAACATGGCTTACACAATAAACGACTTTTCAATAACCTACTTGTATGCGGAGACGTGTGGGTAAGCTGTTGCTCGCGAGCTGTACTTTCTATTTACCAGACCCGTCCAGAAATAAGCTGTGACAAACGTGTAGAACATAGCTTAGCAACCACCACTCGTGCTATAAGTATACAGTTTGTTTATGCGTTCAAGGCACATTATAAATCCCAATATCTCGCTACCCAGCTGTTATTACTGGCAGTCTATGCAACTGTGATTGTACCAAAAATCAAAAGCAGAAGTGCACAAAAATAACTGCATCTGGCAGCGAGCCGCCTATTTCTAGAGGCGAGATTGTTAAAATATACGGCTTGGCGGAGCCTCGCGCAAACAGCATTTTCCGTTTCACAGATTTCTCGCGAGCACCAGAGTAGGCTCGTTGTCAGCAGAATGTTACACCAACTTATCCATGCTGAACGCACGAGATCAAACCGCCGTTATTATGTAGCTGCGACATCAGAACAGCAACCCGCAGCTCCTCCTTTTGGTGCTCGCACTAGGCTATGGTTCAATAGCAGAGGTAAACTGCAGCACGCGCCGGTGCATCTGACGTCCCGACATTATTACATTAGCCTACTGTGTTATTACAACAGTGCGCGCTGTAATTGCAACATTTCAGTTTCCCAAGGAAAACTGTAGCCTATAACGTTAACTGGCGAACAGGCTGTCGCGCTGCCGCAGAAAAATGGAAAAAGGGTGCATACCTGAGACCCTGAGACCTGTTGACTCCTCCTACTGGCCTCTCGGTTGGTGGAAGATCAACCGGTGTTTGTTTGCGGTGGTCTCCGTTTGCTGAAGTTCTTTCCCCCCCTCCAAGTGAGGTTATCCCGTCTCCCTCGCCTGGCTGCTGAATTCTGAAGACTTGCGTTTACAGGTTTTCAGGGATAGAGGTTGCCGCTGCGCCCGCGAACACCAGCAGCCATTGCAGTCATGTGCTCTCTCGTGAAACCTACACCGACCAGCCCTGACCGCCGTCTCCACCCACTCTCCGTTCCGCTGTGCCAATCATGGTAGGGAGTCTGCGGACCCGGTTCTACGTTTCTTTTTTTGCATTCAAGAATATCGGTAAGATTTCAGACACAAAATCATTGCATTAAAGCCACAAGATTTAGACCATCACCATGATTTAGTCCAATACTAAGGGAAATCAATCATAAAAAATAATAATAATGGGAAAATCCCACATCAAACACTAAATGACTATTGCAGGCTAGAGTACGCCACCTAATGTATCAGCCTTTCAAAAAATGATAATAATTTCTTAAATGATAAGTGATTGAAACTAGTGTATTAAGATAGTTTCAACCAAAGTTAGCTGGTGTACTAGATTAATCTACATCACAGTTTCCATGAGTTATTTTAAATAAAAACATTACTGCTTTAAAAATAGAGACACATTTAGGACTATTAATTATCAAAAATATTTAGCATAATTAGAGCCGTGGAATATGAGGGCGTGCTTGAGATATAGGAAGTGCTTAATTTATCTGTGACTAAATGTTTTAAAATAACAAGGGCATGTTTCCCAACCACAGAGGGAATGATTGGAACAGAATAAGAAAAACAACTCTATCTTCATATGTTTGATTGTCTAAAATACATAAAAGAATATGGCCACTGCAACAGCATAGCTCAGCGAGCTTCCATTCCACTACATTTCCCTTTCAATCAATCCACTGAGGGACACTTGTCAGCGCTCACAATCACACGTAATAAATTGGCCCACTTTTGTGTTAAGTGCAGGTCATTTATTCTAAGGGTTTTGCAATGGCTTTTGAATATCTTAATGAATATTTCTGTGTGAAAACTTTGACAACTCACCATGTTATTTTAAAAAAATCTAATGCACATTTAACAACAAAAAAAATCAAACCCAGAATACCTCGTACAATAATAATTAAAAAAACTGAAACCGTATTGTTATTGGATAAAACATATTTAATATAGTCTTGGCCATTAACAGAAGGATATATTGAAAATTAGCTTTTGATTCTTCAACTTTGCTTTTAGCCGTCATTTTATCCTTTAAACCAACTCTATCTAAAAACTATAAAAATGTAATTATATCAAGGGCCTGCATCTTTATTTTGTCAACACATTATTATTACCTGGTGGAAAATGCTTTGAAAAAACGGATAAATCTATTACAGGCAGCTGAATATGATTAGAGAGTGATACTCCACATATGCTACTTATCATATGGTTTAACAAGCATGACCACAACAAATAGTCTTTTTCTCCAGGCCTGGACTCATGTCTTACACGCGATAGGTCTGACGTCAGCCAGTCTAAGCGCACAGGACTAGGCTTATCTCCCACAGCTCTCCGTGAGCCACAGAAATGAGCACAGAATGACTTTTTTTAATTGGGACAACATTGAGGTGTATATGAGACACATCTGATGGCATGTTCGAGGAGCTACATTTAATAAGTCCAAAAAATTCAGGTCATAAAACAACAAGGCTCTAGCTACTCTTTTTGTTGTAAGGAGCACGCAGATATGTGTATGTAGGTGCACAGTATGTCCAGTGTTAAAGCAGATATGTGTATGGAGGTGCACAGTATGTCCAGTGTTAAAGCAGATATGTGTATGTAGGCGCTCAGTATGTCCAGTGTTAATTCAACTGAAACAGAGTTTATATGAGGCCAATAGGGACCATATCTACACTGTCAGAGTTAATTTAACGCTGAACATTTTACTGTATGTCTATTTGAATATATGTACATCTATGCAGATCTAAATCTGGTTATACACACACACACACACACACACACACACACACACACACACATATATATATATATATATATAAACACACACACTTTTGCTTACATATATACATTTAAACTACAGAGTTGAACCGGACCTCCAAGCCACACCAGTAGTGTGATTCATCTCTTTGTCATTTAGCACTAATGAAGCGCTGGCTGAAAACTGCAGTGGAGTCCCGTTCCGTGATCTATCTTGGCACGGCCGATCCATTACCCTGCTATAAATACCTTCATTGATTCTATCTGTTGCCGCCGTTCATGAGGGAAGGGTCGAGGGACGCCTGCACTTTGGACAGGATTTTAGATCACACTCCGTCGCTCTTCCGCAAAGGGCCGAACCTTGAACCTTGAACCTTGAAAAAAAAAAAACGGGCATCAACAGTCTCATTTTGGCTGAGGGCTCCGCGATATGTGCCCGAGGGATTGTCCCGGGGAGGGTGGCTCTTTCACTCCCCCGACCCCCCCCCCTAAGCTCATTGCATACTTGCCAAGGGAGGGTGCGATGCTGTTGCTGTGCGTGGCGGAGCCCTTGCCTTCCCCCCGCCCGCCCCCCCGAGCCGAGCAGGAATTCCGATTCCGAGCGAGAGAGGGAGAGGGGGGAGGGGCAACAGCAAGGTGTCTCTCTCTCTGCGAAGCTTCAGAGTTGTGTTTTTTTTTTTTTTTGCGGGCTGGGGACATTCTTTAAGTGGATGCATGGACTTGGAATGGAGGCAGAAGGCAAGGGGGATTATGGGGGATTTCTCTTTATTTCTCAGGCTCTTGGAGGGACAGCCAGGCTCAGCTGATTTTTATCTCCTGGAAGTTCCCGCCGCCGCGGTTTCTCTTTTCTCGTTTCTCTCGAGCAAAAGGTGAGGGGCCCCAAACAGCTGCTTCCTGGACCCCTGTTCTGGACCCCTGTTCTTATCGAAACCACCTAGTCAGTGACGTACAACTTAATGTGCACCTGTGGGCATTGTGCTGCGAAACCAGTCTTGGGGAAATGGCTTGGCTGGTTGCACCTTGTAAAGAGCGTCTGCTGTCACCTGTCCTCGGCGCTCTCCAGACTCCGCCTACAAACACTGTCCTGGGGTTTCATCTTCACATCCATTTTCGCTTTTTTCTGTAGAATTTTAAATAAAATTAAACTGTTGGACTTTGGAGTTAAACGAATAATGAAGTAGGTTTGATCTTTTGCACCAGTTCAGGAGGTGTGGGCAGCAGTGTAGTATAATGGTTAGGGAACTGGGCTTGTAATCCAAAGGTTGCAGTTTCAAATCCCAGGTAGGACACTGCCATTGTACCCCTGAGCAAGGTGCTTCAGTATATACCCAGCTGCATAAATGGATACTGTGTAAAAAAGTCGCTCTGGATAAGAGCATCTGCTAAAAGGCCCACAATGTAATATAATATAATGATCGTAATACTGTAACTATAGTGTAAATGCATTGTATAATCACACTGTACTCTTTAGCATTCAATGGAATTCATTTACTTACAGGTTCACCTGACCAGGTCATAGTCACATGCATCCAATGTCAGCGATCACGCTGTGAAGATCATGAGGTGTAAAGTCCAGGGGTCAGAAAGTAAAAGTCCTGCCGTGCGTTTCTTCCACCCATGAACTCAGCCAGCTGATTTCACCAATTACGTCTACCTCCTGGCTTAAGAATTGTGTGAATTATCAAATCCAGGCGATTGGAACCAAATACTGGGGAGGACTTTTACTTTGTGAACCTGGATTTTCCACCGCTGCTGTTCAGGAGATCAAACTTTTATTTCACGCATGCAGCAAATGTGCCTGGTTTCAGTGCAGGAAACGATGCTTAAACAGGGCATGGAAAAGAGGCAACAGCTGGGCAGCACTGGCGTGATATCCTGATCTGACCAGCAGTCTCTGTAAATGTATACCTCCTGGCACCAGGGTTAAACTTATATACGGTAAGAGCTACACAAGAGTGTGAACAGGCGGGAGGAAAACCGACCTTCCTTTGCGTTTACGTTTTTACTAGGCGCTTGGCCGGCTCCCAGCAGATGTCCTTTACACGGCCTGCTACCTCCGGTAAACCCTGGGGACTATTTACCAACCAGGCAGCGCGCCAGGGCTATTTCCAGCGCAACGTTAGCCAGCCCGCCCGTAATGTAGGTCGCTTGTCAGGGCCAGCCAGTGGAGTAGACGCATAGCTTGACCCTCCCAAGAAAAATATTTTCGGTATCTCTCCCTGTCGCCATGTGAACGCCACGGACGCGCAGAGAGGGGGTTTGGCGATGCTTCCGGGGGGTAGGACCTTTTACCCAGAAGGGTCTGAGTTTGAATCTTTACTGGGACACGGGTGAAAGACCGGGGTCCCCCGAAACCACAAGGAAGCAGACGATTGGCCAGAGTGACAGGGTGGCATTGAGGCCCTGTAGGCGTCCAAGCAATAGCCTGTTTTACACCATTTCTTCTCACAGCCGTTAGATCTTCTTTGATGGAATGGCTTCTTCTTCATAGCCGGCCAGCATGATTGAACCATAACATACTGTGTAACACATACACCCACCCCCTAACAAACACACACCCACCCCAACACAGATACACCCCCACAACTTACCAAACCACTGAGCCAGCACAGAAAGTTGGAAGTTTGGAAAATGAATTCATAGACTCAGCACAAAAGTGGTTAGACATTCACGCCATCCATCCATCCATGGCCAGGTGAATATGTGCATGTTTATATTTGCAGTCTCTCTCTCTCTTTCTCTCTCTCAATTCAATTAAATTCAATATGCTTTATTGGCATGACAAAATTTCACAATTGTATTGCCAAAGCTTGATGATCAGAAAAAGGAACATGTCAACATGAACTCTCTCTTTCTCCCTCTTTCTCTTTTTCTCCCTCTCTCTTTCTCTCCCTCTTTCTTTTTTATCCCCCTCTCTCTTTCCCTCTCTCTCTCTCTCTCTCTCTCTCTCTCGCTCTCGCTCTCGCTCTCTCTCTCAAATTCAAGTTTCAAATGCAAGATTCTCAGGAAATACTCTCTCAATTTCAAGGTGCTTTATTGGCTTGACACTCTCTCCCTCCCTTCTCTCTCTCTTTCTCTCTCCCTTCTTCTCTCTCACTCTCTCTCTCTATCTCTGTCTCTCTCTCTCACTCTCTTCATATACACAGAGTTAAGTAAAGGTAAACACAGGCCAGGGGAGACCTTATCTCAGGCTGGAAAAGGTTATCTCAGTTTTGGATCTTCCTCTGATGTGGGAAAGCCGCTTTTTGGAAAACAGGCCTGCAAATCGATTTTAAGGGATATTCACAGCCCCCCCCGTACCACTATCTTTCAGTACCTCCCAACCCCTACCACCATCCCACCCCCCAACCCACTCACACAAATGAACACATGCAGGTACATATGACCCCCCTTCCCCACCCCCTGCCCCCCCAAAAAAGCCAGACTACACAGTTTAATTTTCTATAACACCCACACACACACATCCGCACGCACGCACGCACACACACGCATGCACGCACGCACGCACACACACGCACGCACGCACGCACGCACACACACACACACACGCAGACACACATGCACACGCACGCACACACACACGCACACAAACACGCACGCACACACACATGCACACAAGCACGCACGCACGCACGCACACAAAAATAATTTTTCAAGCCCTCGAAAGCCGAGCTGTTCTGCGGAGCGGAGTCCATCTGAAAACATGTGGTAAGCCTTGTGGAATGTTCTAGATGAGTCCCAGATGTGTGTAGATGGACTTAACCCTTACGTCCCCGCAGCAGCCAAGCTCCAGAGCATCGTAGCCCCTGAGCGCGCTATGGCCCGGTGCTGAGCGGCCCAGGACACCAGAGGGGTCAAAGCCACTCCGCTGCCTGAGGAGGTACGTCGCTCCCAGAGGAGGCGCACCGCTGTCCCCTCACTACCTCCTTCAGGGGCAGAGCAAGCGCATAGGCCGCGTGGAGACGGGAAGGCAGGAAGTAAACACGGAGCATCTCTGCGGAGCCGTTAGATGCGTGGAAATGAAACCACTGCCACATCTTAAGGGCAGCCGAAATGCAGAATAAAAAAAAAAGAGACGTTTCACTTTAGTTTAGTTTTCATTTTCTTGCTACACCTTTGCAGTTTCCCTGCAATAAGGAATGTCTTTTTACATGTAAAACGTGTTACATGTTCTATTTCTCCAGCAAGTACATCTAAAGTAGAATGATTATTATTATCATATTATTATTGCTATCATTATTCCTGCATTTCAGGTGAATATTATCATTGTTATTACAGTTGCTGTGACGGTATTACATTTCAATACCATCCCTGAAAGAAAGCTCTCGAGGTGCAGCATAAACATCTACAAGCACTTGTGGTATAACAATGATGACATCATCATTAATCCCTGCATGCCTTTCAAATTGGTATACCACGGGAAAATTGTGCGAGGAGTTATAGCTGAAAGATTCTGCATTGCTTTAAGCAGCCTGAAGTTATTACTTTTACTAACATGGGGATTATCGTTTTAATGTGTTGTTATTGTTATTTTTATTAGGGCAGTAAGAGGCATTTGTCACGGTGGGGGGTTGCTAGGAAATGAAGCCGTAGAGAGCCAGTTGCAATGGGGGGAGGGCGGAGCCTGTAAGATGATTGACATCCCTTTGAGCTATGAACTGAAGTGACCCTCTCTCGCTCACTCTTACTCTCTCTCACTCGCTCTCTTGTAATTCAACTCAATTTCAATATGCTTTATCTCTCTCTCCTGCCCTTGCTCAGCCAGCCGAATCTGGAGCGCTACATGGTTGTCATGCTGCCAGACAAAGCCTTGGAACGGAGCCCGTTCTGCTGGCTAATAACAGCACAGAGAAGCAAATATGAAGGAAAGAGAGGAGGATGAAGGCCTGCAGCTCAGAGAGAGAGGGAGGGAAGAGAGGAGGATGAAGGCCTCTAGCTCAGAGAGAGAGAGAGAAAAGAGAGGAGGATGAAGGCCTCCAGCTCAGAGAGAGAGGGAGGAAAGAGAGGAGGATGAAGGCCTCCAGCTCAGAGAGAGAGGGAGGAAAGAGAGGAGGATGAAGGCCTCCAGCTCAGAGAGAGAGAGAGAGGAAAAAGAGGAGGATGAAGGCCTTCCGCTCAGAGAGAGAGAGGAAAAAGAGGAGGATGAAGGCCTTCCGCTCAGAGAGAGAGGGAGGAAAGAGAGGAGGATGAAGGCCTGCAGCTCAGAGAGAGAGAGAGAAAAGAGAGGAGGATGAAGGCCTCCAGCTCAGAGAGAGAGAGAGAAAAGAGAGGAGGATGAAGGCCTCCAGCTCAGAGAGAGAGAGAAAAGAGAGGAGGATGAAGGCCTGCAGCTCAGAGAGAGAGAGAGAGAGGAAAAAGAGGAGGATGAAGGCCTTCCGCTCAGAGAGAGAGAGGAAAAAGAGGAGGATGAAGGCCTGCAGCTCAGAGAGAGAGGGAGGAAAGAGAGGAGGATGAAGGCCTGCAGCTCAGAGAGAGAGAGAGAAAAGAGAGGAGGATGAAGGCCTCCAGCTCAGAGCGAGAGAGAGAAAAGAGAGGAGGATGAAGGCCTGCAGCTCAGAGAGAGAGAGAGAGGAAAAAGAGGAGGATGAAGGCCTTCCGCTCAGAGAGAGAGAGGAAAAAGAGGAGGATGAAGGCCTTCCGCTCAGAGAGAGAGGGAGGAAAGAGGGGAGGATGAATGCCTCCAGCTCAAAGAAAGAGGGAGGGAGAGGGTGTAAGAGAGAGAGGGAGAAAAGAAAGAGTGAGGAGAGAGGGAAAGAAAAAGAGAGATTGAAGGACAAAGGGAGGGAGAGAGAAAGAGAGGGATAGAGAGATTGACGGACAGAGAGAGAGAGAGATCACCTGGGTTTACTGTACGCCCTGTAATGTGATCTCACTCAATGCTGAAATACCTGCCCCCCCCCCTCCCCCCACTCTCCACACTGGGCAGAAAGCCGGTCTTTGCAGGGGGGGGGGAGGGCCCAGACTGAGTCCCAGGAGCGGCCAGGTTAGGTGTATAAAGAGTTTGTGTTTATGTGTCTTTAATCTGCTCCTGCGTGCACAACCCTGGGAGACGGCCAGGTCACATTTCCTGGATTAAATTCCCTCTCGCTTTGTGTCCTCTCCCTCCCCCTCCCTCCCTCCCTCTCACATGGACGGCACTACACCGGGGCAAAGGTGGGCTACAGCCCCATCACAAATCTGCTTAGCTCCGGTTTAGCCCCCCCAGGCCTTTTAATAATTTTTTAATAATTATAATAAAGAAATATATAAAAGTAAATCAACTATTTTAATCCCATTCTGATATTCACCCTGGCTATGCAGAATGTGTAGCCTACGCTATGACGTACGTGTGTGGGGGTGTGTGTAGGTCACGCAAATGACGGAATGACGTAAACTGATTTCTAACGTTAGATAACCAGTGTTTCCCACAGGCTACAATACATCAGGCCTACAGAGTCAAACCACGTCAAAAAATATAAAATGGAAACGTCATTGTTTGGAAACTAATTTACTATCATTTTAAAGAATTAAGAAAATGTGTTCACATAAGCTCTCCATGTGATCTGTCTTCAGAAATGATCAACTACTCAACAGATTTGTGGAGTGTGTGGACTTCCCTCGGAAGCAACTCCCAAGTGTAAACTACAGTGTTTTGATTGGCGGTAGACTAATCTCACAACATTGGCTGCTTGGCCATGCACAGATGAGTAGATTTGGAAAGCGAATAACAAACCTAAATTAGCTAAATGATCATTTTCAATCTTCGTCATCTCGACTTCAGCTAATAAGAGGAGCTTGCCTCCAAAAAATGGTCAGGTAACGTTAAAAGTCTCATATTTCTTCCATGTAGCTAAATGTATAAACTATAAGCCTGAATTAGATGGGGGAGAATGGTGACAGTGGAAGCTGTTCTGATAATACAGAAACCAACACAAACGTTACGGTGCAGTTTATGAAACACGCCTAGGAGCGTAACTAACTCTTAAGTAAAGTTTACGATTTTCGTTAGATAATGAAACTCCTAAATGTCCCAATCACAGAGCAGCGGTTAAACAACTACATTTTAGCCATCTTTTTTGACATAACGTTAAACTGATCATTTATCCTCTCTTCTCATGTCCTTTTTCATCATTTTCCGGTGTCTTATTTTCTGATGTCTGATATTTTTAAGTACTCGTATTGATGAAGCCAAATTACATTTGTAATACCATTTCAATTTACAGAATTATACAATTCTGACTGTTGTATGGATGCTCTGCCACTTGTGCAGGCAGTGGGGAGAGGCAGGGCAGAAAGGAGTTTTATTGAGGTGCCTAGTCTGTATACTGTAGCGGTTGTGTGCTTAGCACCCCGATGTATTGACCTAGCCCACCCTTAGCCCAGGGAGAGAAAAGCTCCTGGCACCATCACTGCACACCTACTTTGTGCTTTTTCTCTCTCTCTCTCTCTCTCTCTCTCTCTCTCTCTCTCTCCCACTCTCTCACATGGGGAGGGAGGAGTGTACACGAAGGTGCATTAACAGAAGGAAAGAAGGATGACATGAAATGAAGGATGGGAGGAACAGAGGTAGACGGAGAGAGGGAACTGCGAAAAACATGGTGATATGAAGAGAGCCAATCAGAGCGGGCGAGGAGTAATGGGGGTTGGGTTGAGAGTGAGCGAGACAGCTCGGACGAGCGAGGGGCTTTGCAGACCTGTCAGGTTCTGACCCTAACGCAGAGCTTGAACCCGGTTCTGACCGGGAACACTCCCCCCAGACAAACTCTCGTCTTCCGGCCCACTTCCGTAACTCTGTCCTTTTTCATCCCGCGACGACGCCCATCCGCGAAAGCTCTCCATCACTCTTCGGTCACAAAGGGGGCCCCCGCGCCAAATTAAATTTGATTGATTGATTGAAAGCCGCCGCGGCTGAGAACCACGCGCCGTTTCCGCCACGGCGGATATCATCCGTTAACGGGAAGAAAGGGCAGCGCTGACAGGTAATACGCCGGGTGTAGAAGAATCCGGGAGGGGTGTTGACAGAGGTGGGGGAGGGATGAATAATTGAGTGTACCTGGCAACCCGTTTCAGTGTATTCTCTTCCGTCCCTTCTAGTCTCTCGACCCACATTGTGGCGTAAACACTGGCCTCTGTCGCTCGGTGCCCAGCCTGTGGAGACCAGGGGCCACATGTATAAAACTCTGAGTAAAAGAATGCGTAAAAAAAAATGCTCAGGGAGAAAGTCAGAAATCCGCTTACGCAAAGTTTAGAATTTTCTCCCTCTGCCTTTTGATCACGGTGTCACCACATCACATTGACTCCAAACACGGTGTACGCGTAGTGTTCAGCGCGTGCAGAGGTACGCAGGTACTCTTATTTTATACAGTACATCTGAATTTTGCGTGGAAACTCGCTTACGCAGCCTTCTGTGGGCATTTTTCTGCTCAGCATTGTTTATACACGTGGCCCCTGGGGGGTATGCTATGGAGCAGAATTACGTAGTTAGCTGGATAACTACACCCCCCTGGTTGGAGTACGTTACCCCCCCACATGTGGCTTGGTTAGTGCCAGTGCTCTTGTAAATCTCCCACCTGCGATGGATTATGTCCAATCGGTCGGCCCGCACAGGAAGTGTGTCCGTCACCTGTGTTTCAGGTGAGAGGCCCAAGAAGAGAATCCCCCCCCCCTCCCCTCCCTCCCCTCCCAAACCACCACATGCCCCTTTGCGCTCCTCAGTCACCCGCGAATCGCCGTTAATCAAGAGAGTCTGTCCTTTTAATTAGACGGCTGTGGGAAATAATGGCGTATTAATGAAATTTCTGCACCGGGCAATGAGCTGGAACAACGGAAGCAGGACTAAATCACAAATCAATTCAAACAAATCTAATTACCTCCTAATTAGCCTCCAGAGCGTCTCGTCTGGAGCGGAGGAGAGTGCACGGAGGGGAGGGACGCGCCCTATTGAGGCACAACGCCCAAAAACCAAGGAGCTGAATGTTTACAAAACTCTCAAATATTTTTCTCACCTGCTTATGACATAACCTGAAAACACAGAATGCATTACTCATATTTTAGATTTAGATAACTATGAACTATTTTCTATTATATTATATAATAATAATATATTCTATGAACCCATAGCACACAATCTTTTCTGATTTACGGAACATGGAGATTTAATCTATATTGATAAATGCATCCATTACACCATGGACTACATTTCACAAATTTTAATATGGGTGATGTCCATTTGTGGTGATGGAAACACTGTCCAGGTAAGTTATTATAAATTATGATGATGATGATAGCTATTGACTATTATTAGTGGCACTCCGAGTTATCTATAATTGTTTTTTAAATTCTTGTTTCAATTAATTTGTTTCCATGCGCTGTACTGAAATGTATGTGATGAAGTGATCTCTTCTGGTTTCACTGGTAACCAGGTTATGCTACAGTACGGCATACTGATGCTAGCCGTCCGTCCGACAGACAGGCTAAAGGAAGAGAGAGGTACGAGGAGGGGGGGGGGTGAGCACCGTGACATCAGCGAGAGAGAAAAGGCGTTCCATTTCTCAAAAATCACCAGCGGGTACAGCTGAGCGCAGCCACGCCCTGATGTTTTAGCGGCTGGCTAAAAAAAAAAACTGTCAAAAAAAAAAAAGGAAAGAGAAATTCTCAAGCAGGCTGCGGGAGGGCTTTGGCCCAGCTTGAGCCAAAATGGCAGCTCGTACAAATGCACACACGCTCGCGCCAGTAAAAAGATCTTTATAAACTGCAATTAAAACCCCGGGCACTAATTTAGTGGAAATAGCAGCCCATAAAAGCTGAGTGTGAGAGAGGGGAGGGAGGAGTGAGGGATGGAAGAGGAGGAGGAGGAGGGGGGAAGGGGCACTGACTTCACTCTCTTCTTCCCTCCATCCAACTCCCCCTCTCATTTTCCTCTACTTCTTTCCAGTCCCTTCTTCTTCGCCGCTGTGCATCGGCTCCGCACAACCGCCGTCCAAGCTTGTGAATGGTAACAGACGCCGCCTGACCACAGAGGTTTTCCGAGCTGCTATGTCAGAGCAGCTGTCTGTCATCGTTCGGCTGAGTGATGCTCCGTGTCCACCATCAACCCCCGCCCCCCAGCCCACCAGCACTCACAAAAGACTGGAGAACTTAAATTTAACCTTGCAACCTCTGTCTTTGCCTGGAGGGTGGTTGTGTCAACAAAAGCGGCGACTCTTACCGGTGATTACACTAAAAGTGCCACCGTTCGTTCTACTGTTCAAGGTGACAAGAGGGCACAGCTCACACCCTACACTCAACACCTACTGCGCTTAAATAATACAGGACGGCGTTCGAGATTCCTGCCGACTGTAAAATGCGATCCCCGCTGAGCAGAGCGCCGATGACGTACCCGGTGTAAATTAATCATTCCCTCAAATCTCCATTTCATTCAGATTTGTCTTGTGAAAAATGAGACCGTTTAAAAGAGAGGCCTCTGGCATGCACAAGTGTGACTTGGCCTTTAAAAAATGTAACCTGAAAATATATTAAAGTGCTCAGTGGGGATATGTGGTTTTCAGGGCCAAGGCTTGGTAACATATTTTACCATTTAAGAGCAGGGCCTAGAATGGGACCAGGAGGTACACCTTTCCATTCATCAGAGAAATACAGTGTTGGCAGCCACTCTCCCTTACCGACTCTGCCATTGGATGTCTCCCATACATTCTCCACTGTCTCATTAATAGGATGAATGTCAGAAGAGCTTTTTTCCGCCTCAATATTTCTGAATTTTTTTCCCTCTAAGCCTCTCAATAGGCTCAAGATTTAGTTCTACCTCCTGAATTCCTCTGCCTAATCCACCACACACAAAGACACTGCGGTTCCCCAGCGTGTGCTGATATGGCTTCTACCCCTGCAGAATAGTTTGGGTACCACTGGGGAGGCAGTGTAGCACAATGGTTAGGGAATCAGGCTTGTAACCTAAAGGCTAAGGTTGCAGGTTTGATTCCCAGGTAGGACATTGCTATTGTACCTTTGAGTAAAGTACTTACCCTTGCCCTGTTGGCCAGTATAACCTATGGTATAACCCTGTTGGCGAGTATAACCCATGGTATAACCCTGTTGGCGAGTATAACCCATGGTATAACCCTGTTGGCGAGTATAACCCATGGTATAACCCTGTTGGCGAGTATAACTCATGGTATAACCCTGTTGGCGAGTATAACTCATGGTATAACCCTGTTGGTGAGTATAACCTATGGTATAACCCTGTTGGCGAGTATAACCTATGGTATAACCCTGTTGGCGAGTATAACCCATGGTATAACCCATGGTATAACCCTGTTGGCGAGTATAACTCATGGTATAACCCTGTTGGCGAGTATAACTCATGGTATAACCCTGTTGGTGAGTATAACCTATGGTATAACCCTGTTGGCGAGTATAACCCATGGTATAACCCTGTTGGTGAGTATAACCCATGGTATAACCCTGTTGGCGAGTATAACCCATGGTATAACCCTGTTGGTGAGTATAACCCATGGTATAACCCTGTTGGTGAGTATAACCCATGGTATAACCCTGTTGGCGAGTATAACCCATGGTATAACCCTGTTGGCGAGTATAACCCATGGTATAACCCTGTTGGTGAGTATAACCCATGGTATAACCCTGTTGGCGAGTATAACTCATGGTATAACCCTGTTGGTGAGTATAACCTATGGTATAACCCTGTTGGCGAGTATAACCTATGGTATAACCCTGTTGGCGAGTATAACCCATGGTATAACCCTGTTGGCGAGTATAACCCATGGTATAACCCTGTTGGTGAGTATAACCCATGGTATAACCCTGTTGGTGAGTATAACCCATGGTATAACCCTGTTGGCGAGTATAACCCATGGTATAACCCTGTTGGCCAGTATAACCCATGGTATAACCCTGTTGGCGAGTATAACCCATGGTATAACCCTGTTGGTGAGTATAACCCATGGTATAACCCTGTTGGTGAGTATAACCCATGGTATAACCCTGTTGGTGAGTATAACCTATGGTATAACCCTGTTGGTGAGTATAACCCATGGTATAACCCTGTTGGCGAGTATAACCCATGGTATAACCCTGTTGGTGAGTATAACCCATGGTATAACCCTGTTGGCGAGTATAACTCATGGTATAACCCTGTTGGCGAGTATAACCCATGGTATAACCCTGTTGGTGAGTATAACCTATGGTCTAACCCTGTCTACCTCACTAAAGCTCCTCTGCTGCCACCAGATATCTCAGCCACTCACAACAAGGACAAGCTGTGTCTTCCACCCCTAATCCTGGATGCCTTCAATCCCACAAGCCAAGCGATTTCATTTTCACCATTTTTAATTGCATATCGATCAGAGCTGCATGCAAGTGGAGAAGACTGAGGACCAAGGAAGACAAGAAACGGCAGGAATTTAAAATGCACAGAGACAGTTGTCAACTGGCCAATAATGGACAAAGTTGGGGAAGATAATTGGGCCGAGAAGCAGGAGCACAACCAATCAGGCTCTCGCTGGAGGGGCTGCAGCTGAATATGGGTTATCCACCTGTCACTGTGTGGTTCAGAGTAATCATGAGGAAAAGTCCTACCAACAGAAAAAAAACTCCATCTTCCCCTAACCAGTACTTCAGATTGTCTGCCATAACATATCATATTACTCCGCAAGCCAGAGAAAAATAATAAATATGCCCTGTGCTGGATGATCATTAAACTATGGAGCGTGTAAACCATGCAGGAGATACTAAAATTGTTTATGTATGGTCTGTGTTTTTATTGGGTTTTTCTTTCTGTCACGCAATTTACCTACAATCCGGGGATGATAGTACAATCAAGTGACAGCATCTAATTAACAATATTTGTGATGTTACATTTGCAACAGAATACAGTATAATACTCATAATATTAGAATAAGACAAAAAGTAACGAACAAATAAAATAGCAACAAGGAAAAAAATGAAAAACCATGAAAAGTGATTTATTCTATAAAAAAGAAAAAAGAAACTTCCAGCGTCTCTTCATTGCTTTACTAACTATCCAGCTGTCTGCGATATGCTGTTAAACTTTAAACAATGTAATGTCATCTTGGACAAGTGCATCTGTTCAGAAAATGAAAGATACATCACATATAAAAAGAAGTTATGAAACGGATTCACATTTAAAGCGTGTCTCCTGTTTTTTTTACTGCTCAGTTCAGGTGAATTCTGACAAGATCGTCACGTGCACCTTGAGAGCGGGTATCAGCCAAAAAAAAGTAAGAAGGAAACAGGGCAGGCACTCGCGATCCATCCGGAGAGGGTTACAGGAAGTGAAACCAAATTTTTTCTTTTTTTTTGTGTTGGAAGTGTGCGAGGCACAGGCATTCTGCAGCCAAAATGGGGCCTAATCCTGTTTGCTGCACCATGGGAACTTTCTTTAAAAGGGTAATAAACACTAAGTCACATGTTTTGTGTTATAATTATAAACAGTAGCTTGTCTCCATTTCATAAATAACATAAATCCTATAGTTAAATAAAACAAATAGCTAATTAAGCCGTGCCACCGCATTTTGTACAAAAAAGAGCCATTCGCTTTCACCCATAGTGAAAATTTTAGTTGGAGCCCGCCCCTATCCGTGACATACAATAAAGCTAAGACCCTTTTTTCCAAGTCAACACCCCATCTCCGCCCCTTGTCTTGATTGATGGATATTCAAACTGCGCAAATTAACGTTAGCCCGCTCATTTCAAACCGTTTTCTCTCTTGCTGGCTCCGCCTACGTGTCCTACGATGCGTTACCATATGGATCTATCGCCCCTCCCCCCAATTGTAACTCCTCCCTCCTCCCATCTGTGCTCTCACGCCCGAGCCCAATTTGCGTCTTTTGAAATGGTCAAGTGGGCGGAGACAGGGCAAAAGCCAGTGTTGCTGTACACTTTAAATGAACCCCTATGAACCCCTATGTCCACCCCCACCTCGCTGTTTTACCACAGAGGCCATAAACACTGCAGCCGCACAGTGTTATAAACATAAAGGATCACCTTAAAGCTACAGTAGGAAAGTTTGAATATAAAAAAAAAAAGACTTCCCCCTTTTGCTCTCCTCCCTCCTATCCCTCTCCTAAGCCCCTCCCACCGAAGGATCCTTCAGTGCCCGCGCGGAGACAGGCAGACAGGGAGGGGTTTATTCTACGGGGAGGATCTTTTGCTTGTAGATAGTTGCCCTGATTGGTGGCTACATTGCTAGCTCTGAGTGGTTGGTTTTTGTAAGACCGGGGTGAGATTTTCTGACAGGCTAGTACAGAGCCCAGGACACTCACAGGAACCAGCTTTTTTTCCAAGAACACTTGATTTATTGATATAATGAGAAAATGTAATAATTTCACCTAAATTATAGCAAAATAATTTTGCCTACTGCAGCTTTAAGTCATAATTTTATGCTCGGTACCGTTTGCTTTTAATTTTTACATTGACAAAAAGTAAAAGGGAACACAGGAAAATGCCCGATGTGAATTTAACGGGGAAGTGAAGACGGTCCGAGGGAGAAGTTAATTTAGGAAATTAATGGCAACTGTCTCAGTGTTAACATCAATGGACGAAGAATTCAGAAAATCATTACCTAAATTTCTGGGGTTCGACTTGGCCCTGATGTTGTTTCGCAATCATCTCGTGATTCAAGACAATTCTCTGCTTCTGAAAAGAATGAAAGAATGGGATTTCACAAAAGCCCTTTTCTCCTCAGTCTCAAAAATAGCTTTTTCCCCATCCTCTAACCAACAGTATTTTCTCAGGGAGTAGCCGAATGTTTTTCTCCACTGCAGCATATCGAATGGACGGCATCTCTATTAGTTGGCCCACAAGCTGCTCGTTGGTGTAAGGCAATAAATCATTGTCAAAGAGAAGGTATCCCTGGTTTTGAAAGTTACATGTTAGCCAATTGATTATACTTTTTTTTGGCTCGGGGCCACACAATTCACTCTGTTTAT
The DNA here is from genome assembly GCA_022702515.1 of Ilyophis sp. 1 JC-2022. Classification (NCBI taxonomy): domain Eukaryota; kingdom Metazoa; phylum Chordata; class Actinopteri; order Anguilliformes; family Synaphobranchidae; genus Ilyophis; species Ilyophis sp. 1 JC-2022. The sequence continues at coordinate 108,129,274 of CM040394.1, forward strand.
AGCATTACTGTGAATTATGTTACTTACCAGCATACCGCTTTATTCATTTATAACGCTACCATATCTAACAAATTCCACAGTTTTTTTTTTTTGTTGTTGACTAAACTGATGTACCTTTAAAACATTGTGTGGTCCATGGTTTCAAAAAGGAACACCTGAAAATTCTGAACCTAAACAAAATGCACTTTTGAAATACAATTACTAAGCTAAATATGGACATGCAGACACTTTCATACTTATGTATTATTTATTAAACACAGCACGTGTACCCTATCTCAGTGGCATGCACGTGTACCCTATCTCAGTGCATGCACGTGTACCCTATCTCAGTGCATGCACGTGTACCCTATCTCAGTGCATGCACGTGTACCCTATCTCAGTGGCATGCACGTGTACCCTATCTCAGTGGCATGCACGTGTACCCTATCTCAGTGCATGCACGTGTACCCTATCTCAGTGGCATGCACGTGTACCCTATCTCAGTGGCATGCACGTGTACCCTATCTCAGTGGCATGCACGTGTACCCTATCTCAGTGGCATGCACGTGTACCCTATCTCAGTGCATGCACGTGTACCCTATCTCAGTGGCATGCACGTGTACCCTATCTCAGTGGCATGCACGTGTACCCTATCTCAGTGGCATGCACGTGTACCCTATCTCAGTGGCATGCACGTGTACCCTATCTCAGTGGCATGCACGTGTACCCTATCTCAGTGGCATGCACGTGTACCCTATCTCAGTGGCATGCACGTGTACCCTATCTCAGTGGCATGCACGTGTACCCTATCTCAGTGGCATGCACGTGTACCCTATCTCAGTGGCATGCACGTGTACCCTATCTCAGTGGCATGCACGTGTACCCTATCTCAGTGGCATGCACGTGTACCCTATCTCAGTGGCATGCACGTGTACCCTATCTCAGTGGCATGCACGTGTACCCTATCTCAGTGCATGCACGTGTACCCTATCTCAGTGGCATGCACGTGTACCCTATCTCAGTGGCATGCACGTGTACCCTATCTCAGTGGCATGCACGTGTACCCTATCTCAGTGGCATGCACGTGTACCCTATCTCAGTGGCATGCACGTGTACCCTATCTCAGTGGCATGCACGTGTACCCTATCTCAGTGGCATGCACGTGTACCCTATCTCAGTGGCATGCACGTGTACCCTATCTCAGTGGCATGCACGTGTACCCTATCTCAGTGGCATGCACGTGTACCCTATCTCAGTGGCATGCACGTGTACCCTATCTCAGTGGCATGCACGTGTACCCTATCACAGTGGCATGCACGTGTACCCTATCTCAGTGGCATGCACGTGTACCCTATCTCAGTGGCATGCACGTGTACCCTATCTCAGTGGCATGCACGTGTACCCTATCTCAGTGGCATGCACGTGTACCCTATCTCAGTGGCATGCACGTGTACCCTATCTCAGTGGCATGCACGTGTACCCTATCTCAGTGGCATGCACGTGTACCCTATCTCAGTGCATGCACGTGTACCCTATCTCAGTGGCATGCATCATTGCACGTTTTAAGGAAACAGCTAGTCAGGCATCCAGGTTTTTTGTACATGAAAAACAATATCCCTTTTTAATATTATCCAGACGTGAATACAAAGGACATTGGACGCCACAACCCAAGCCTTACAACTCTACATATCTATACACTAAATGTGCATATAGCTAGTTTTGCCCACGCATAGAAAAGAATATTGTGAAGCCCTGCGGCATTGCATTTTTGTTATTCATTCCATTATATTCTTGTGCTTTCTAAAGTTATGAAAGCTGTCATGCTGGAAATGAAGAGAAAGTGAAAACAAGTCTTGTGTGTAAACATATCTCAGTGAGAGGCGGTGATTCTAACAAAGTAATATAATCTCCCTCCATGGCTACAGGAAGGCTAATCTCCCTGACATGGCTACAGGAAGGCACAATCTCCCTCCATGCACTGCTACAGGAAGACTAATCTCCCTCCATGGCTACAGGAAGGCTAATCTCCTTCCATGGCTACAGGAAGGCTAATCTCTCTCCATGGCTACAGGAAGGCTAATCTCCCGCCATGGCTACAGGAAGGCTAATCTCCCGCCATGGCTACAGGAAGGCTAATCTCCCTCCATGGCTACAGGAAGGCTAATCTCCCTCCATGGCTACAGGAAGGCTAATCTCCCTGCATGGCTACAGGAAGGCTAATCTCCCTCCATGGCTACAGGAAGGCTAATCTCCCTCCATGGCTACAGGAAGGCAAATCTCCCTCCATGGCTACAGGAAGGCTAATCTCCCTCCATGGCTACAGGAAGGCAAATCTCCCTCCATGGCTACAGGAAGGCTAATCTCCCTCCATGGCTACAGGAAGGCTAATCTCCCTCCATGGCTACAGGAAGGCTAATCTCCCTCCATGGCTACAGGAAGGCTAATCTCCCTGCATGGCTACAGGAAGGCAAATCTCCCTCCATGGCTACAGGAAGGCAAATCTCCCTCCATGGCTACAGGAAGGCAAATCTCCCTCCATGGCTACAGGAAGGCAAATCTCCCTGCATGGCTACAGGAAGGCAAATCTCCCTCCATGGCTACAGGAAGGCAAATCTCCCTGCATGGCTACAGGAAGGCTAATCTCCCTCCATGGCTACAGGAAGGCAAATCTCCCTGCATGGCTACAGGAAGGCAAATCTCCCTCCATGGCTACAGGAAGGCTAATCTCCCTCCATGGCTACAGGAAGGCTAATCTCCCGCCATGGCTACAGGAAGGCTAATCTCCCTCCATGGCTACAGGAAGGCTAATCTCCCTCCATGGCTACAGGAAGGCTAATCTCCCTGCATGGTTACAGGAAGGCTAATCTCCTTCCATGGCTACAGGAAGGCAAATCTCCCTCCATGACTACAGGAAGGCAAATCTCCCTGCATGGTTACAGGAAGGCTAATCTCCCTCCATGGCTACAGGAAGGCAAATCTCCCTCCATGGCTACAGGAAGGCTAATCTCCCTCCATGGCTACAGGAAGGCTAATCTCCCTGCATGGCTACAGGAAGGCTAATCTCCCTCCATGGCTACAGGAAGGCTAATCTCCCTACATGGCTACAGGAAGGCTAATCTCCCTCCATGGCTACAGGAAGGCAAATCTCCCTGCATGTTTACAGGAAGGCTAATCTCCTTCAATGGCTACAGGAAGACTAATCACCCTCCATGGCTACAGGAAGGCTAATCTCTCTACACGGCTACAGGAAGGCTAATCTCTCTCCATGGCTACAGGAAGGCTAATCTCCCTCCATGGCTACAGGAAGGCTAATCTGTCTCAACAGCTACAGGAATGCTAATCTCCATCCATGGCTACAGGAAGGCTAATCTGTCTCAACAGCAACAGGAAGGCTAATCTTCCTCCATGGCTACAGGAAGGCTAATCTGTCTCAACAGCTACAGGAAGGCTAATCTCTCTCCACTGCTACAGGAAGGCTAATCTCCCTCCATGGCTACAGGAAGGTTAATCTGTCTCAACAACTACATGAAGGCTAATCTCCCTCCATGGCTACAAGAAGGCTAATCTCTCTCCTGTTACAGGAAGACTAATCTCTCTCCTGTTACAGGAAGACTAATCTTTCTCTACTGTTACAAAAAGGCTCAGCACTTTCTGCCATGGGTATACTACCTTTATCTTCCAAAACCACCAATGGAAAAAACATCATTACCAAATTTAAAAATACGCATGTATTGCATTATATATTACAGTACTAGTATCTTAGCATGTGTGTGTCATAATACAAGGTGAGGTATACAAAAGAATATTACGTTATCCTAATAATGCAGTTTTATGGACCCCCTTAGTCATCTTACATTACACAGTCTGGTTCATTTCACCTGATTTGAAATCATATGACACAGCACTATGTGTTCTACTGATTTGAAATCATATGACACAGCACTATGTGTTCTAGTAATGAATGTGTACAGGTGTTTTCATACCATATAAATGGTGTTGTGTTGCTTCTGTCGAGAGAGAGAAAAAAAGAAGCATATATTGAATTGCTTGATCCTGGCCGGCATCCAAAATGGCTGGCTAAATGGGTCAATTGATAATGATTACAAACACACAAGTAGAGATTTACATCATACAGCCTGCGGCCAGGCTTAGCAAGCATTTTGCTTTAACTAGTGGACGTATTTAGCGATGGGCACCCCTCTCAACATTCCTGTCTGGTAGTTTTTTTGCTTGTTAGTTTAAGTGACCAATTAAAATGTAAGAGCTGTAGACGCTCATGCAAAAAAACAAAAAATAACTAAAACAAGATGCAGACAAACTGGGAAACTCATGAAATGTATAAGAAAAATAAATAAATAATGTTTTGGCACACGGGGTTGACGAAGGCAGCGTTTCTTCTTCTACCACACTGGGAATAAATGACAGAAGCATAGTGTGACTTTATTTTCTTCCCAATGTGTGTGTTTAAGTGGCCAAATCATAAAATGCTTAAATGATCTGGTGTATCAAAGTTTGAAATATCAAAATCTTCCATATTATTTGTGAGATTGTGGTTTGCAGAAGGATTTTTGGAATTGGGGGTATTGGTCTGGGATCCTGAGCAAAATCCCCATCCTTATGTCAATTGGGCAGCTGACCCACGTGGACAGGGCAAAGATCTTTAGATGGGGTGGACAACTGGACACAGGGAACACACAGGACAGACACAAGACAAGCAGTAAATGCATTGACCCGGGTTGTCTGCAATCCCCCAATCTCCCTGCTCACAAAACAACTGGGCATTTCCTAACAGCTAATTCCTACTGTACTCTTCCATAATTCAATAACAAACCTGAGCCAAGTGTAGTAGTTTATTAAAAGCCTGTTTTGCAGGCTCCAGATGTGGCAGCGAGGGATTAAGGCCGAAGCGTCCCTGCCTGTGATTGGTTGGAAAGGCGCCACTAGCAAGCAGAGGGAACGGAACAACAAGCAGGAAGAAGCAGAGGTAGAACAGCCAAGTGGACCAAGAACTATTTTTACACTCAACCTCACACACACACACACGAGTTTATGCGCGCGCACACACACCACACACACACGCACGCAGGCACACACAAACAGTTTCTAGCAGCCTATTCATTGGAAACAGAGACCACTTTGCTAAAACACGTCTCGCAGGCGTGAAAATTGCCTCGGTTTACTTTCAACAAGCGAAAGGACAAATTAAACATTTTCAATAAACACAGGGATGAACAGCCAGCAAGAGGTGAACGGGGCGGACGGCATATCCCCTCAGCAGAGGGGTAATCTCTGGAGACATCGATGCACAGGAAGTGGCCTCTCTGGAGACATCGAGGCACAGGAAGTGGCCTCTCTGGAGACATCGAGGCGCAGGAAGTGGCCTCTCTAGAGACATCAACGCACAGGAAGTGGCCTCTCTGGAGACATCAAGGCACAGGAAGTGGCCTCTCTGGAGACATCAAGGCACAGGAAGTAGACTCAAGGTGTCCCCTTGGCCTCACTTGGGACTGCTTTCAAAGCCTCAATGCAGGGTGCAAAGCCATTTTTACTTAACCTCTCTTCAACAATGGGTACACTGATCAGACAAGACCCCACCTAGACCTGGAATTAACATGCTATAACCTATGTGTCCTGATCATTATCAATGCATGTTACTGACAGGTGTTACTGATAGGTATTACTCATGAGTATTTCTGACAGGTGTTACAGACAGGTGTCAGCATGTGAAAGGAGCATTGTCACCTGACTGAGATCCAGTCTGGTTGACCACCTTCGCAGGTGAACAGGGACGAGTCAAATTCATATTTTTTCGAGGTGTCGACTCAATCAAAATGACAATTGTTTCAGAGTCAGTTAAATACATTGTTGCCCTGGTCCACACTTACCACTGTACAGTGTCAGACACACAAAAAAGCCCTCGAAACGGGACCCTGTTGTGATCCTCTGTGAATCCAAAAGCTCAAATCAGAAGACGGGAGCATTGAGGAGTGGAAGCAAGGTTTTGTTCCTTAAGAAGTGCCCCACAAAAATTGAGACAGCCACAAAATTCTTGTAGACTCTCTCCTCTTGTCATTTGACAGATGTCAAACAAAGTTTTTTCTTGCATTTTTTGCGCCCCCTCCTCCCCGCTCGCCTCTCTTTTCCGATATTTAGACTGCGGCTCATTGAGGCGTGAAGGCATGAAGGTCGGCTGTCATCTCGCATTACTGGCAGTAAACTGACATTTGGAGGGAAAGACCTGGTAGAAGGACAGTAAAGGTTGTTCTGCAGGAACTCCAGAGGGGGGGGGGGGGGTGTTGGTGAGGGGGGGGGGGGTTGCTGGTGAGAGGGGGGGTTTGTTGTCCTTTTTCCCCTCAGTGAACTGAAAGAAACAACATCAACTGCTGCAGAAGAAGACAAAGTTTTGTGAGGCCTACCAATGAGTCAGGACAGAACAGAGAACTTTTCAAGGGCCCATATCACCCAGGCTCTGAAAAGTTTCTCTCTTCTACCGCCCCCCCCCTCAGTTAAATCGCGTGTTTCTTTATCCTCTTTTTCATTTGTTTCTTTCTTCCCTTTTTGACAATTTGTCACCGCCTACGAGAGCCATAATTTCTGCGTCTTCTCTCTTTTTTATATTCGGGACAGTCATGATTCCCAGGACGTTTTCCGTGACAAATGTTCAAAGCTGGAACACAGGCACAAGCAGCAGGCCTCTGAAGACTGTAAAGCGTGAGCCCTTAAATGTGGCTTTTCACCCAGGATCGTCCATAAAAAGAGCGGCGGGCAGCGGTCCATGTCCTTAAAATACAGCAACATCCAATTTTAATCAGCCGGGGGAGAAACTGATTCGCCCGGCATGCGCTCGCCTTTGAAGTCATAATTTGTTCATTTGACTTAAATGAGAGAGTCCACATCATCAAACAGGGCTTTGTGACTGTCCATTCTCAGATCCGGACACTTCATTTCATCGGTAATCTCCAGTTCCTTCTGTCACCGACACCAACATGGCGTTAGCGATTTCTCCTACGTCGCTTTCACCGAAACCCCACTTCCCCATCTCTCACTCACTCACTCAACTCACTCAACTCACTCAACTCACTCAACTCATTCAACTCACTCACTCACTCACTCACTCACTCACTCACTCACTCACACTCATACACACACACACACACACACACCAAAACCCTCCTTCCCCATCACTCACTCACTCAACTCATTCAACTCATTCAACTCACTCACTCACACTCATACACACACACACACACACACACACACACACACACCGAAACCCTCCTTCCCCATCACTCACTCACTCAACTCATTCAACTCACTCACTCACTCACACTCATACACACACACACACACACACACACACACACACACACACACACACACACACACACACACCTCAGCCCGCTTCTCTCCATCTCTCATGCAACTTTCAGAGCCTCAAAATTTGGGCTGCGGTGACTTATTCCTGGCATGTGATTGGCAGCGAGCCGCAGCAGTGGCTAAAGAGAACTGAAACCTGCCAGGTCCCGTTAGGTCACGCCAAGAGACACTACTGGAACCCGGTTTGTCCTCTCAAAGCACCAAGACACACTGCTAGAACCCAACCTGTCCTCTCAAAGCACCAAGAGACACTGCAAGAACTCCTGGCTGTCCTCTCAAAGCACCAAGAGACACTGCTAGAACCCAACATGTCCTCTCAAAGCACCAAGAAACACTGCTAGAACCCAACATGTCCTCTCAAAGCACCAAGAGACACTGCGAGAACTCCTGGCTGTCCTCTCAAAGCACCAAGAGACACTGCTAGAACCCAACATGTCCTCTCAAAGCTCCAAGAGGCACTGCTAGAACCCCCGGCTGTCCTCTCAAAGCTCCAAGAGGCACTGCTAGAACCCCCGGCTGTCCTCTCAAAGCTCCAAGAGGCACTGCTAGAACCCCCGGCTGTCCTCTCAAAGCTCCAAGAGGCACTGCTAGAACCCCCGGCTGTCCTTTCAAAGCTCCAAGAGACACTGCTAGAACCCCCGGCTGCCCTCTCAAAGCTCCAAGAGGCACTGCTAGAACCCAACCTGTCCTCTCAAAGCACCAAGACACACTGCGAGAACCCCTGGCTGTCCTAAGAGATGTTACTTATGCTTTCTCAATTTTTAAACCAGTCTACTGTGCATGCAGAATCAATGGTAAATCTTCAGTGTCTACTGTGCATGCAGAATCAATGGTAAATATTCAGTGTCTACTGTGCATGCAGAATCAATGGTAAATCTTCAGTGTCTCCATTAGTTTGTGAATGGAAGACAAAGCTGTTCTGGATCTGAAATGATGCACAGGTGTCGATTCAAGCACCATTTTATGATAAAAAAAAGTTATCTTCACAATCACTTCTCTGAAGAAAAATGTTATTCTTGCTTTTATTTGTCAGTCAAAGGGAACGGACGAACGCCGAATGAATCCAGGCCTCGGATTTGTGAGCAAGCCCTAACCTGTGTAGACCTTTTAGAGGTCAGACACTCAGCAGAGGCTTCTTCTCAAGGTGAAGGACACGCAACACACTTACATGTGCCAGAACACGCAACACGCTTACATGTGCCAGAACACGCCATTTCAACTAAGACATTAAAAGAGGTGAAGAAAGATAAAAATACAAACATTATTGTGGCTGCAGTTGAAATCTCCCAAAAAAAATTCTGCTTGGCACCATTTAAATTTTTTTTAAAGAAAACCTGTTCATGCCAACGACTGACCCAGTTTTCTAACTTTCACACGTCCTCAAATGTCAGTGTTTCAAAATCACATGCTTCTGTTGTTGCTGATCGACTGGTCACCTGTCACTTTTAAGACTGTCCCATTTCGCCTTTGAGTTTCCCCATTTTCTTCCATAAGCCATTACCACTTTGGTGTTATACTCAGTATTACTGCTCCACGGTACACATTTAAAGTAATGAAGCAAGACATACATACCAACTCATACGTTTCTCACACAGGTATGATAGATGAATGTAAAAATGAAAATACTCGCACTCACACACGAGTGCACCCACACACACACACACACACACACACACAGACACAGACACACACACACACACACAGAACCATTTTGAGTGTTAAATCAGCTCTTACAGAGTACATAAGGTCCCTATTGGAATTGAGTTGAATTGACACTGGACATTTTACTGTACACCTGAGGGATCACAGAATAAGCAGAGAGGTTAGAGCTGCTCTCGTCTCTGTGATTAGCCTCAGCCATCACACCGTCCTGCCCATCGATCAGCAGCTCCCGATCAGAGCGGAAAGCTACCAGCTCCAGGCCTGATCAATCCCGCATATTGATCTGACATGGTGTGTGTGTGCATGCTCGCGAGTGTATGTGTGCGCACGTGTGTGTGTGTGTGTGTGTGTGGGAATGCGTGTGCATGTGTGCAGGGTGTGTGTGTGTGCGCGCACAAGCGTGTGTGCAGGGTGTGTGTGTAAAGAGGGATAACTGGACTGCAATACAATGACAGGCAGCAATCCATTACTTGTGATTTTAAGGCAGATTATGCGACCTTCTGCACTGCCTTTTTAGAATGTCCCATCTTCACTGCACAAGCATTGCAGCACCGTTGCAGAAGCGTTACCACAGTGCTGCAGCCGCTCATGTGGGTAAAGATGTTTGTCTTGTTTTAATTGGCAATCTGCTTTAAGGTTGCTAGTGTTTTCTTTACACCTTATCGACTTTTACAAAAAGAATGCATGTGTTTGTGTGTGTGAGATAGAGAGAGAAATACAGAGAGATGAAGAGACAGACATAGAGAAAGACAGAGAGAGAAAGAGAGAGCGCACAAGACTGCAGAGAGACTCCAGGAGCTGTTCATTACTCTGTCACGTATGGGAATGTCATGAGACGCTCTCTCTCTCTTTTATGGGTTTGGGGAAGAACAATCAAAAGCACACGAGGCTCCTCGCTCCTGCAATATCCTACTGATCTGCTCTAATGTGGGGGTGCAGTGACATCACTCTTTAGAGACAACAAAGAGCCGTTAGCACTTGACTAAAAAAACTTTGGTAAACTCCCAAGCTCTCAAAAACAGATCCAATTATAAGCAGAATAGTCAATGGCACACAAATGTGGCTTTTTTGGGGTTTTTATGTGGCCACTCGTATACATTTAAAAAAAAATATTCTAGGACGGTTTATATATTAAACCTTGTTTAGTTTTGAAATCACAACAATGGAATGGAATGTAACATAAATGTAGGAATGGAATGCCTTACAAAGCTATTATTTTGTGAAAATCTTATCTCAAAACTAAACTATACATATATATATATTTATGGTTTAATATATAAGGCACCCTAGAATATATATATATTTTTTTAAATCGATGTGTTTTCTTTTTTTAAATTTTTGACAATGCAGTTTATGCATATAGTTTTAGAGTATGAATTGTGTGAACTCTTGTATATCCCTTCTTGCCCAACCACATTGAAAGTTTTCTGATATGAAGAGGGTGCCATCGAGCGCGCAGGATTTTGTGGTTGAAGTGAGCACAGTTGTTCCCAGAGTGGAATTTTGTGGTTGAAACCAGCGCAGTTGTTCCCAGAGTGGGAATTTGTGGTTGAAGCCAGTGCAGTTGTTCCCAGAGTGGGAATTTGTGGTTGAAGCCAGTGCAGTTGTTCCCAGAGTGGGAATTTGTGGTTGAAGCGAACGCAGTTGTTCCCAGAGTGGAATTTTGTGGTTGAAACCAGCGCAGTTGTTCCCAGAGTGGGAATTTGTGGTTGAAGCCAGTGCAGTTGTTCCCAGAGTGGGAATTTGTGGTTGAAGCCAGCGCAGTTGTTCCCAGAGCAGGAATTTGTGGTTGAAGCCAGTGCAGTTGTTCCCAGAGCAGGAATTTGTGGTTGAAGCCAGTGCAGTTGTTCCCAGAGCAGGAATTTGTGGTTGAAGCCAGCGCAGTTGTTCCCAGAGCAGGAATTTGTGGTTGAAGCCAGTGCAGTTGTTCCCAGAGCAGGAATTTGTGGTTGAAGCCAGCGCAGTTGTTCCCAGAGCAGGAATTTGTGGTTGAAGCCAGTGCAGTTGTTCCCAGAGTGGGAATTTGTGGTTGAAGCCAGTGCAGTTGTTCCCAGAGTGGGAATTTGTGGTTGAAGCGAACGCAGTTGTTCCCAGAGTGGAATTTTGTGGTTGAAACCAGCGCAGTTGTTCCCAGAGTGGGAATTTGTGGTTGAAGCCAGTGCAGTTGTTCCCAGAGTGGGAATTTGTGGTTGAAGCCAGCGCAGTTGTTCCCAGAGCAGGATTTTGTGGTTGAAGCCAGTGCAGTTGTTCCCAGAGCAGGAATTTGTGGTTGAAGCCAGTGCAGTTGTTCCCAGAGCAGGAATTTGTGGTTGAAGCCAGCGCAGTTGTTCCCAGAGCAGGAATTTGTGGTTGAAGCCAGTGCAGTTGTTCCCAGAGCAGGAATTTGTGGTTGAAGCCAGTGCAGTTGTTCCCAGAGCAGGAATTTGTGGTTGAAGCCAGTGCAGTTGTTCCCAGAGCAGGAATTTGTGGTTGAAGCCAGCGCAGTTGTTCCCAGAGCAGGAATTTGTGGTTGAAGCCAGTGCAGTTGTTCCCAGAGCAGGAATTTGTGGTTGAAGCCAGCGCAGTTGTTCCCAGAGCAGGAATTTGTGGTTGAAGCCAGCGCAGTTGTTCCCAGAGCAGGAATTTCTGGTTGAAGCCAGTGCAGTTGTTCCCAGAGCAGGAATTTGTGGTTGAAGCCAGTGCAGTTGTTCCCAGAGCAGGAATTTGTGGTTGAAGCCAGCGCAGTTGTTCCCAGAGCAGGATTTTGTGGTTGAAGCCAGCACAGTTGTTCCCAGAGCAGGATTTTGTGGTTGAAGCCAGCGCAGTTGTTCCCAGAGCAGGATTTTGTGGTTGAAGCCAGCACAGTTGTTCCCAGAGCAGGATTTTGTGCTTGAAGCCAGTGCAGTTGTTCCCAGAGCAGGATTTTGTGGTTAAAGCCAGCGCAGTTGGTCCCAGAGCAGGATTTTGTGGTTGAAGCCAGCGCAGTTGGTCCCACCGCAGGACGCACTTTGACCTCATTCCCACCGCAGAGAGCAGCAGCGGGTTGGAGGGTGAAGGGTCAGCGTTTGGTGACCAAACCGGTGGTCCTCACACAGGCTTACGGCAGAGAACAGCAGTCTCCTCGGAGAGGCCTGGTCGGGTGGGATGCATCCTCTCCCTTCCTCATGAAGCCTTGTGTAATAATATGAAGCGTGAGGTCAAAGGTCACTGAGGGCTTCTTTTTCACTGTGCTGGATGGGTTCGGCGATCCCCAAGCAGATATCCTTTACAAGGCTTATAAATGTTTGGAACATCGATGTAAAATTTTTCCCTGGGTTTGGTTTTCAGGGAAATGCCCAAGATGTCGTTTAAGTGAACTTATGAGATGGAAGACATAAAGGTCACGTCTATGCAGGGGGAATATCTAAGGGAGAAAGTGAAACTCAACACCAGCCAAAAAACTTAAAAAAAAAAAAACACTTGACCAAGAAGAAGCTTAAGAGCAGGAGAAGAGTAGGAGAAGATATTTAGAGCCCTGAGATGTTGTGAGAAAGTAGAGGGATGTGGTGTGTTGTTGTTTTCTCTCCCGCTTGAATTGTTGTTGTTTGAGATGGAGAAGAAGAGATTGCATTGAGAAGACAGTGATTTAGACCTACCTGGTAATTGCATGAGGGGAGAGGAGATTTTTGTTTTTGAAATTGCAGTCCTTACTGTAGTAAACTGGAGAGACAGGGTGTAATTATCCCCCAGTGTGACAGCTCTCTTGCCTATTTAGGTGTCGGGGAGAGGCAGTTTCCCCCAGGTGGCCCCCTTACTGTAAAAAACAAAACACAGGACCGCAGGTGACACAGCTTACTGTAGTAGACAGAGCACAGGTGTGATTATTCCCCAGGTGACACAGCTCTTACTGTAGTAGACAGAGCACAGGTGTGATTATCCCCCAGGTGACACAGCTCTTACTGTAGTAGACAGAGCACAGGTGTGATTATTCCCCAGGTGACACAGCTCTTACTGTAGTAGACAGAGCACAGGTGTGATTATTCCCCAGGTGACACAGCTCTTACTGTAGTAGACAGAGCACAGGCGTGATTATCCCCCAGGTGACACAGCTCTTACTGTAGTAGACTGAGAGCGCAGGCGTGATTATCCCCCAGGTGACACAGTTCTTACTGTAGTAGACTGAGAGCACAGGTGTGATTATTCCCCAGGTGACACAGTTCTTACTGTAGTAGACTGAGAGCGCAGTTTAGATCAGGTGACACAGTCCTTACTGTAGTAAACTGAGAGCACAGGTGTGATTATCCCCCAGGTGACACAGTTCTTACTGTATTAGACAGAGCTCAGATGTGATTATCCCCCAGGTGACACAGTTCTTACTGTAGTAGACTGAGAGCACAGGTGTGATTATCCCCCAGGTGACACAGTTCTTACTGTAGTAGACTGAGAGCACAGGTGTGATTATTCCCCAGGTGACACAGTTCTTACTGTATTAGACTGAGAGCACAGGTGTGATTATTCCCCAGGTGACACAGTTCTTACTGTAGTAGACTGAGAGCGCAGGTGTGATTATCCCCCAGGTGACACAGTTCTTACTGTAGTAGACTGAGAGCACAGGTGTGATTATTCCCCAGGTGACACAGTTCTTACTGTAGTAGACTGAGAGCGCAGGCGTGATTATCCCCCAGGTGACACAGTTCTTACTGTAGTAGACAGAGCACAGGTGTGATTATCCCCCAGGTGACACAGTTCTTACTGTAGTAGACTGAGAGCACAGGTGTGATTATCCCCCAGGTGACACAGTTCTTACTGTATTAGACAGAGCTCAGATGTGATTATCCCCCAGGTGACACAGTTCTTACTGTAGTAGACTGAGAGCACAGGTGTGATTATTCCCCAGGTGACACAGTTCTTACTGTATTAGACAGAGCTCAGATGTGATTATCCCCCAGGTGACACAGTACTTACTGTAGTAGACACTAGACAGAGTGCAGGTATGATTATCCCCCAGGTGACACAGCTCTTATACTGTAGTAAACAGAGCGCAGGCGTGATTATCCCCCAGGTGACACAGCTCTTATACTGTAGTAGACACTAGACAGAGTGCAGGTCTGATTATCCCCCAGGTGACACAACCCTTACTGTCATAGACTGAGAGCGCAGGTGTGATTATCCCCCAGGTGTACAGGTAGTAAAACGCAGTGGTGAGCAGTGAGAAAATCATTACATACCTGTACATCTGCTCAGATAGCAGAGAAACAGGTAGAGATGTGTGATTACTATACAGAGGTAGAGGAGGACAGAATCCAGAAAAATTAGCAAGAATGTTTGCAGAATGGGACGGGAAAGCGGACCATTGAAAGGATATCCCTGATTTTATACATCTGGTGGGGTAAAAGAAGGGAAAGACAAACAGGCCGCAGGGAGGAGAGGAGAGATAATGTGACTGAAACCTGATCCGTGGGACTTTACGGTTTTAGATCGACGTCCAGGGTCTTCCTACAGACTACAAAATGGCAGGCTCCCCCTTTCCCCCACACACCCCCCTCCCCAAACCCCCCGCCAAGCTCCCCAGCCGGGCACATTAGACTGGGGCTGGGGGGGGGGGCTGGTGAATGTGTTTTTTTAGGTGTGGGGGGTGGGGGGAGAGGTAAGATTTATTTGCTGTTGTAGGAAAACTCTGGCCCCTGAGGAGTCTAGCCAGTCCAACAGGAAACATGCAAAAATAAAGTGTGTGTGTGAGAGAGAGAGAGGGACAGAGGGAGAGAGAAAGAAAGGGAAGGACGGAGGGAGAGTGAAAGGGAGGGAAAGAGAGGGAGAGAAAGGGAAAGAGAGAGGGGGAGCAGATTCATGGTTTGGACATGGCTTGAGCACTTACATTGGGTCAGGGAAGCAGTTTAATGTCCTGCTGTAATCTGTTGACCGTTTGTTGCCGGGGCAACGCAGCTCCACCCACCTCCAGCCCCTACTCAGAGACCTCCTCTCAGCCAATCAGCATCTCCCTGAAACATTGGCACGGCGTGAGACCTCTCCACCGGGCCGGACAGGATAAGACCTCACACAGCCAGGGACATCACTCCCGGTAACCACGCACACACACACACGCACAAGCACACACACACGCATATGCACAAGCACGCGCACAAGCACGCGCATAAATACACGGATATCAGCTGCTTTGAAAGTCAGGTTTATTGTCAAAGCTGATATGAGAATGAGTGTAGCACAGCTCAACAATTTCTAGGTCACGTTTGTGTGTTGTGTTAGCAGTGAATACCCGTGAATGCGTTCCTGTCGGATGCGTCTACCAGGGACGTCCACAGACATTTTGAGGGGCAGGGGCTCAAGCCAAAAAAAAGGGCACCCCCCGCCCACACCCGTGCCCATTCTGATGTCGACACACTACATTATAACACTATTAAATAGTAGCCTACAGTATGTCTAAACACACACTCATTCACACATGCACGAGCTTGCGCACGAAGACACACACAAACACAGAATTGTGTGCTATTTGTACCTGGACGAAAACTGTGTCTCAGACTAGCTTGCTTGCTTGCTCGCGAGTATTGAGGCTAGTACAGCGTGAAGGTGGCAAGTCCTACTGACTTACTTCATAGTTTTTTAGCCCTATAAACTTTGCCCCAAAGTATCCATCTCAATTACAGTATTCATATTTGTCTGAAATTATAAACTACAGCTTTAAGAAAACCCCGTAAATTTTGACGCAGTATTTTTTAAAAGGGTAGCCGTTTGCGAAAACCTCAGCTTCTCCAGTTAAACAGCAGTGCCATAAAATAGGAAGGTGATATCAATAGCCCAAAGCACTTACAACCCTCCTCTCGCCACAGCCACAGACTGTAAAATGCATAAAATGCACCGTTTATACACGCTAAGAAAAACATTTTCACATATAGAAACAATATCTTTTTAAAACGTTGTACAAATCAGCATTCGCCATTTTTCTTTGCTTACTGTAGCTACTCTATACAGTACCTGATGCATTTTCGGTTTAGAAGACACCTAATTTTTTTCTCAAATCTCTCATATAAGTATGTTTAGGAAACCAAGTAGGCTACTTACCAGTATATTCAGATACAGCTGTTTTATGATTAACCCTAAAGAGTTTATCTTGTTACATTTCACCAAAGTCCGGTAGGCCGACAGTAAACATTTCCACAGCGACCACCCGTCGCACTTAGGGCTGAAATATGTTGCTGTTCTTGTGTAAACACACATACGCTTTTGTATGTTTTTAAAAAACGTATTTAAATACATTCGGCGACATATGTCATGATTATTCTATATATACAGACTGTGTGTGTTACTATTCTGAAATAAATGTATTTTGTTGCAAATTTCTGAATGATACAGCTTCTTCTTCAATTCGAACTTTAAACCATGGATGTGCAAGGAATATTTTTTGAGATATTGACATTTAAATAAAACTAGAAACCAGGTGGAAATTGCCTCTGGAGGGCCAAAGTAACGGATATACAGTCAAGCCAGAAAGTCTGAACACCCCTTTCACCTTCTCCACGTTTTATTACATTACAGACATATTCTACAATAGATTGAGTTAATTTTTTGTCTCAAAATTCTACACAAAATAGCCCATAATGACAAAGTGAAAACATGTTTTTAGACTCTCGATATCTTATTTCCAGGTACTGTTACAAGTGATACTATAAGCTCTCTGCATTTGAATGGATCTCTATGGGAATTGGGGGGTGAGACTAGATTCAGCTGTAAATTACACTGGTACAGTATGGAACACATGGCTGGCTAAATGGCTGTAAGTCATCAAGGGTCTGAGATATCGAACGAGCCCCAAACCATCACTCTGTTGCCAGATATGGAGTAGATGTGGATGGATCCCTGCAAGGGTTATTTCTCCTGACTCATTTTCCTATAGAACTCTATGGGAGAAAAAGTCAGGAGAAACAACCCTTAAAGAGATCCATCCACATCTACTCCATATCTGGCCGCAGAGTGATGGTTTGGGGCTCGTTTGAGACCTTAGACCCTTGATGGCGTACGGCCATTTCGCCAGTCATGTGCTCCTGAGGGCAAAAGGGCAAGAACTCAAGCCCCCCTTGGACCCTATTTGTACACGTGCCTGGCATCTACTCTTGTGTGCGCAAGAGTGATTTCTGCTATGGATGCATTTTCGTGAGTGTTTACGAGTGCTTTATCAACATGCGGCGTTGTGTCACGAGCGCATGAAGGCAGTGGGGTTAGCTTAGCTTTGGATGCAAGCTGTATGTTCACTTTTAAACAAGCTTACGGCCAAATCCTGCAGCTAGCTCCTCCAAGCTGTGGTAGTGGGCGGTTGTAGGGATTGTCAGTGCTGTTGGCCCTGCTTGCACTCTCTAGCGCTCCCTAGTATGGGGCCATACATTGCCGACTTGCCCAATTACAGCATAGGACCACATGGTGTGTAACCCCCAAACCAGCAGCAGCACATACCCCTCTCTAAGTACTCCCCCCCCCTGAAAACCCCCACCGACTCCCCCGAAGTGCCCTATCCCTCAATTTCCAGTTTTTTTTTTTCCTCCCTTCCCGAAACGTGAAACAGAGCCGCGGGCCGTCCCTTCACCACACCCCATTACCGTCACACCCTCTCCTCTTTGCTGCCCTGGCCCACATCACGCCGAAAGTGGACCGTGGCACCGTTTCAACAATCCCCCCGACGGGAGGGGAAGGGAAGGGAGGGGGGTGGGGGGGGCAGGGGCTAATTGAAAATCACGGTTGGAGGGGGGGGGAGCCTGGGGGGGCCTTTTCTAAGTGGAGCGCAGCAGAGGGAACGGGGGGGGGGGCCCTTTTTAAAAACTCCCCAGGGCATGATGTCATTGTGCTAAACACCCCGGCAAGCTTCTGCCCACGGCTCTTCGTCGAGGTTATCTGAGGTTATGACGAGGACTGACAGGAAGTCAGAGTTGTGAGCAGAATGTGACAGGAAGTGGTAGATAAGGAGGAAGGTGTGTAGGTTACAAGCTGGTGGTACGCTGGCACTTTGCTCGAAGAGGAAAATTAACGCAACACCCGCCAGTTAACATATTACTGTCTGTGTTTCTCAGTTTCCAACTGACTAGTAAGACAGAATAAAACGGAAGCAGTGTGCTTCGGGCACGCAAAGCTGTCTAGGATATAGGTCTGTACCCACCCCTGTGGCAGTGCCACTGTCTGGAAGCCTTACAAAAAATGTGGTCAGTGAATGCATGTGTGTGTGTGTGTGTGTGTGTGTGTGTGTGTGTGTGTGCATGCGAGAGGAAGAAAAGTCATGAGCCACAACCACCCTTATGCATTTCTTGGTATTTTTTCCCCCACTTGCAATAGGCTCATCAAAATGTATAGATCCAGGTTTAAAAATGCTGTTCCATTTATGGTTAAATATAATTTCTGCATCAAAAATATAAAACATATTTTGACCATTAGGAATGCCTGTCATTATTAAACATAAAGCTCTAATAAACATAACGTGACAGTCTTAAAAATGGATAATGACATTTTAATACTAAATAATCATCATCAAACTAATAGAAATTACTGATAATTTACTTGGTTGTTTGCCAAATGAAATGTAGTTAAAGAAATACAAAAAGTTCAAAATGTTTGGTTTTATTCAATCAAAAGTACAGTTCGTCCCACTCATAATCAGAACACTTATAATATAACATACAATATAAGTGTTTTCTTCATCAAAAAAACAATAGAGAAAAGGTTTGGATTATTTGTAAGCACAAAGTCAATATGATACAAGTACAATTCCAAAACGCTTCCTTTTTTAACATGACCGCAATGTTTTCTCCCCGAAAAAAGCCTTTTTTCTGTGAATATCGTGGAAATGTCAGTCAGTTGGATGGTGTTTGGAGAGGCAACACCTTTCATTCCTTGCATAGAAACACATTTATTTAGTATGTAGAGGACACAGCAATTTAATAGGGCAAAAAAAAAAGATCTGTTTAAGAAAGGAAAGTCGTTGGGTGTTGAATCACGATCCAGTGTTCACAACATACTGGCTTCTGCCATAACGTGAAGTGAAACCACACCCGTGCAGGAGGGTTTAGTGTGTGAATGAGGTTAGTAACTCGATATGCGTGACCTTAACTAACCCTGTGAATGCCGGTTGCACCCTGACTTGGCACAGCTCACCTCTCAGGGCTAAAGCGGGGAAGCACAGACTTAAAGTTTGCCACGCGGACAGAGCCAGAGTTCACCAATATGGCGAACGGCGCAATGGCTGTTTCTCTGTAGGGTAAACTGTTGGAAAAATCGGGCTGAATGGCGGATGGGGCAACAGAGCAGGTGGATGTTTCTTTGTTGGGTAAATCGGGCTGAATGGCGGATGGGGCAACAGAGCAGGTGGATGTTTCTTTGTTGGGTAAATCGAGCTGAATGGCAGATGGGGCAACAGAGCAGGTGGATGTTTCTCTGTAGGGTAAATCGGGCTTAATGGCGGATGGGGCAACAGAGCAGGTGGATGTTTCTCTGTAGGGTAAATCGGGCTGAATGGCGGATGCGGCAACAGAGCAGGTGGATGTTTCTTTGTTGGGTAAATCGAGCTGAATGGCAGATGGGGCAACAGAGCAGGTGGATGTTTCTCTGTAGGGTAAATCGGGTTGAATGGCAGATGGGGCAACAGAGCAGGTGGATGTTTCTCTGTAGGGTAAATCGGGCTTAATGGCAGATGGGGCAACAGAGCAGGTGGATGTTTCTCTGTAGGGTAAATCGGGCTGAATGGCGGATGCGGCAACAGAGCAGGTGGATGTTTCTTTGTTGGGTAAATCGGGTTGAATGGCAGATGGGGCAACAGAGCAGGTGGATGTTTCTTTGTTGGGTAAATCGAGCTGAATGGCAGATGGGGCAACAGAGCAGGTGGATGTTTCTCTGTAGGGTAAATCGGGCTTAATGGCAGATGGGGCAACAGAGCAGGTGGATGTTTCTTTGTTGGGTAAATCGGGCTGAATGGCAGATGGGGCAACAGAGCAGGTGGATGTTTCTCTGTAGGGTAAATCGGGCTGAATGGCGGATGCGGCAACAGAGCAGGTGGATGTTTCTTTGTTGGGTAAATCGGGCTGAATGGCAGATGGGGCAACAGAGCAGGTGGATGTTTCTTTGTTGGGTAAATCGGGTTGAATGGCAGATGGGGCAACAGAGCAGGTGGATGTTTCTTTGTTGGGTAAATCGAGCTGAATGGCAGATGGGGCAACAGAGCAGGTGGATGTTTCTCTGTAGGGTAAATCGGGCTGAATGGCGGATGGGGCAACAGAGCAGGTGGATGTTTCTCTGTAGGGTAAATCGGGCTGAATGGCGGATGGGGCAACAGAGCAGGTGGATGTTTCTCTGTAGGGTAAATCGGGCTGAAATGGCACAACTCATCGATGCTGTAAACCTGCCTTTTGTTCATGTACAAATGGTTCATGTACGTATGGCATTTGTTAGCGTGGGCAAGAGGATGCAATTGGGGGGGGGGGGGGGTTTAAGAACACACGCACGCTTTTGGACAGGGGAACTTGTTGTGGTGACAAATACGAGCACGATTTTCGAGAGAAGTGGGAAGCGAAACTTGAATCCGCGGCTGTCTGAGCGCAAGCGGGTCGGCTACGCTCCCGCCCACAACGTCAGCTCGACGACAAGGATCCGCCTCGAGCGAGGGGACCGCAGAAGCCGCGCCGCTGCATGGACGCCCTTGCGAGATGGCAGCGATGAGGGAAACAAACAGGAAGGTCAACCAAGGTCACTCCTTTTCCTGTGGCGACCAGAGCATGAAGAAAACCCAACTTGTCTATCATGGTTATTCGGTAAATAAAAGATCAACGGTACAGAGAGGCGCGCCAAAGCGGTTTATGGCGAGACTCTTGACACTGGCATTCCTCGTTTTGTTAACTCAAAATACGATTCCCATGGTCAAGAAATCCTAAGTCTACCGTGAGGTAATGATACAGCTTAAATAAGGAAATCCAAGCCACACCGTGAGGTAATGATACAGCTTAAATAAGGAAATCCAAGCCAGCCCAGCACCTGGAGCTGAACTACAGTACTGAATGCTTGATTGAAAAAGAAAATTTGCCATCTCTTTTTTTTCCCCCCCATGGTTGAAGTATCAATTGTATTGAGCTATTGTTCATTCACCCTGTGGTGGGATTTCCTTTGCTGCTGTTCTGTATCTCTTTCATGACCCCATGCAGTGGATTAGATTTTCACATTTTCCCTTAGTAATTGATGGCTTGCGTATACAGCTATACACTGCCAGTAAATAAAGATGTGGTAACTTCCACAACCCCAGGTCTTTTTTCACCCTTACCTATCAAACAGACATCACAACATGAGCACAGAAAAGGCCTGCATTTCTTTTAGGAAGAGTCCTCAAATGAACGATTCGCAGCAAACACTACCGCGGAGAGAGTAAATTACTATAAAAGTATCAACAATATAACGACCCACAGCCACATCACCCTTAATACGCCACATCTCTTCCAATCACAGAAACAATATATAATGACACCTATGTGATTGACTTATAATAAAAGATAGGCTGCTCATACAATGATTTTTATGGCAGAACGTATCTCAGCAAAGCTTTGGTTTTAGGCGCTAAATACTTTTGTCAACCCAGAGGATTACTGCCTGTAATTCTTCCATGCAAAGGGTGAAAAAAACCGCACTCCGTAATTATGTCCTTTTCCCGCTTAATTTGATTGAATTTCTCCACGTCTCCTCTAGGTGATAGTTGGCTGTGAACAGGGATGGCGTCATGGCTCTTTGGGTTTGGTTTTTTTAACAGCCAATGGAAAAAATGTAGTTATGACTCCGCACACAGCTTTCTAGTACATAGTACTGCACCAGTAACAATAGTGATATGCTCGGTTCTTGTTTGGGTTGGCAAAAACACACAGATGAAAGCCAAATGGGAATGAGTCAGTCATGGTTCCAGTCTGGCTACAGCGGAAAAGGTGTATCACCAATCAACTTATAAAGAGGCGTCCAACATAAAGTATCTGAATCTTCAACTCCATGGAGTAATGGAGGAGGCATTGAATTCCCCCAGTCTCAGGCTCCCAGCATGCACTGCGCCAGCAGCTGGCGGATCTCTTTCACCTGCCTCCGCCCCCTCTGGGCCCACCCTACCCTTCCCCGAGCCGCTATCTCCCATCGAATAAAACACTCTGAACTCTGCCGATGCATTTAATCAGTGGCAGATGGCGGGGGTTTTAAAGACTCCTATTTCTCTGCGCTTACCTTTAACCCACTAAGTACAGAACTGAAATCGGCCCTCATCGACTGCGTGGGCTCGGCCCGGCCCGGCCCGCGTGCTACCCCGTTAGAGCTGGCCCAGGACCTGGGGGGGGGGCCCGTTAGAGCTGGCCCAGGACCTGGGGGGGGGGCCCGTTAGAGCTGGCCCAGGACCTGGGGAGGGCATTGCACGGGACGTCCCGACTAGGCTGCAAAAGCCCCTATTTAGGGGCTTTCTGCAGGGTATGATGGATACAACTAACTGCCTCTCCCCAATCCGAGCTGGGAACAGGGTAACCGTGCTGGGACAGGGTAACAGGGTAACCGTGCTGAGACAGGGTAACAGGGTAACGTGGTAACTG
The DNA here is from genome assembly GCA_022702515.1 of Ilyophis sp. 1 JC-2022. NCBI lineage: Eukaryota > Metazoa > Chordata > Actinopteri > Anguilliformes > Synaphobranchidae > Ilyophis > Ilyophis sp. 1 JC-2022. Next base: position 108,151,845 of record CM040394.1, read on the forward strand.
TGCTGTGACAGGTTTTTACACCTATAAAGGCAATGAAAACACGGGTCAGTTAGGCTCAACGGACACCCATTCATTCCTCATTGTAAACTTTATAATTGTACAAACTCCAATATGAGTTGTAGAGGGTTATAACACGAGCACACAGACCTATACACTGGATAATCAGCTGTCTCCCATAAAATAAATATTTAATACCCACTGCTCGTTTATGACTCATTTGCACTTGAGACCCCCCCCCCCCCCTTCTCTCAACAGTGACACAGAGACAGGAAGGAAGCGTGACACACGCACACCCACAAATGCGCACGCAGTCACTCACACTCGCACTCTGGGCCAAACAAGACAGGAAAGGGCTCCAAAATAAACCTCGGTCATCCTTTCACCCACCCAATCCCATAATTCCACTCTCCGCCCGCTCTGAGCCATGGAACAAGACCGACATCAACCAGCAGGCCATAAAAAATCTGCCCATCTACAGTGGAGGAAGAAGAGGAAGAAGAATGGAAGAGGATAGCCTTTTCCACGCCGAAATCGAGACCATCGCCTCCCCCTCAGGCCCCCTTTCATCTCTGAAGAAGCCCCTCCCGAAAACACGCCCTCTTTCGCAATCTTTCTGTGACACCATGACAACCTTATCGTATTAGCACAACATTGGGATGAGAACAGCTTATATTAGCCGGGCTGGGCGTAGGAGATTCCCCCGATAAGCCTCAGCGCAGCCCTTACATCACATACATATATTCATTTAACAACCGCTTTTGTTAGCTTCCTTTCAAAGGTCGTTATAGCAAAACTACGGCAAGTGCAAATGACAAGGGTCGTCACCAAGCTAGCACATGATGTTATTGTTTTTCTTTTTTTTAACGATGCTGCACCATGGTTACTGGCGAATAAAAATATTGTAGTGAGGCCTTTTACAATCTTTCATTTTGACTGCTCCACTTCACGTTCCAACGGTGTAAATTAATTCAGCAGAAAAACGGTTTAAGGACGTGTTTGCGACCTGTCCTAATGACAGACTCAAGAATTTCCTCAACTTGCAATAAAGATGCCACATGGGTAGAAGCACCAGAACCGAGTAGACGGCAACCTTTTATGGGCAAAGCTGATCAGACACCAAGCTCACACACACACACACACACACACGTTATGAGGACCGAGCCTCCTTTCTTTAGTACATACTGTATATCCACTCTCTCACATGTGGAGAAGGACTAAGAAGTGTGTGTTTAAATCAACATTGGCCTTGAAAATAAATTGTCATGGTCTTTTTTGTTCTTCCCAAGATGGCTAGCTTGCTGAGCAAGCTGAACCGTTTCTGAAGAAGAAAATGACCACTTGCATTTAATCATGAGTCAACATTATGGACAAATGTTGATTGAATCCTGGCTTCAATTTCTATTTACACACACACACACCGTGTGTCTCTCACAGATACTACTCACGTGAACACACACACACACACACACAGTACAAACCATTGTAGGGGGGAGGGGGGTCGTTAAAATGCCCTTTACATTTCTTAGAACGAGTGACATGTAACATGTTGAAGAGAGCAGCTGTATTTAATAAGTGGGACAAGGGTTTGGGTGTGTGTGTGTGGGGGGGGTTACTGATGGGAGATATCGTTAGTGTGCTGGACTGGCTCCTTGGAGCTAATGGGCCAATTTCTCCACGGGGCCAAGCCTTGACGTGAGCGAGTCGAGGTTGGGAGGCTCGACGAGGACGTCTGTAACAGGATGACAGATATGGATGTACGAGGAAGGGAGAAAGGAACGCACTGTGGCCACGTCACACGGAGCAGAATGGTGTTAGCGGAAAAGCTAGCGGAAGGGTGTTAGCGGAAAAGCTAGCGGAAGGGTGTTAGCGGAAAAGCTAGCCATCAGAATCGAATTCCCCAGCAGTCAGCCTCTCGCCTTATAGACACAGATACACGTGTGATTAAGGCCTTAAGCGTGTTTCTGTCTCTGTGTGGCTGTGTTGAACCCTTTTTTGTATTTTTTGAATTTGTAAAATCAATTTCTGTCCTATTTTCCTTTGGAAGGACTCATGTGTGTTTGTGGGCCCGTACCATTCCCCTTTCACAATCATTCTAACACATGTAGAGAACTAGGATACAATTTACACTCTACCGCCATACAATACAAAGGCTTGCTTAGATTTACAATTTCAATTAACCCGTTTCCTTGCGCTTATAAAAAATATAGAATTTTAAGCATATCATAACAAAAAGAACAACGTGAAAAAGAAAGAAAAAAAAAGAGAAAAGAAATATAAATTGGGAAAAGACCCAAACAATTAAACCAAAGAAAACCTTTACAAAAGAAGGCCAACGTTTATGGAACCTCGCAAAGGCCCAGGGAGATAATGAACATGCTTTTTTTTTTTTGCATTGTACAAATTTGGCAATATGTCAATAAAAAGAGAAAGAGATAGCAGCCGCCGGTGGCAGTGGAGGGCGGGCAGTAGTTTGGGGGGGTAGGGCACTGCGGTGGTTGTCTGCTCTGCCTCTCGCTTCCTCCTTCTAGCCGTTCACACGCGATGCCGTCTGCCCCATTGCTTTCCATTCCTCTGTTTGTCTCTGCTTCCGTCTCCTCTTTCTTTCAGTCTATTAATCCTCTCACACCGTCTCTCTCCCCCCTTCGCTCTCTCGCATTGTGATTCTATAAAAGTTCTAACATATTTTTATCTTAAATATATACACTGCTCGAAAAAATTAAGGGAACACTTAATCATCACAGTATAACACCAAGTCAATTAAACCAAACCGGTCATGCTGGATAATGTTGCGGTCTGTCACATGTGCTCAGTGTGAACCTGCTCTCATCTGTGAAGAGAACGGAGCGCCAATGGAGAACCTGCCAATTCTGGTGTTCTCTGGCAAATGCCAATCGAGCTGCAGGTGGGGGCTGTGAGCACAGGTCCCACTACAGGACGTCGGGCCCTCATGCCACCCTCATGGATTCTTGACAGTTTGGTCAGAAACATGCACACGAGTAGCCCACTGGAGGTCATTTTGTAGGGCTCTGGCAGCGCTCCTCCTGTTCCTCCTCGCACAAAGGAGTAGATACCGGTCCTGCCGCTGGGTTGTTGCTCTTCTACGGCCCTGTCCAGCTCTCCTTGTGTAATGGCCCATCTCCCGGTATCTCCACGCTCTTGAGACTGTGCTGGGAGACACAGCAAACCTTCTTGCGACGGCACATATGGATGTGCCATCCTGGAGGAGCTGGACTACCTGTGCAACCTGAATGGGCTGCAGGTACCGCCTCATGCTACCAGCAGTGACAAGGGCACTAGCAAAATGCAAAACTAGAGAAAAATCAGTCAGGAAGGATAAGGAGAGAGAAACGGTCTTTGGCCACCACCTGCAAAACCATTTACTTTTGGGGGGTTGTCTTGCTGTTGCCTCTCCTGTCCATCTGTTGTCACTCACTTGCACCAAAGCAGGTGAAATTGATTCACAATCGTTTACGCTTCCTAACTGGACAGATCGATTAATTGACTTGGTGTTATACTGTGTTGATTAAGTGTTCCCTTAATTTCTTTGAGCAGGGTATATATACCCTTGACCTTTCCAGCAATTTCCATGCATATCTGCCAACTGAAAGTACTAAACCGCAGGTTAAAATATTAAGCAGCGGTTTGTTGGGAAGATAGCCTTATTGCAAATAAAAGCAAAGTATGAAGAACACGGAGAACTTCCAACTGCCGTTGCACAGACTCAAAAGCAAACTCCAGCACAAATGCACACGCAGTTCATTAATGTGGAAATGCCGTAAAACGCCACGCGTCTTTGTGCGTCTAAATCAATACAGAAGCGAGAAGCAGAGGGCCTCCCGCCACACACGCTCCACTCTACAGGAAGCGCCCCATTGACACTCACAGACAGGCCTTTGAACGACGTGATCTACGATGTCCACCTCTACCCCCGCAAGGTAAAGAAAAGCCAACTTACGGCAGTTTTTTTTTTTTGACTGGTCAGCTCTCACGGATCACCCAGCACCACCCCCACCACACCCCCCCCACCCCCGTCTCCTCCCCGGCCGCTCCGATTTTCACTAATCCCTCTCGCCTCCCGGGGGTAGAGCGGCGCGGCTTTCCGGGAGAGCTGTCAGACTAATAGATTTCTCCTTTCCTTTTTCTTCTCCTGGACCCGAGCTCGACTAAATGCCTCCCTGCTGGAAGGTGCCGTTTCGGCTAAAAGCAAAGTTTTCTGCCAGTGGAATGGGGACGGGGGGAGCTGAGAGCAAATGTCCCCACAGGTTCTCTTTATGAGTACCACCCAGCAGTGCCTAACCCACCATCTGTGTGTGTGTGTGTGTGTGTGTGTGTGTGTGAGAGAGATATCCTCCGAGTACATGCATGTGACAGTGCTGACGTATCAAAAGATGAACGCGTGTCTGTGTGCGTGTATGTGTGTGTGCGCGTGTGTGTGCATGTAAGCCTTTCGGAATGTGTCTGTGTGAGACGGTGCTTACATACCTAAAGCCGTGTGTGTGCGTGCGTATGTGTGAGCCTCTCAGATTGTGTGGCTGACAGTGTTGACACCTAAAACTGTGTGGGTACATCTGTGGTTCCCCTCTCAGAGTGTGTGACAGTGCTGTGTGTGCGTGCGTGTGTGTGTGTGTGCGCACACAGAGCGACCTATGACTATTGCTTGAAATCATTCAAGCGTAATCTGGCTTTACAGGAGAAACTCACTATGCATACTTCACCTGACCTGGACAAGATCCAAAACTGGGATTTGCACAGATTAAGATTAAGCCATCAACATTAACACATCTAGAGACCACAAATATGACTTTATATGGCATTTCAACTGTATTTTCACGAGACCCATCTAGTAAATCTTTTATGCCTATATTATTTTACCTGTGTGTTTAGTAACCAGCTTGTTCTGTTGTAATCATTTTTACCCTTTTGAACGGCATATACTTCAGTAGATATATATGTGCACCTGACAAAAAGGGAACAAGTTGCCTGATAACGGGGTCTGTCATACAAATGATGTACTCAAGGTATTCAGCAATGCAATTCATCCGAAACAAGAGCGTGGCGGGCTTGGGCGGGCTGCAGGTAGTACCGATCCCGGATCAGTTTGTGCTCCTGTAATAAACAGCCAGGGTTGAGCACTAGCTGACCCAGGATCAATGCAGCGCTCATTATGAGAACCATGGACCTCCCTTTGCATAGTCTTGGGAAGGGCCAGTATTTAACTGCCCGGTACAGATGGCGCTAATGGTGACTGCTTGATGGCTTTCACAGGAGTTTTTTTTTGGGGGGGGGACTGCAGGTCACCTCCCCTCCCTCAGTGCCACATCACATTTCCCAGAATGCCCTGGGAGCCACTCCGGGTGCTCTGCGCACCTCGCATCCACGGCACTGCGCTCATCCAGGCTGTACGGCCGACCGCTAATTAAGCCTCTGTCAGCCTCTCTCAATGTGAAGCCCAGGCAGCGACCCGTGAACACAGGGAAGCCAACAGCACAACCTAGTGGCACCTGAGCGAAATTGCAGGACGGTCTTTGTTTTATGTGTTTCCCATTTTGAGCATTAATATAATCATTTTACTGGGATTTTCAGTGCATGTCCCCCCTTAACTACTTTTTCTGAAATATAAGAGATTCTCAGAGTGCAGTACTGGTAGTACTTGGAAATAATTGATAGAAATCACTCATCCCGAAGGGACTATTAGAGGGGCACTCAGTGAAAATGGTTTCTCTCTTATTAAATAGAAAAGAGGTCCATCCTGGTAGTATAGCAACTTCAGTGAATGGGCGTGAGCCAGGAGACATGAAGGTTGGTTTATTCTGTTAGTTCAATAATAATAATAATAATAATACCTGCCATTACCCAAGCAAATAAAGCCCCCTTCCTTTATTAGCATCTACTCCAACCAATAATGCATCTCATTCTGGTTCATTGAATAAAACATTATGGGTAGAATATCAGTCAGAAGTCTTAAGGGGTTGCAAGTTCAAATCCCGGGCAGGGCACTGCTGTTGAACCACTTGTTGAGTAAAGTACTTAACCTGAATTGCTTCAGTACATATCCAGCACGATAAATGGATAGAACACACACACACACAAGCTCCGTAAATCTCTCCGTACAACGGTGTCTGCAAAATAAATAAATAACGTCATCGTAATGTCATGCAGCCTGACTGAATGGTCCTTCCAGCTACAAGCCGTTCTGCGCCATCCTTTACTTCTGAACCCAACTCCACCCGACCCGAAAGGAGGCTCAAGGCCCTGCAGAACTGCATGCATGCCCATCTGTAGCAGCGAGGAAGAGAACAGCCATCTCAGCCCATAGGGCTGGGCTCAAAGGGATCAAAGGCCAGGGCGTCTTTCCAGACCGCCACTGGCATGCCGCCCGCGGTCCCAAAGCGGAAGCGCAAGGAATAACATGCTGCAGAATGTCAGTTGGGAAAATAAAAATCTTGTTTTATTACCTATTTAAGGAACATCTTCATGGCATGAAGACTCTAGTATCCTGCAGACATGGTTCTAAAGAGATAGTTCCTACACACTCCCTTTCTGGAAGTCTTTTATATTTAGGTTTCAGTGTATGTTTGGGGTTGGATTTACAGGAAAAAATGCATTCGTTCTCTTCAAAACTGGAGCGGATTTTGACACCAGAGCGGGTATAAACCAGTTTAACATTATTCAAATCTGCCCAGATGCATCTCCAGCACGGAGAAATGCACTCGCACACAGCCCATAAGGAACACAAGCCCCTCCAAAATGCAGTCTTAAGGAGCAAACGGAAAGAAAATAGAACACGACTCCTTATTCACACTGCGTGTTCAGATACAGACTCACAAAGAACGAGATAGACCGGGAGAGAGAGACAAGGAGACAGAGACAGGGAGATAATACTATACATGCAAAAATCTGTGTATGGGTGTTGTGTGAACATACAAAAAATGCTATATTCTTACGTCTGTATGAAGTATGGGTCAACCTACCACATATAAATGAAGGTGAAAGAAACTAAATCATTTTAAAAAGTATTACCAAAGTATAACAATTTAATAAATCATTCATAAGCAGTGGTGCAGGAATTAACATAAGTAGTGTTGGCCCCCCGAGTATGATTACATAAACACGATTTTTTCATTCATTCATCGAAGAGACCGAAAATGCAAGTTTTAGCTGAATCAGCACGCCACCGCTGCAACAAAATGTAAGAGAAAAGATCACAAGGGTTGAGGGGGCAGGGATGTCATGGATACTGAATGCACATCCCCCACAGTCCCAATGCATTCTGCAAGAACCAAGCAGCTCCTGGAAAACGGTCCACTTCAGCTGGGTGTGGAATAGCCAGCATGATGCGACATCGCACCCGGGAACGCCGGCATTCCAGCATGAAACCACGCAAATGGAAAATCGACATATCGTGTGAAATGATGAATCCTGATAACATAAATGCAGCAAGGCCTGCTTCCAACAGGAGTATAGTCATTCAACCCCCTTTCAACAAGCATAGGTGGCCTGCTTCCAACAGTAGTCATTCAACCCCCTTTCAACAAGCATCGGTGTCCTGCTTCCAACAGTATAGTCATTCAACCCCCTTTCAACAAGCAGAGGTGGCCTGCTTCCAACAGGAGTATAGTTATTCAACCCCCTTTCAACAAGCAGAGGTGGCCTGCTTCCAACAGGAGTATAGTCATTCAACCCCCTTTCAACAAGCATAGGTGTCCTGCTTCCAACAGGAGTATAGTCATTCAACCCCCTTTCAACAAGCATAGGTGGCCTTATTCCAACTGGAGTATAGTCATTCAACCCCCTTTCAACAAGCATAGGTGGCCTTATTCCAACTGGAGTATAGTCATTCAACCCCCTTTCAACAAGCATAGGTGGCCTGCTTCCAACAGGAGTATAGTCATTCAACCCCCTTTCAACAAGCATAGGTGGCCTTATTCCAACTGGAGTATAGTCATTCAACCCCCTTTCAACAAGCATAGGTGGCCTTATTCCAACTGGAGTATAGTCATTCAACCCCCTTTCAACAAGCATAGGTGGCCTGCTTCCAACAGGAGTATAGTCATTCAACCCCCTTTCAACAAGCATAGGTGTCCATCAAACCTATCGCCATAGAAACACTCAGGCCTGAGGCCAGAACATTTCCCTTGGCTCTGGCTGGCGAGATGGTACGGTTAGGTAAAGGCATATAGCGGCAGCGTTAATGTGCTCTACTTTAGATGTGATGCGTCTGGGGACCGCGGGTGTCCAACCCTGGTACTGGAGAGCTACAGGGTGTGCTGGTATTCACTGCACAGCGTTTAGTTGATGAAAGCTATTGATTACAGTAAACGCACCTGGTGTATCGGGCCAGAGTAGTCGCTGCTGGTAAAAACTCAGACTTTGCAGCTCTCCAGGACCAGGGTTGGCTCGCAAATTTTGAGCAGGGTGCTCTGCATGCAAGAGATATTCACTACAGAAAAGGCTACTCCCCACTGAAGGAGTCAACACATTTTCAGTGACCCACACCTGAAAAAAATAATTAAAAGTCAAATATATACATACAGTGCCCTCCACTATTATTGGCACCCCTGGTAAAGATGAGTAGAGTTATTAAAAAATTCACTGTTTAATTAGCTTATTATGAAAAAAATATATAATTATTTTTAACAAAACCACTTGTGCCACAATTATTGGCACCCCTGCATTTATATATAGAATAAAGTAATAAAGTAAAGTAAATTTTTAATATTTGGTCACATATCCTTTGCATGCCATGACTTCCTGATGTTTGCGACCCAACATCAAAAGACTCTTGATATCTTGTTTTCTGGTACTCTTACAAGTGATGCTATAACGTCGCTGCATTTGAATGGATCTCTATGGGAATTGGGAGGTGGGACTCGATTAAGCTGTAAATTACACAGGAACAGTATGGAACACACGGTTGGCTAAATGGCTCCAAGTCATCAAGGGTCTGACGTATCAAACAAGCTTCAATTAAAGGTTGGATTTTTCTCATTTTTTCCCCAGTGTTACATTAAGCTAATTCACCAAACGGTGAATTTTTTATAACCGTTTTTACTCATCTTTACCAGGGGTGCCAAAAATAGTGGAGGCCACTGTATACAAGTACTTGGTAAAAAAAGATTTTAATGTCAAAACTGCATAAACGCTGCAAACAGCTTGACAATACATGGGATAGGTGCAGTTTAAAGTATCAACGCTAGCGGGAAGCGCATTGCCTACAAGTTATTTTTGTGGTGTGCATCTTGTGACCCGTGGAAACCCCTCTCACGCCCCACTGATGTGCTCTGACCCAAACTGGGAAGCACTGCACTACAGTGCCGGGTCTCTACGGCCCAAAATGCCGTAGAGAGGGGCGGTATAAAGGCCCGGGGGATGCGGGGCAGGAACGGAGGCGTATCCCTGGCGACTCTAATCCAGTGAGAAAGCCACTCGTACGGATGACCTACATTCCCCTACTGCTCCAGACCCCAAGCCGCGCAGAGAACTACAAAAAACTTCAGGCTCTTAACCCCTACTCATGCACCACTTGTTTTGAACACAAGCCCAAAAATAAAATGGTTACTATTCCTGAACCCTTTTGGCAACAGGCATAATCCTGTTCTCTTCTGTAAGGTAAACCTTAGGAGTCAGAATTACGCCAAGACGTATTACTGAAAGAAAGTAACAGAAGTGGACGTAGAATTCTCTTTGTTTAAAATATATATATTGTTCTTGCCTGGATAAGGATACCAATTTTACAGTGATTCGTACCGTCTTGGCGTATCATTACCAGGCGCTAACGGGTCAACTCAGTGCATTCCATAGCCTGTAGAGTTGGATAAATGTGTTAACCAAACCAAACGTGTGAGGGTCCATAACCAGAGGGTTACGCTAAACCCCCTGCTTTAGACTAAAGAGCGCATAGAAATGACATTTATCATTGTGTACCTGCACTAAAGACAGCGTGAGATTCGCCTCTCACCGCCCCTGACCGACGTGCAGGGTGGATACGCAAAGCATCAAATCTTCACTCATGACGCCAGTAGATCATGTCCTTCAGTAACTGATGTGACCACTTTGCAAAGGAAGAAACGACAGCCCATTTGCAGAAAAACCCCTTTCAACATTTAATTATTTTTCTCCTAATTTCCCTTCCAGCTGCCAACAGAACGCTTACAAGTAACACCAACGCAAGGCTGCCCTCTGCTGTCACAACAACAGTACTGCAGTCTCAGAGCTGAAAAGCTGCACGTCTAAAACGGAACGCAACGAGTTCAACTGCTCCTTCACAGCAGTCACAGGAAAATAAACTGCTTCTTTAATATTAATATCAGCTGCGATTTACCCGAGTTTCACCGATATTAAATGCATATCTGATCACACAATGTATTTATTCAAACATTTTATGTATTTTTATACATTTCTCCTATAATGGCGTTATGCGTGGTAATTTTAATCCTGCACCAATGGCTTAACTGAACTTAGCTACCACATGGCAGCTATTATAAAAGCCCAGGTTATTACCTGAAAGTGGAAAAAGTGCAGAAATCAAAGAGTTTGAAAGGTTAGTAACAGAGATGCTGCACTGAAGGACGAGGGCTAAGCGCAAACGTTCTCTAAAACAGTTTATTTCAACAAACAAATCTACATATAAAAAGGTGAATATTTACAAGACCAGACAACAATGACGTAGAAAACGTAACACAGAAAAATACAAGCAGGGGGAAGAGCTGCCATCACAACGCTCAAAACGTGCACCTAGAATTTGAAACATTAAAAATATTCAAAAGCCAAAGATTTCATTTCCATTTTCAATTTCAATTTTCTTTTTTGTACCGAATTATTCTTTAAGCAAAAGTGCTTAAAAGGTAAAGCCTTACATAACGGACCTTATTTCTATAAAGAAACAATTAGTTGCCCCTTGTGAGATTAAGATTAAGTCTCAAATGAGAAACACTACATCATAGCAATGAGTGAATAGACATATATAATGTTATACTAATATAACGCCAAACAGAACTACGGCGCCATTTTGCATTTGATTGATCTCAAATTAAATCCAAGTGAACCCAGCAGGTGAGTGCATTGGGAATGGCGTTTCTGCGTATAGCGAGCCGCTCAACATTATAATAAAGAATAGACAAAACTGATGAGTGCAATAAAAAGAGCACCACGGGCATGGCAAAGGCTGGCGCTTTGAATGAACATGAGTGCGGCCCGCTAAAGTAAGATCCACGACCGTGAAAGCCGCGCAGCCCCAGTTATCAAAAAAGCCGCGGGACAAAGGTGATGGATGCTCTTCCTGGAAGGCGCCGTGTGTGTGTGTGTGTGAATGATTAGTGGATCGGCTTAAATTCCCCACTCCATGATGCATATGATGTCGCAACCCAAACGCGGCTGGTAGAGCTGGCTCCAAAGCCGCCCCGCCCGCCTGTGCAGGGAGCCCCTTTAGAAGCCGTCGTCCGAGTCCGAGTCCACCACGTACTTGACGGGCTTCTTGGCGCGTCCCGTCCTGGCTCTGGGGGCCAGTGGCGTAGCGGTAGAAGCTCGTTCTTCGGTCACCTGGAAGCTATCATCGTCATCCGAGTCCAGCTTCTTAATTTTCTGCCGGACAAAGAGAGCGTGGACTGAGCAGCGGTAACGGAAAAGGGGGGAGGGGGAGGGGACTTAACCAAACCTCCTCGGCCAAATCTCAGCGGGATACGTACATGGATACGTTAATCCCGGCGGGATACATGGATACGTTAATCCCGGCGGGATACATGGATACGTTAATCCCGGCGGGATACATGGATACGTTAATCCCGGCGGGATACATGGATACGTTAATCCCGGCGGGATACATGGATACGTTACAGGTATTTTAGTACAGCATTTTACCTGTAAGATTCATAGACATATTCACTTCAAAACTAATGTCATTCTAACAGACTTCAGAAAAAGGTTCACGGGACACGGAGGCAAAGCCCCACACATGCAACGGGATCAGTTTACCAGGGAGGCTGCTGCACTGGATAAAAAGAAAACTAGCTTCATGGAATTCAACAAGTATTTAAGCATGCTACAAAATTCTAATATCATAAACAGAAAATCTATTAGTTTGCTAATAAATTCAAACGCATTCAATCTTGACTTTTTCAAATTAAAGTCCACCAATTTGCTTGTTAGAATGGAAGAGTGAAAACACAAGTAATCAGCACATACTTGCTTTTCCTCAAGTGTGGAGTGATAATTGGGTTTGGTGGGGTGAATAAGAGGGGGCAGTAGGACTGCGTGGGTCTCGCTCACCTTGCCGGCCGCCCTCTTGCCCTTGATGCGGCTCATGAGGGTGTCGGAGCTGCTGTCCGAATCGTCGCTCTCCTGAACGGGCTTTCTCTTGAGACCGCCCTTGGGCTTGGGGTCCTGCTTCACCTTCGCGGGCGGGGCAGGGGCAGGCTGGGAGCCCTCCGAGTCGCTGGAGAACACCCAGCCCACCTTCTGGGAGTCTCCTGTAGGATCGCTTTTAGGCACGGCTTTGGAGGCCTGCTTCGGGGCAGATTTGGAAGGTCCTTTGGTGCCTGGTTTTAGCTTGGTCAGGGAGTCCAGGATGGAGGGCTGCTTAGTGTCTGTTGAGCAGAGGCTAATAGTGAGAAAACATTTTCCTATTCTGTTCTTGGCTGATGGCACAAGAACATACACTACAAAAGACTTGTCCAAGTATGACCATGGAGCAGAATACAACAGCCAAACTTAATCCAATATTTAATCAAACACTTTCTCACACCACATGTCAACATCCTCTGACATCATGTAGTCCAGCTGTCTCTCGTGTTCGTGTTTGTTCATTTGAATGTATTTTGTGTCAGGCTTTTGTCTTTTGTTTTTTCATTCGCCGTGGGTCTATGGTGGGACAGGGAAGCGGGCTGGATATTTTTCAGGGCACTCCTGCTGCTAGTTTTGATACTATTGACGAATTGTCGCGTCGATATCATTGTTTGTGGTCGTCACCATGGAGACGCATTTGCAACATATGCTCAGGAATGTCCGTTGGATCTGCAGCAACAAAGTTTACCATCGCTTTAAACCGGAGTTGAAGATGTCGGGACTGATCGAGGACAGCAGGCAATATTCAAAGGCCACCACGGAAGAGAAGGAGAGGATAATGCCGGGGAAGAGTGAGGAGACGAATGGGAGGATTGACGCAGTTCGATGCGGCGTTTTGGCGGTGGGCAGAGACCGTGGCGCTGTGTGTATGGAGGAGAGTCGTGGAGGCGGAGTTTGTGTGTTAGACTGCTCAATGCCACTGGACATCTCGGGAAAGCGGGGGCTATTTTTAATCATGGCTGTATTAATTTAAATTTAATTCACTTAATTAGTTTGATCAATTATTCTATTGAATGTCTTTATTTGATAAGTTTGTTTGCGTGTTGTGGGTCTGCCCCACTGTGTCTATTTTGTTGTTGCTGGGGCTACAACTGAAGTTCCTTAACGGGAAAATAAGTTATTCTATTTGATTAACCAAACCTAACCACAAATATTGATATTCTTCTGTGTGTGTGTGTGTTTGTGTGCACACACCCATGTTTAGTTACCTAAGAGTTTCTTCTTGCCTGCAGCAGCAGGTTTCTTAGTAGCTGGTGCTTTAGTGCTGGGCTTGGCTGGAGCGTCAGAGGTCATGGTGACGGTCATCTCATCCACACTGGACTGGGCTGTACGGGTAAAACGAGCTCTTTTAGCTTCACTTCCCATTCCTATTCAACACTGCAGGGGCTTTCAGTCTCCAGGAAAACAGGCTAGGCTAACCTCACGGGAAATACTTACAGTCTGGATTTCTTTTCGCCTCCTCCTTTTCAACAGTCTTCTTTGGTTCAGTCTTTACGGGTTTTTTCCTGTTAAAAATAACAGGCATCACTTCAGTTCAAATGTTCCCCTCAGTTACTCCCTCCCCCCCTTTTTGTGCACTAATTGTAAGTCGCTCTGGATAAACATTCAATAATGTAAACATTCACACCAACTCTAGCAGCGTTTCACAGATCTTTCTAAGGTGCAGACAGACAGACGGACGGATGGTGGGACTCACTTAGGCGACGGGGTTGGCATGGCGTCATTCTCTGAGCTGCTAAGCACTGGGGCGATGTCCTCGTCCTCACTTTCTAGAACCTTCTTCTTCTTGGGCCTAATCTCCTGGAACTCGTCCTCACTGCTGGACAAGCTGTACTTCACATCTGACCCGAGGACAAAAGAAAAACCCCCCAGACTGCATTAGACCTGATTCTAGCGCAGAAGTGCGTTGTCCCCACCATAGCGCTGCATGGCTAGGGGTTCGAAATCCCCCGCAGACAGAATGTTAGACCGCTTGGCCACCAAATTGGGCGGCCTCTCACCTTTCGTTTTGCGCCGCACCCTCTCTCTGGGGGCCACCTCCGCCACGATGTCGGGGTCCTCACCAGACTCATCGTCCGACCACGGGTTCCTCTTCTTCACCGGCTGGAACTGCAGGGTGGTTTGCTTTTTGCTCTGTACTGCTGCGCAAGAACATGCGTGTCACGCGTGCCAACCAACACGCAAGCATGCAGACTCAATTCCAACAGAACCAATCGAATACCGAATGACTTTTTTGAGGGTCCAGCAACTCCAGCTCACCTCACTTCGAAACTAATTCAAGACTGATATGAATCGCCCACTTGGCTTGGATGACTGAGGTCTACGCAGCATCCTAGAGACTGCCTTGGGGTTGCCAGTCTGGGAGCCCACGGCTCTGATGCTAAGCCTTACCTTTCTCCTTGCTTTGGGCCTTTTTGCCCTTAGCCAGCCTGGCGGCCAGGCCCATCGGCTGCACGTCTTCATTCTGCCCTCCCTCTTCATCGAAGGACATCTTCATCACCACTCCTTCCTCCTCACTCTGAGCATAAACAGATTTGTCAAAAGTTACAGAGCAGTGACCTGTTGTTTGAAATGTGAGTGAATTGATGGTCAACTGTCTGCCAAAAAATTTATTTAATTAAATTGAAATAAAATAAAAACATGTGACATTCCCATTCAACAGAGCCGGATTAGACCCAAATAAAGACGTGCTTAAATTCCCCAAGTAGTTCCTGAATCAATAGCTGACCCAGGATCAGCTTATATCGACCAATCATAACCACTCAATGTTCATTACTAGAGATAGCTGCTACATTATGGGAAAGATGCACTTTGTCTAGGGGTGGGACGATACACTAAACTTACGATACACAATATTTGTTTCACGATACGATATGGTCACGATATTAAAAATTAAGTTCAGATGAAGACCACGTTTAATTGAACAAGATTACTTGTTTATTCCTAAGGCAAAAAAAATTACTAGGAGTACAATTTTTACCACGAAGTATGACTGAGCAAGACTGAAAGTTTACTTACTCATCATCCCATCATGGAAGATATGAAACATACATGGAAGATAGTCTTGTTAAAATAACAGTGCACTATGAAATTAAATAATTTAATAATAATAGTACTTTTCAAATTCAAGAATGTCAAATGTTCAAGAACATATTATTTTAAGAGTAATGTAAGAAAATATAAGCTACTGGGCCTACGTAGTAGTCAAAATTGCACTTTCAAAAATACCAACATAAAGTTAAGACATTCAGACTGATGTTTTGAGTCTAGGATATGGACATGTTGTTCTTCAGGAAAATTAACATATCAACATTTTCAGGCAGTAGCACAGATCTTTGAGCATTTACAATGTCCCCCGCAGTGGAGAACACTCGCGCACTAGCTTGGCTATCCTGCTTTCACGGCTACAAACTAATGCATTGGGCTTCATCTGATTTTACTCGAAAAATGTCTTGGCTTTCATGATATGCGTGTCTTATTGTTAAATGCATTGTGAAAATATAGTTTTGAAGTATTTAAACGTAGCATGACAACTTAACACCGGAGTTTGTTAGGTTATGAGACCAAGCTCTATCCAGAAACGTTAACACATAGCTAGCAACTTTCACAGCTGAACTTTGAAGTCGTTTTTAGGTTTGATGGCATTCCAAATGTAACGCGACATAACTCGCTTGATATTTGGATTAGAGAGATAATTTTGGAATCATTAGAAAGCTTACATTTTCCTCCTTCAGGTAGTATAAAGCCCAAAATGTGTTTGGGGGTCAGCGTGACTGATTTTGATAAAGCAGGTCACAAATAATGTAATGTTACTGGAGTAATTTTAGAATTATACATTTACAAATTCACACACCCCATTTAAAATAAATAAGCCTACCCGATTCTGTTCCAGCTTTCTCAGCTAGCTGAGCATAAACAGTCTTGCGCTTTCGGTGTGCGTGCGTGTTGTGCGTCAAAGTAACTTTACTAACATTAATTGTTGATGGCGCCCTCTTGTGCACAAAGGGTGTGATAGAAGATTAAAATATGTGGCTATGTGAATTTGTGAATTACCAGTAGTCATGCTTGTTTCGCGATACATTTTTAAGCTCCACGATGCATATAGTCATGTTTTCGTATCGCAAAATATTGCGTCACCATATTTCGTCACACTCCGCGCATCCGATCCACTCGAGCCCGGGGGCTCCTCTAGAGAAACCCACCTTGATTCGTCACACTCCGCGCATCCGATCCACTCGAGCCCGGGGGCTCCTCTAGAGAAACCCACCTTGATTCGTCACACTCCGCGCATCCGATCCACTCGAGCCCGGGGGCTCCTCTAGAGAAACCCACCTTGATTCGTCACACTCCGCGCATCCGATCCACTCGAGCCCGGGGGCTCCTCTAGAGAAACCCACCTTGATTCGTCACACTCGGCGCATCCGATCCACTCGAGCCCGGGGGCTCCTCTAGAGAAACCCACCTTGATTCGTCACACTCCGCGCATCCGATCCACTCGAGCCCGGGGGCTCCTCTAGAGAAACCCACCTTGATTCGTCACACTCGGCGCATCCGATCCACTCGAGCCCGGGGGCTCCTCTAGAGAAACCCACCTTGATTCGTCACACTCCGCGCATCCGACCCACTCGAGCCCGGGGGCTCCTCTAGAGAAACCCACCTTGATTCGTCACACTCTGCGCATCCGATCCACTCGAGCCCGGCGGCTCCTCTAGAGAAACCCACCTTGATTCGTCACACTCTGCGCATCCGATCCACTCGAGCCCGGGGGCTCCTCTAGAGAAACCCACCTTGATGTTCTTGGCCTTCTTGCCGACGGCCTTGCGGCTAGCTTCAGCCTTCATGGCGCTGGTGACGCGCGGCACGACGCGGCGTCCCTGCGGGGTGGGCATGGTCTCATCCTTCACCTTCACCACCTTGGTGCGACCTGTCTTGCCCTTGGCCGGCTTCACCTGCACCGTGGCGTTGTCTCGCTCCTTCTGCTCCACGTTCTGGCGAGGGGTCAGAGAAGACCCGGGTTAGAGGCCAGGGAGCGACGCGCTTTCAGCGGCTTACGCTCTGGGCCGCTTGCGAGATTGCAGACCAGGGCTCTACCTACAATGCTCCCATTTTAAGAGCATTTGCTCCTGAGAATTGACGTGCATCAACTAGAAAAATAACTTAGCATGTACTAATTAGAAAGCATGAGTGTGCTCCTAAATTCTTTCAACTTGCGAGCGCATGTGCCCTGCAGGCGTTCCCGGGCTCACCTCCAGCTCCTCGGTGAAGGCGGCCAGATCTGCCTTCCACAGGTCAGAAGGGCTCTTCAGCTTCAGTGTGTTCAGCTCGGTCATCTGCAGAGGGGCAATAAGCACGTACGCATTAAGAGGGGCAATAATCACGGGCGCATTAAGAGGGGCAATAAGCACGTGCGCATTAAGAGGGGCAATAAGCACGTGCGCATTAAGAGGGGCAATAAGCACGGGCGCATTAAGAGGGGCAATAAGCACGGGCGCATTAAGAGGGTAGTAGAAGGTTGAGGGCAGGGCACAGTAAGGGTAGTAGAAGGTTGAGGCCAGGGCACAGTAAGGGTAGTAGAAGGTTGAGGGCAGGGTACAGTAAGGGTAGTAGAAGGTTGAGGGCGGGGTACAGTAAGGGTAGTAGAAGGTTGAGGGCAGGGCAGAGTAAGAGTAGTAGAAGGTTGAGGGCAGGGCACAGAAAGGGTAGTAGAACGTTGAGGGCAGGGTACAGTAAGGGTAGTAGAAGGTTGAGGGCAGGGCACAGTAAGGGTAGTAGAACGTTGAGGGCAGGGCACAGTAAGGGTAGTAGAAGGTTGAGGGCAGGGCACAGTAAGGGTAGTAGAAGGTTGAGGGCAGGGCACAGTAAGGGTAGTAGAAGGTTGAGGGCAGGGCACAGTAAGGGTAGTAGAAGGTTGAGGGCAGGGCACAGTAAGGGTAGTAGAACGTTGAGGGCAGGGCACAGTAAGGGTAGTAGAAGGTTGAGGGCAGGGTACAGTAAGAGTAGTATGTGGACCTTGTCGTCTCTCTGCTTGCAGAGTTCCTCCTTCTTCTCTTTGGTCAGGTACCACATGGGCATGCTCAGCAGGTAGTTGTAGTCCGGGCCCGAGCTTTCTTCCTCCTTGTCCTCCTCCTCGGCCGAGTCGTCCATCGCTTCTGCCTGTGATGGAAACCCCCGACCGGTCATTTCCTGCCCTTCGGTTCATAACCCTCAATTCTGCCACCCCCAGATAACAGCGCTGCCATTCTCACCCCCAACTGAGAAGTATACAGGGAATTCACAACGTATAACAGCGAAACCGTCAATCTCCAGTTGAGCAGAGTAAGTACAGATTCCTGTGCAGTTCCTACTGTCAGGGAATGGAGTGAACACACGTAGAGATGTGGGGGGATTGTAAGAACTACTCACCTTTTCCTGGGATTGCTTCCAGGCCTTGACGGGATCCGAATCGTATCCCATCTCCTGCAGCATGCGGATCAGTTCCTTCTTGGGTTTATTTTCTGTGGGGGGGATCATTCATCAAGATGTCCAATTACACTAGGGAGTTGCAATAGGGACCATGTTACCTGCACTGTACAGAAAACCATATAGGGACCATGTTACCTTCACTGTACAGAAAACCATATAGGGACCATGTTACCTTCACTGTACAGAAAACCATATAGGGACCATGTTACCTGCACTGTACAGAAAACCATATAGGGACCATGTTACCTGCACTGTACAGAAAACCATATAGGGACCATGTTACCTGCACTGTACAGAAAACCGTATAGCATGGGTCGGCAACAGGCGGCCCGCGGGCCATTTTTGGCCCGCCAGCAATAATATTTGGCCCGCCAGATAATTTAGAGATGTAAAAAAAAAAAAATCTTTAAAAAAATAAATAAAAAATTACGTTTTTTTTTTTAACAATATCGAATCGACAGTCCCACGTATCGGCAATAATGTACGAATAGAGAATCTACCCACACCTGAAGAATGCTCATTGTACTTTTATCCATGTTGAGAGTGAATGACACGCACAGACAGTAGTGAAGCAATAAGTAGGTGGACAATGCGTGGTGCTGAAATAGCCAACATGTGGCGTGTGGTATGAAGAACGCGGAAGCGGACGCACACCCGCGGTACATTTGTAATAAAAAATAAAGGCGATTTCACCCCCCCCCCCCGTCAACAAAAAATATTGATTGCACCCCCCCCCCCGTCAACAATTACAAACGAGGTCCGCGAAAATCCCAAATATGGTTATATTTATAGTCTTAAAGTTACAACTGGCCCGTTGAGTGCAATCATAACGCTAATTTGGCCCGCGGCCAACTTCAGTTGCCGACCCCTGCCGTATAGGGACCATGTTACCTGCACTGTACAGAAAACCGTATAGGGACCATGTTACCTGCACTGTACAGAAAACCGTATAGGGACCATGTTACCTGCACTGTACAGAAAACCATATAGGGACCATGTTACCTTCACTGTACAGAAAACCATATAGGGACCATGTTACCTGCACTGTACAGAAAACCGTATAGGGACCATGTTATCTGCACTGTACAGAAAACCGTATAGGGACCATGTTACCTGCACTGTACAGAAAACCATATAGGGACCATGTTACCTTCACTGTACAGAAAACCGTATAGGGACCATGTTACCTGCACTGTACAGAAAACCGTATAGGGACCATGTTACCTGCACTGTACAGAAAACCGTATAGGGACCATGTTACCTGCACTGTACAGAAAACCATATAGGGACCATGTTACCTTCACTGTACAGAAAACCATATAGGGACCATGTTACCTGCACTGTACAGAAAACCGTATAGGGACCATGTTATCTGCACTGTACAGAAAACCGTATAGGGACCATGTTACCTGCACTGTACAGAAAACCATATAGGGACCATGTTACCTTCACTGTACAGAAAACCGTATAGGGACCATGTTACCTGCACTGTACAGAAAACCATATAGGGACCATGTTACCTTCACTGTACAGAAAACCATATAGGGACCATGTTACCTGCACTGTACAGAAAACCGTATAGGGACCATGTTACCTGCACTGTACAGAAAACCATATAGGGACCATGTTACCTTCACTGTACAGAAAACCGTATAGGGACCATGTTACCTGCACTGTACAGAAAACCGTATAGGGACCATGTTACCTTCACTGTACAGAAAACCATATAGGGACCATGTTACCTTCACTGTACAGAAAACCATATAGGGACCATGTTACCTGCACTGTACAGAAAACCATATAGGGACCATGTTACCTTCACTGTACAGAAAACCGTATAGGGACTGTGCTGACAAATTCCAGCTCCAGTCCATTAGGTGGCAGCAGTGTGCCCCACTTAATTGTGGAGCTATGGAGCTGAAGAAGACTGGTTGCACACATCACCAATTCCACACCTGTCACCACTCACAAATCACCAGCACATAAGGCACATGCACCAGTTACAAACAATGGTCTCAACAAGGAGATCACCAGAGAGACACTGCTGGTAAAGTGACTTTTTATTGTGCTTGTACTGTTTGGTTGGAGTTGTTTGTGGGGGGTTAATGGTGATGGATAAAATAATGATAAATTGGTAATTTAGTCTTCTTATTTGACAGAGTAATGTGTACTGATTTGATTTAAATGTGATTTGTGTTTCTGTATATACATTGTTCATAGGTTTTCAACCTGACTGAAACAGTTCCTAAAACGTTAAAATAAATGGAAAAACAGTCCGAGTTGTCCAAAGCGTCCTTTCTGAATGATCCAAGCCTATCAAGTTCAGGCAGAGTTGAGACAAACACAAAAACCTTAAAGAACTTGACAGTTGAAAACCACCACAGGACAGCAATGACAAAAGGATCAATGGCCTTGTGAAAGTCAGAGCTTGTCGATGCTGGATGGGACACTGGAGCTTAAAGGTGCACTGAACCAAACAAACACTGGAGCTTGAAGGTGCACTGAACCAAACAAACACTGGAGCTTAAAGGTGCACTAAACCAAACCACCTGCTTTAGCCTCACCACAAAATGGCGGAGGAGGCCTTTGGGAAAACTGCAAAGCAGCTCAAACAGGAGAGAACTGTAGCTAAAAGCCTCTTCACCAAAAGAGCCAACTTCCTCAGTGGAGCAGCACAAGCCATGACTGAGATTGAGCTTCGTGAGGAATTCAAGAACCTCACATTGGAGGCAAGAAAGGTCATGGAGGCAAATTATGATTTCCGGTGTGGTCTACTTGCAGATGCTGAGGCTGAAATTTTAGAGGACGGTGTGGAACCAGAGCTCAATGAGCAGCAGGATGCTGATCTGGAAAGAACGGTCACTGAATGTAAAAGAAAAATGGAAATGGTCGGAGAAACTGTGCAAACAAACCTTTGGTCCCGCTATGGGCAGGAGGAGTTAACCACTGCAATCAAGAATGCAGAGAGAGCTTGTGGTACTACTGATGGAACATCTGTGTCTGCACTGAACAGAGATGGTTATGAAATGCAGTTGATGTATGTGGAAAAATTGGTCAAGGAGGCATGTGGAAAGCTGGTGTATTGGGAGCTGTGGATTCCAGAAATGGAGAAAGCCAATCTGGAACAAAAAGTCAGAGACGTGAAGGCACACAACATCAGTCTTGAAGCGAAGAGAGCAGAGTTTGTGTTTGCAGAAAGGAGATCAGAGGAGGAGAAGAGTGCATCGGGGATAATCTCTAGGGCTGCAGCAGCAAGCACACCAAGAGTGCAGACCACGCCCCTCGTGAAGTTTAAGCCAATCAGTTTGCCCAAGTTCCATGGCTGCAAAAGGGATTTTTACAGATGGAAGAGAGACTGGGAGAGCTTGCAAAAGCAAGGAGAACCAACAGGCTCGAGTGAAATAAAAAAGCTGCAACTACTGGACAGCATGGATGAAAAAATCTCAAGAGACCTTAGGCTGTCAACACACAACACAGCCGAAGACATTTTCAGAGTGCTGCAGAATAGATATGGAAATAAGTCCACAATCGCACTGGAAATAATTGAGGACCTAGAGAAAATTCCTGGTTTGAGGGCAGATCAACCAAGGAAAGTGATCGACTTAATCCAAACTGTGGAAAAAGCACTGGCAGACCTCAAAGAACTTGGAATGACAGATGCCATCAATAATCCACTGGTAATCAAGTCCATCGAGAGCAAGCTACCGAACTCTGTGAAGAAGGACTGGCTCGTCTTCATGGTAGAGCCCAGTAATAATGTCACGGCACAGAACCATTTTGACAGTCTCCTCAAGTTCCTGAAAACACAGGAGGAAATCATGGAAAAATTGGAGCAGCTTGGAGTAGGTGACAAACCAGTGAAACCTGAAAGGAAGTTTGAAAGGAAATATTCTTCAACACAGTCTACTAAGCAAGATGGATGCTGCATTGTCTGTGGAGATGAAAGGCATAAGGAGAAACTATTCTTTTGCAAGCAGTTTAAGTCCCTGAAGCTGGGTGAAAAATTAAACGCTGTGAAGAAATTGGGAGCATGTAAAAGGTGTTTGGAATGTCATGAAGACGATGAATGTAAAAATACTTACCTTTGCAGAAACAAAGACTGCAGGAAGGGAAGCTCCTCAGACCACCACTTTTTCCTCTGTCCTAAAGGAGGATCTAGAGAACGTGAGATGGACAAAGGTGGGAAAGACTTCAAGAAAAGACCCAATCTTACAGAAGAGCAAGAACAGTTTCTCGTTGAACTGTCTCCAGAAATGGCACAGAGGTGCAAGAAGGCTTTCAGCAATGTGAGCGCAGTAACAAACTGCAACGCAAAAGAGCAGTCTGTCCTGATGGAGGCAAGTGGACTTGAAGAGCTACCAGTCATCATGATGCTGCTTGAAGTTACAACCAATACGGGTCAAAGGATTGGAACCCTCATCGACTTAGCATCAGACACAAACTACATCACCCATAGAGCTGCCAACAGGTTAAAACTGAGGAATGAAAAAGTCATGTTGGTTGTCCATGGAGTCGGAGGAATGGAAATGAGGGTCAAAAGCAGAAGATACTTTCTCAGGGTGAGAGTCAAAACACCCAGAGGCACAGAGAAAGCACATCAGCTTGTGTGTTATGGTCTGAATGAAATAGCCAATGTGCGGAGAGGTGTCAAACCTGAGCAGCTTAAGAAATTCTTCCCAGAATTGCAACTGGAGGATCTGAAAAGACCACGTGACATTGAACTACTCATCAGTCACCGAGAAGGTAGACTCGCCCCACAGAGAGTGAAGATCGTTGGAGACCTTGTTCTGTGGGACAGCCCACTGGGTAAAACTGTCGCTGGAGCTCACCCAGATCTCTTTGAAGAATTGGAAATGACAGCACACATGTCTGAGACCCACTTTGCATGCTCCATGAGGACAGCCGCCGGGAAATATGGAGAAGTCATTGAGGCTAAAACTCAGGCTGAAACAAGAAGCACAACTGCTGGAAGAGAATTTCTGAACTGGTGGAAGTGGGATAGCATTGGAGCAGCCTGTGAACCCAAGTGTGGAGGATGCCGGTGTGGTACCTGTCAGCCAGGAGGGAAAGAGATGACATTGATTGAGGAAAAAGAGCTTGAAGTCATAAAGCAAGGCCTTACCTATGTGACAGCAGATCACCACAGCGACGCTCCACACTGGGATACAAAGTATCCTTGGACTCAGGACCCTTCCTCCCTTCCCAACAACAGGGCTGGAGTGAAGGCCACATTCTTGCAGACGGAAAGACAGCTCAAGAGACAGTCAGAATGGCAAGCTGCATACAGAGCACAGATACATGAAATGGTGGAAAGGGGTGCAGCTAAGAAACTCACCAAGGAGATGATGGACAACTGGGAAGGACCGGTATGGTATGTCAGCCACTTGGTGGCCCCAAATCCTCACTCTGTGACAACACCAGTTCGCATCGTATGGAACAGCAGCCAAAAGTTCAGAGGTGTAAGCATGAACGATCTTCTCCTGAAGGGACCTGATGTACTGAATCCAATCCGAGCAGTCTTGCTCAGGTTTAGGAGAGGAGTGCACGCAGCTCTGGGAGACATCCGGAAGATGTATAACTCTGTTTGGCTTGAAGACCGGGAGATGCATCTTCACAGATTCCTATGGAGAGATACTCAGGATGAGGAAATCACTGAGTATGCTATAACAAGAGTCAACATTGGCGACCGACCTGCAGGATGCATAGCACAGCTGGCTATGCGAGAGACTGCAAAGCTACCAATATTTACCCACCAGGAGGAGGAACGTAGAATCCTGGAGGAAGACTGCTACGTGGATGATATCCTGACATCCCACAACGACCAAAAAAGGCTAGACAAGAGCACTAAGGTAGTTGAGGATATCCTGAAGGCTGGAGGATTCTTTCTTAAACCATGGGTCCGCTCGGGGCAAAGTGGGAGGCGGTTGCAGGAAATGCAAAGCGAACGTGAACCACTGCCATTGGCCAAAGAAGACAAAGTCCTTTTACTCCCAAACCAAATGAAGGAAGGAGACAATAAGGCACTTGGAGTTGGATACCTTGTGGAGGAGGACACGCTTTATGTAAAGACCATCAATTTCTCAAGAAGAAAGAAGAAAATGAGAGTAGGCGAAGACCTTCTTGAGGAACAGATAAGAAAGAATACCCCCAACCCTCTAACCAGAAGAGAGCTGTTAAGTCAAGTAGCAAGCCTCTATGATCCAATCGGTCTTGTAACACCTTTGAAACAAAAGGGAGCTATTCTCGTCAGAAAAGCATTCCAAGAAGCAGGAAGTGGAAGCCAAACCCGAGAAACTTGGGATGATCCGCTATCAGCCAGCCTAAGGGAGGAGGCAATAAGGTTGTTCGAAGAGTATGTGCAACTGAGCCAGATCACCTTCAGCAGAAGCCTCACACCAGCTGGCTGGCTTGGAAAACCTTGGGGCATAACCTTCTCTGACGGAAGTGACAGAAGCTTTGGTGCTGTCGTGTACTTCAGATGGGAGACAGAGGATGGTATCCAAACCAGATTGGTTGAGTCCAAAGCGAAACTTACACCACTGGACCAAAAAGGTGAACCTGTGAAAGCAGAGATCTGTGGTGCAGTTTTTGCAGCCCGTCTGAGAAGATACATCGAAAGGCACAGTCGGATGGAAATTGAACGGTGGTTCCACCTACTGGACAGTCAGACCGTCTTGGGAGCGATCCAACGTGACAGTTATGGATATCAAACTTTCTTTGCCAACCGAGTGGGTGAAATCCAAAGGTCTGGATCCGTAGAAGATTGGTGGTGGATCCCAGGGGACCTGAACATTGCTGACATCGCAACAAGAGGAGCAGCCCCTTGTGATTTGAAGGAGGACTCTGAGTGGCAAGATGGTCCTTCATTCCTGAAAAGGCCAGAGGAAGAGTGGCCAATGAAGTCGGCCAAAGAGGTTGCAGCAAATGCCAAGGAGGGCATTAATAAACTCCAAAGGAAAACATTCACTGCAGCACTGACAAGGGCTCAAGCCAAGCTTAGGCAACCTGATAGTCAGAGGCAACCTGATGGTCAAGAGCTTTCAGCACCCTCTGGAAGTCTGGGAGAGGCTCCAGTCCGAAGGACCCCAGCTGGCTCAGTGGTGAAGCAACTTCTTGATGTAAGGAGGTTCAGCAGCTTAAATAAGCTGGTCCGAGTTGTTGCCTGGGTGTGGAGAGCTGCTAGAGAGTGGAAGAGGAATTTGACTGACCCAACCCTGCATAAAGCAAAGTGGGAGGCAGGTCCTTCAAAAGAAGAAACAAAATTGGCAGTCAGAGGAGCTGTGCTGTCTGTCGGAGAATGTGAGGATGCGCAAAGAGACCTGTTCCTTGCAGCCCAGGAAGGAGTGACGTTTCAAGACAGTACTCTCAGCAGACTGGTTGTGTACAAGGAGGAGTCTGGACTCCTGGTGTGTGGAGGAAGAATCCAATTCTTCAATGAGGATAACGCCGCAGTACCAATTCTCCCTCACGAGGCATGGATATCCACACTTCTTGCTCAAGGGGCCCACAAAGTGAGCCACGAAGAGATAGCCGGAACACTCTTACGAATGAGGAAGAAAGCCTGGGTAGTGAAAGGCAGAAGACTGGCTAAGAAAGTTGTGGACACCTGTGTAATGTGCAGAAAGGCAAGAGCAAGAAAGTGCAAACAAGTCATGGGAGACCTTCCCCCAGAGCGAACAGAACCAGCAAGACCCTTCGAGTTCACTACGGTGGATCTGTTTGGACCATATGAAGTGAAAGACCAAGTGAGGAAGAAAGTACGTCTGAAGGTATGGGGCATCGTCTTCTGCTGTATGGCGTCAAGAGCGATACACACAGATGTTGTTAGTGACCAGTCATCTGAAGGCTTCCTACTGTCCTACAAGAGATTCACTGCGCTAAGAGGACATCCAAAGAAGATGTGGTCAGATCCGGGGACAAACTTTGTAGGAGCCAAACCTGCCCTGAAGGAGCTTTATGCGTTCTTGGACCATCTGGACAAATCAGAGCTGGAGAATGAGGCTACCAAACAGGGGACAGAATGGAGCTGGAAGTTCAGTCCTGCAGACTCTCCTCACAGAAATGGAGCTGCTGAAGCAGCTGTTCGCACCGTGAAAAGGGCACTGAGCCACGTTGGAGGGGATGGAACCTTCACATGGGAGGAGTTCCAAACGTTTCTCTACATGGCTGCTAACCTGGCTAATGAGAGACCCATTGACGCAAGGACTCAAAGCAGGGAAGACTGCGTGGAGTATGTCTGCCCAAATTCTCTTGTGCTTGGAAGGGCTGGGCCAAAAGGGGACCCAGGAAGCTTTGAGTTTGAGGGCTACCCCTACAAAAGGTTAAGGAGCATCCAAGCAGAAGTAACCAAGTTCTGGAGGAAGTGGAGTCAGTTGGCTGGACCCAACCTGTTTGTAAGAAGTAAGTGGCACACAAGGGAGCGAAATGTGGCTGTAGGAGATGTTGTTTGGTTGGCGGACCAAAATGCTCTGAGGGGTCAGTACAAGCTCGCCAGGGTGGTCTGTGTCAACACTGACAACAAGGGCATCGTGAGGGATGTTAAAGTTCGTACCTTCCCGAGCTACCCAGTCGCATCAGCAAAGCCAAGTGGACAAAGCACAAAACGAAAGGGTGTCACAAGGAACCAACTCGGAACTAAAATCCCCTCTACAGTCCTACACAGAGACGTCCGGCGTATAGTGGTTCTGATTCCTGTGGAGGAGCAGAGTGACGGAAACAAGAACGAAAAGGATGGATGATCAGACAGAGGAAAAGTTATAGATCATCGTTTAACCAACAACAGAACAGTGGTGTGACCTCCTTGGGTCCAACCAGGAGGTCAAGTGGGAGGTGTGCTGACAAATTCCAGCTCCAGTCCATTAGGTGGCAGCAGTGTGCCCCACTTAATTGTGGAGCTATGGAGCTGAAGAAGACTGGTTGCACACATCACCAATTCCACACCTGTCACCACTCACAAATCACCAGCACATAAGGCACATGCACCAGTTACAAACAATGGTCTCAACAAGGAGATCACCAGAGAGACACTGCTGGTAAAGTGACTTTTTATTGTGCTTGTACTGTTTGGTTGGAGTTGTTTGTGGGGGGTTAATGGTGATGGATAAAATAATGATAAATTGGTAATTTAGTCTTCTTATTTGACAGAGTAATGTGTACTGATTTGATTTAAATGTGATTTGTGTTTCTGTATATACATTGTTCATAGGTTTTCAACCTGACTGAAACAGTTCCTAAAACGTTAAAATAAATGGAAAAACAGTCCGAGTTGTCCAAAGCGTCCTTTCTGAATGATCCAAGCCTATCAAGTTCAGGCAGAGTTGAGACAAACACAAAAACCTTAAAGAACTTGACAGGACCATGTTACCTGCACTGTACAGAAAACCATGTAGGGATCATGTTACCAGCACTGTACAGAAAACCGTATAGGGACCATGTTATCTGCACTGTACAGAAAACCATATAGGGACCATGTTATCTGCACTGTACAGAAAACCATATAGGGACCATGTTACCTTCACTGTACAGAAAACCATATAGGGACCATGTTACCTGCACTGTACAGAAAACCGTATAGGGACCATGTTACCTTCACTGTACAGAAAACCATATAGGGACCATGTTACCTTCACTGTACAGAAAACCATATAGGGACCATGTTACCTGCACTGTACAGAAAACCGTATAGGGACCATGTTACCTGCACTGTACAGAAAACCATATAGGGACCATGTTACCTTCACTGTACAGAAAACCGTATAGGGACCATGTTACCTGCACTGTACAGAAAACCGTATAGGGACCATGTTACCTTCACTGTACAGAAAACCATATAGGGACCATGTTACCTTCACTGTACAGAAAACCATATAGGGACCATGTTACCTGCACTGTACAGAAAACCATATAGGGACCATGTTACCTTCACTGTACAGAAAACCGTATAGGGACCATGTTACCTGCACTGTACAGAAAACCATGTAGGGATCATGTTACCAGCACTGTACAGAAAACCGTATAGGGACCATGTTATCTGCACTGTACAGAAAACCATATAGGGACCATGTTATCTGCACTGTACAGAAAACCATATAGGGACCATGTTACCTTCACTGTACAGAAAACCGTATAGGGACCATGTTACCCGCACTGTACAGAAAACCGTATAGGGACCATGTTACCTTCACTGTACAGAAAACCATATAGGGACCATGTTACCTTCACTGTACAGAAAACCATATAGGGACCATGTTACCTGCACTGTACAGAAAACCATATAGGGACCATGTTACCTTCACTGTACAGAAAACCGTATAGGGACCATGTTACCTGCACTGTACAGAAAACCATATAGAGACCATGTTACCTGCACTGTACAGAAAACCATGTAGGGATCATGTTACCAGCACTGTACAGAAAACCGTATAGGGACTATGTTACCTGCACTGTACAGAAAACCATATAGGGACCATGTTATCTGCACTGTACAGAAAACCGTATAGGGACCATGTTACCTGCACTGTACAGAAAACCGTATAGGGACCATGTTACCTTCACTGTACAGAAAACCATATAGGGACCATGTTACCAGCACTGTATAGAAAACCATATAGGGAACGTTACCAGTACAGTACAGAAAACCATGTCGGGACTGGCACTGTACAGAGCTTATGATCTGCACTCGGTGTAAAACTCGACAATATATGCGATTAGCCTATAGCTGTTCACTGGTTCTGAAATTAAATATAGGCTGAAACAGCAGGATCACATACGAGATCTCCCCTTAAAGGGCAATTCCACCCAAAAACGGCATTAACCTTATTGAACAGATCAAGGCGCAACTAATTAAGTCTTTTTTTGTGGCTAAACAAAAAAAAAAGTTACTTGAATATAAAGTTGAAAATTCGGTAGAGGTATACTTTAAAATGATGTAAACCTCTACCATTTCCTGGTTTATGAAAGACTACAGTGCTTTCAAGTGGGCGTGTACATTACAAAGACAAGTAGGCGGAGCCAGCGAGGGAAGGAATGCTGCCTGCATCTCACTGTTCTGAATAGGGACCACAGAACCTGAACAATGGAGAGCGACAAATACCCTATACAGACCATTTCTCTCTCCTTATCCTTTGACTGACTTTTCTCTAGTTTTGCATTTTGCTAGTGCCCTTGTCACTACTGTTTGGGCTGCAGGTGCCACCTCATGCTTTCAGGTTGCACAGGTAGTCCAGCTCCTCCAGGATGGCACATCCATACGTGCCGTCACAAGAAGGTTTTCTGTGTCTCCCAGCACAGTCTCAAGAGCGTGGAGGAGATACCGGGAGATGGGCCATTACACAAGAAGAGCTGGACAGGGCCGTAGAAGGGCAACAACCCAGCGGCAGGACCGGTATCTGCTCCTTTTTGCGAGGAGGAACAGGAGGAGCACCGCCAGAGCCCTTCAAAATGACCTCCAGCGGGCTACTTGTGTGCATGTTTCTGACCAAACTGTCAGAAACAGACCAAACTGTCAGGGCCCGACGTCCTGTAATGGGACCTGTGCTCACAGCCCAGCACCGTGCAGCTCGATTAGCATTTGCCAGAGAACACCAGAATTGGCAGGTTCTCCATTGGCGCCCTGTTTTCTTCACAGATGAGAGCAGGTTCACACTGAGCACATGTGACAGACGTGAAAGAGTCTGGAGACGCCATGACGAATGTTATGCTGCCTGCAACATCATCCAGCATGACCGGTTTGGCGGTGGGTCAGTGATGTCTGGGGAGGCATATCCTGGGAGGGTCGCACAAACCTCTACGTGCTAGCCAACGGTACCCTGACTGCTGTTAGGTACCGGGATGAAATACTCAGACCCATTGTCAGACCTTGCGCTGGTGCAGTGGGCCCTGGGTTCCTCCTGGTGCAGGACAATGCCCGGCCTCATGTGGCCAGAGTGTGTAGGCAGTTCCTGGACGACGAAGGCATTGATGCCATTGAAGATGGCCCTCACGTTCCCCAGACCTGAATCCAATTGAGCACATCTGGGACGTTATGTCTCGTTGCATCCGCCGTCGCCAAGTAGCGCCACAGACTGTCCAGGAGCTCACTGATGCCCTGATCCAAGTCTGGGAGGAGATCCCCCAGGACACCATCCGCCGTCTCATCAGGAGCATGCCCAGACATTGTCGCCATACACACTACTGTTGGATCAGCCTGTGATCTCAATTTTTCACTTTGATTTTCGTTGTGATTTTGAATCCAGCCCTCAATGGGTTAATGATTTTGGTTTCCATTGACCGTTCTTACGTCATTTTGTTCTCGACCAATTACACAATGTAATCAATAAAGATTTTCAACTTGAATATTTTGTTCATCGAGATCCGCGATGTGTGATTTAAGCGTTCCCTCAATTTCTTTGAGCAGTGTATTTCGCCACCATTTGGACTCATATCACGGCCAGGTAAGTACACAACCCAAAGTTCTACCAAACTTCAGTTGTGCTTCAAAGTAGTTTAGTTGACGAGAGGAAAGATTTATCAGGTCAAATTAACTAACCAAGTACCCTGTTGAAAAGTCTTTCGTTTTGGAGCCGAACCCAAGTACGGATGGGTTTTGAGGAATTATTAAATGTGTATATATACGTGTATATATAGAAGGTTTGAGTCCCTAGAACTATACGTTCCTGAATTAAAAGCATAGTTCACTGGCCGCAGTGCAGTGCTCAAGGAAATTGGGGGTGTCGCTTAGGGGTACCCACCAATGACCAGGGTCCCCTGGATCTTCTCCAGGATGAAGCGGGCCTGGTTGCTGAGTTTGGCACTCTCCGCCCCCAGCATGCCCACCAGCCAATCCTTACGCAGGACGTAGTACTTCATCCGCAGCTCAAAGAAGTCCTTCAGGATGTCCTGCACCGATTCGTATTTCTTCAAGCCGCCCACGTGATCGAAGAGCACCTGTGGGTATAGAGAATGGACACGGCAAACCGTCTCAACTACTGCCCTGCAATCCTCAATGCAACCCTCAGCTACTGTTTTACAGACAAGCAGATGCGTTACCATAGAGTTGCAGGTGAAGGCGGTTTTACAGACGAGCAGATGCGTTACCATAGAGTTGCAGGTGAAGGCGGTTTTACAGACGAGCAGATGCGTTACCATAGAGTTGCAGGTGAAGGCGGTTTTACAGACGAGCAGATGCGTTACCATAGAGTTGCAGGTGAAGGCAGTTTTACAGACGAGCAGATGCGTTACCATAGAGTTGCAGGTGAAGGCGGTTTTACAGACGAGCAGATGCGTTACCATAGAGTTGCAGGTGAATGGGTTCTGCAGCTTGAAGACCTTGTGAAGCCCGGCGGCCTCTGCCTCCAGCAGTCGCTCCTCTGTCATCTTTATGACGAACCGGACAGTGGTGTCGGTGTGGTACTCCCTGTAGTCTGTGATAAGGGGGGGCACCTTCTCAGTGCCGTTCAGCATCGCTTCCAGAACATTCTCTTTGTAGGTCTGGAGGCCGCATTACACCAGTGGGAGAGGGGGGAGACAGGAAGTGAGAAAAAAAACGTGAAGTCTCCGTGTCTCTTCCTGTATGAATCATGACATGGAAAACTCAAATGTGACACACAAGTGTGTCACGGTAACAAGTCCTCTGTTCCCATTGGTGACTGACCGACATTCAGATTGACCCATTTTATGCGTGAAGCAGACCAGAGGCGGACAAAAAGACAGAAAAATCCAGCGGCTGGACTGACCTGCGTCCAGGTTTTAACCGGCAGCTCGGAGATCTCGATGGTGGTGGAATCGATGATGGCCACCTCACCACTGTTGATGTACTGGTTGTTCAGCAACTGATCGATGGTGCCTTTGAAGTTCTTGTAGTTTGGAAGCTATCGGATAAAAAGCCGTGCAACTACTCACATTTCCCCTCAGTTACAGTTTATAAAGTTATTTTCCTTTTTTTAAAATTTAAAATACTAGAGCAATGTCAAATAATGTTCACCTGCCTCACAAAATTGCAGAACGTAAGAAAATAGTCAAAGAGAAGGTCTAGTTAGAGCTGAGGTAAGGACTATAAAATTTTTATATTCATTTCAGCAATACAATACGTGGATCCGTATCAGAGTCCCATCCCGGTCGCTCTGCTCACCATGGGCAGGGGCTCATCTCCGTCCAGCATGCGCTGGATGTTGTGGACAATCTCGCGCACATCGAAGTTGGGGACACGGCAGGCCCAGCCTGTGCCGATGCCGTCAGCGCCGTTCACCAGAACCATGGGCAGGATGGGCATGTACCACTCGGGCTCCACGCGCAGGTTGTCGTCAAAGTTGTACTTGAGCAGATTGTCGTCCACGGCTGGGAAGATGAGTCGGGCAAGCGAGCTGTGGGACGACGACGACACATGGCGTGTCTATTGTGAGCGGTCATATAAAGCCAGCTCGAGTCATCAATGAGCACAAGCACACGCTCGTCAAGAGCTCCTAACACCTTGTCCAACGCTCAACACCTTGCATTTTAACCGAATGAAATGTGGTCATTTTTGATCATTACAACAAATTTTTTTGTCCAGGTTCATTTTCCAGTAAAAAAATCTAAAGCTGCCAACACATGTGGGAAATGGGGCTCTGTGTCTCTAAGAAAGGGCACCTAAAAACTGCACCCTTAAATTCACAAACCCATTCCCTTATTAGCTCAGTCAAATTTACAGAGCTCTAAGGGTGCTAACCTGAGCATTGTGAAGATGTATCAGGGCTCTAAGGGTGCTAACCTGAGCATAGTGAAGATGTATCAGAGCCCTAAGGGTGCTAACCTGAGCATAGTGAAGATGTATCAGAGCCCTAAGAGTGCTAACCTGAGCATAGTGAAGATGTATCAGAGCCCTAAGGGTGCTAACCTGAGCATAATGAAGATGTATCAGAGCCCTAAGGGTGCTAACCTGAGCATAGTGAAGATGTATCAGGGCTCTAAGGGTGCTAACCTGAGCATAGTGAAGATGTATCAGAGCCCTAAGGGTGCTAACCTGAGCATAGTGAAGATGTATCAGAGCTCTAAGGGTGCTAACCTGAGCATAGTGAAGATGTATCAGAGCCCTAAGGGTGCTAACCTGAGCATAGTGAAGATGTATCATGGCTCTAAGGGTGCTAACCTGAGCATAATGAAGATGTATCAGAGCCCTAAGGGTGCTAACCGGAGCCTAGTGAAGATGTATCAGAGCCCTAAGGGTGCTAACCTGAGCATAGTGAAGATGTATCAGAGCCCTAAGGGTGCTAACCTGAGCATAATGAAGATGTATCAGAGCCCTAAGGGTGCTAACCTGAGCATAATGAAGATGTATCAGAGCCCTAAGGGTGCTAACCTGAGCATAGTGAAGATGTATCAGAGCCCTAAGGGTGCTAACCTGAGCATAGTGAAGATGTATCAGAGCCCTAAGGGTGCTAACCTGAGCATAGTGAAGCTGTATCAGAGCCCTAAGGGTGCTAACCTGAGCATAATGAAGATGTATCAGAGCCCTAAGGGTGCTAACCTGAGCATAGTGAAGATGTATCAGAGCCCTAAGGGTGCTAACCTGAGCATAGTGAAGATGTATCAGAGCCCTAAGGGTGCTAACCTGAGCATAGTGAAGATGTATCAGAGCCCTAAGGGTGCTAACCTGAGCATAGTGAAGCTGTATCAGAGCCCTAAGGGTGCTAACCTGAGCATAATGAAGATGTATCAGAGCCCTAAGGGTGCTAACCTGAGCATAGTGAAGATGTATCAGAGCCCTAAGGGTGCTAACCTGAGCATAGTGAAGATGTATCGAGGGCTGGCGGAGTCCTTGCCGCCGTGCAGCCTGGTGCCGAACTGGCCCAGAGGCTGCAGCAGGTTCAGGTTATTGCTGCCCACAAAGTTCTGCGCCAGGCCAACAATGGTCATCATCAGAGAGATCTGAGAGGGACAGGAGGGGAGAAACACAGCAGGGATAAGGGCTACTAGCTCCACGTCTCGTCCAATAACATCATCACCATTGTAATCATGACGCACTTTCCATAGCATCAGTACTGCCTATAAGTAACGCACCTTTGCTTTGGAGTAAGAAGTGGAGAAAATTCCACGACTACATACACGATTCCACACTGGTACCAACGTGCACTTACACATGTACACATGCAACCAGGATTTGTATTCCACATTCTCACAACGAATAGTTAAAAGTGATTATTTAAAGAAATATACAATATATAATTTTTTTGTGAACATTAACTTGTGGGGAGATATGGAGAAACATGAGCATAATACGGCCTTTGATTATACTCCATCGAGGCTTGTAATGTAGGAATGTCGTTGTGCTCGCATATGCGTTTGTATTGTGGTGGGGAGGGCAGAGTCAGCTCACCTCTCCATGGTGATAGGCAGACATCTCAGCCACTGAGCCAGCCAGCTGGGCAACCTTGACCTCCCTCTTATCGTTCCTCTTGAAGCAGCAGAACATCACCTTCCTCTGCCCTGGTTTCATTCCTGAAGATAAGGAGGTGGGAACATGACATCAAAACAGCATCGCCATCTTGCCGATTAAGGTTAACTAATAGACTGAGATCTACTCGTGGGTTAATTCAACAACACAAAAAATAAATCACATTCAAAAGAAAAGACAGCTATTGACAAACCAAAAAATGAGCATTTCACATCAGGATAAAACTCTTAATATGCCAGACTTGCATAATGCACACGTCTTGACTAACAAATCCCATTGCAGCTCGCGTCAAACTATTTCAGCCGATTAATCGACAGATTAATTTATTGTGAGTAACCACCATCATGGCCGAATGATAACCCCCAAACAGAGCTCCACGCTGTAATGCGAAATAAAGGGAGGATACACGCAGCACAGTCGAACCCGGGCCAAATGCTCACCGTCTACCAGGCAGGGAATGGATCTCTCGTTGTCGGAGTTGGAGTAGAGGACCAGCTCCTTGTTCACAAAGTCGTTGTAGGAGAGAAACTTGGTGGACTGGCCGTACAGGTAATCCTGCGGTAAAGGAAAGATGACGGGGTTAGTGAGCGGGGGAGGGTGGAGCAGGGGGGAAGGTGGAGCAGGGTGGAGGGTGGAGCAGGGGGGAAGGTGGAGCAGGGGTGGAAGGTGGAGCAGGGTGGAGGGTGGAGCAGGGGGGAAGGTGGGCGGATCGGCGGTCTCCTCACCTCGGGCAGGTTGTGTTCTCTGCGCTGGCGTCGATTGGTCATGAAGCTGGTAAGCCAGTCCTTTCGTTCTTCGATCTTCTTCTTGCTAAAGGCCTGGTGGGGAAATGAGGCATGAGCTTCAGTAAATCAGCACCCCAAAACAAAACTAGAGCACCCCCAAACCAGCATCTAATGACACTAACCCCTGTAAGAGCACCCCCAAACCAGCATCTAATGACACTAACCCCTGTAAGAGCACCCCCAAACCAGCATCTAATGACACTAACCCCTGTAAGAGCACCCCCAAACCAGCATCTAATGACACTAACCCCTGTAAGAGCACCCCCAAACCAGCATCTAATGACACTAACCCCTGTAAGAGCACCCCCAAACCAGCATCTAATGACACTAACCCCTGTAAGAGCACCCCCAAACCAGCATCTTATGACACTAACCCCTGTAAGAGCACCCCCAAACCAGCATCTTATGACACTAACCCCTGTAAGAGCACCCCCAAACCAGCATCTAATGACACTAACCCCTGTAAGAGCACCCCCAAACCAGCATCTTATGACACTAACCCCTGTAAGAGCACCCCCAAACCAGCATCTAATGACACTAACCCCTGTAAGAGCACCCCCAAACCAGCATCTAATGACACTAACCCCTGTAAGAGCACCCCCAAACCAGCATCTAATGACACTAACCCCTGTAAGAGCACCCCCAAACCAGCATCTAATGACACTAACCCCTGTAAGAGCACCCCCACACCAGCATCTAATGACACTAACCCCTGTAAGAGCACCCCCAAACCAGCATCTAATGACACTAACCCCTGTAAGAGCACCCCCAAACCAGCATCTAATGACACTAACCCCTGTAAGAGCACCCCCAAACCAGCATCTAATGACACTAACCCCTGTAAGAGCACCCCCAAACCAGCATCTAATGACACTAACCCCTGTAAGAGCACCCCCAAACCAGCATCTAATGACACTAACCCCTGTAAGAGCACCCCCAAACCAGCATCTAATGACACTAACCCCTGTAAGAGCACCCCCAAACCAGCATCTAATGACACTAACCCCTGTAAGAGCACCCCCAAACCAGCATCTAATGACACTAACCCCTGTAAGAGCACCCCCAAACCAGCATCTAATGACACTAACCCCTGTAAGAGCACCCCCAAACCAGCATCTAATGACACTAACCCCTGTAAGAGCACCCCCAAACCAGCATCTAATGACACTAACCCCTGTAAGAGCACCCCCAAACCAGCATCTAATGACACTAACCCCTGTAAGAGCACCCCCAAACCAGCATCTAATGACACTAACCCCTGTAAGAGCACCCCCAAACCAGCATCTAATGACACTAACCCCTGTAAGAGCACCCCCAAACCAGCCTCTAATGACACTAACCCCTGTAAGAGCACCCCCAAACCAGCATCTTATGACACTAACCCCTGTAAGAGCACCCCCAAACCAGCATCTAATGACACTAACCCCTGTAAGAGCACCCCCAAACCAGCCTCTAATGACACTAACCCCTGTAAGAGCACCCCCAAACCAGCATCTTATGACACTAACCCCTGTAAGAGCACCCCCAAACCAGCATCTAATGACACTAACCCCTGTAAGAGCACCCCCAAACCAGCCTCTAATGACACTAACCCCTGTAAGAGCACCCCCAAACCAGCATCTAATGACACTAACCCC
Organism: Ilyophis sp. 1 JC-2022; assembly: GCA_022702515.1. Classification (NCBI taxonomy): domain Eukaryota; kingdom Metazoa; phylum Chordata; class Actinopteri; order Anguilliformes; family Synaphobranchidae; genus Ilyophis; species Ilyophis sp. 1 JC-2022. The sequence goes on from CM040394.1 coordinate 108,189,476, forward strand.
TGTAAGAGCACCCCCAAACCAGCCTCTAATGACACTAACCCCTGTAAGAGCACCCCCAAACCAGCATCTTATGACACTAACCCCTGTAAGAGCACCCCCAAACCAGCATCTAATGACACTAACCCCTGTAAGAGCACCCCCAAACCAGCATCTAATGACACTAACCCCTGTAAGAGCACCCCCAAACCAGCATCTTATGACACTAACCCCTGTAAGAGCACCCCCAAACCAGCCTCTAATGACACTAACCCCTGTAAGAGCACCCCCAAACCAGCATCTAATGACACTAACCCCTGTAAGAGCACCCCCAAACCAGCATCTAATGACACTAACCCCGGTAAGAGCACCCCCAAACCAGCCTCTAATGACACTAACCCCTGTAAGAGCACCCCCAAACCAGCCTCTAATGACACTAACCCCTGTAAGAGCACCCCCAAACCAGCATCTAATGACACTAACCCCTGTAAGAGCACCCCCAAACCAGCCTCTAATGACACTAACCCCTGTAAGAGCACCCCCAAACCAGCCTCTAATGACACTAACCCCTGTAAGAGCACCCCCAAACCAGCATCTAATGACACTAACCCCTGTAAGAGCACCCCCAAACCAGCATCTAATGACACTAACCCCTGTAAGAGCACCCCCAAACCAGCATCTAATGACACTAACCCCTGTAAGAGCACCCCCAAACCAGCATCTAATGACACTAACCCCTGTAAGAGCACCCCTAAAGCAGCCTCTAATGACACTAACCCCTGTAAGAGCACCCCCAAACCAGCATCTAATGACACTAACCCCTGTAAGAGCACCCCCAAACCAGCATCTAATGACACTAACCCCTGTAAGAACACCCCCAAACCAGCATCTAATGACACTAACCCCTGTTAGAGCACCCCCAAACCAGCATCTAATGACACTAACCCCTGTAAGAGCACCCCCAAACCAGCCTCTAATGACACTAACCCCTGTAAGAGCACCCCCAAACCAGCCTCTAATGACACTAACCCCTGTAAGAGCACCCCCAAAGCAGCCTCTAATGACACCAACCCCTGTAAGAGCACCCCCAAACCAGCCTCTAATGACACTAACCCCTGTAAGAGCACCCCCAAACCAGCATCTAATGACACCAACCCCTGTAAGAGCACCCCCAAACCAGCATCTTATGACACTAACCCCTGTAAGAGCACCCCCAAACCAGCATCTAATGACACTAACCCCTGTAAGAGCACCCCCAAACCAGCATCTAATGACACTAACCCCGGTAAGAGCACCCCCAAACCAGCCTCGAATGACACTAACCACTGTAAGAGCACCCCCTAACCAGCATCTAATGACACTAACCCCTGTAAGAGCACCCCCAAACCAGCATCTTATGACACTAACCCCTGTAAGAGCACCCCCAAACCAGCATCTAATGACACTAACCCCTGTAAGAACACCCCCAAACCAGCCTCTAATGACACTAACCCCTGTAAGAACACCCCTAAACCAGCATCTAATGACTCTAAAAACGCACACACAGATTAGTGGGGCGGCAGTGGTTGGGGAGACCTGCTCACCAGGGTAATCGCCTCGTCGTCCTCGGGGCCGCTGTATTTGAAGAGGATGCGATGGCGCTCCATGTCGCAGAAGTACTCCTTCGCCTCCTTCGACGTGCTCGTACCCAGACCTGCCCAGGACAGGGGGGGGGGGGGCAAGAGGGAAGCAATGAGCTCTGTGGAGGGCGTTGGGGCCTGACTTGCAGTCACTCTGGTGCATCGAGTCACAGCCGATTCAGTTCATTCTCACCCAGCAAGCCTAAGCTTGCTCTGTACAGCACAATGCATTTGCATAGGGCAAAGTTAGTTTTACAAGATCCGGCCAGTTATGTCACCCCAAAAAGCATCAAACCTTGTACCAGTGATAAACTACCCCATGCTCACCGTCCCCAGACATTACACAAGACATGTGAGATTGGTGCACAGTATTTGCAGCACTTGATGTATGTGCATAAGGTTTCATATATCGTCAGAAGAGTTTAAGGCCTTATAACAAGGCTTTCTGGCCAACATGGTAATGTGAGTGGTCGATATGACCATCATTAGAGGCAACGTGACTAAGTTCACTTCAAGTACAGCGTTTCCGCGTGTGAGAGAATACGGCTTCAAAGAGGTTGCTTACTTGGCCGGCTGCACTACCACACAGGGTTTTGGACAAACCTTTGTAGTACTTTATTCTCCATGATTTGGTGCTGGGCTGTTTCTCTTTCCACTCGGTGAACTCTGGGATGCTGTAGAAGGACAGCTCCTGCTTCTTGTTAGAGGCCTGAGAATACCGAGACTTTGGTTAGAGGCCCGAGAAGACCAACACTTTCTTAGAGGCCAGTGAAAATGGACACTTTCTTACAGGCCTGAGAAGAACGAGACAGGTAATTGGGAAATCGGAGGCGCAGTCTGACCAAAAAAATATACTTGTCCCGGACAATAAGACCAGCCTTAATGTCAAGCGCTGCGGTTCCCTTCATTGACAGAAGCGTAAAATAACCAACAACTACCCACTCTTCGATCACTTCCAACAGAAAATCAAACCCGTTCCAGTGGGTGAGCGCGCTTAAGATTCACCCACAGATTTCTCATTTGAGGTTTCGGGTCATCCTGAAAAACCTTTTCAATGCAGTACAACAGCCACACCCAAATAATCTGCAAGAATACGTCTGTTGTGCAAACGCGCACGCATGCACGCACGCACGCACACCTTAATGATGGGTGTGATGAACTCCTCCAGGAATTTGTGGCGCAGAAGCGAGGGCCAGTTGTGGTGGATGAAGTTGATGAGCAGCCCCTTGATGTGGGAGCCATCTTGATCCTGTCCACAAGGGGAAGACACAAAATACATCAATACCCCCCACGCCAGCAGCCATCTCTGTGGCCCTGCTTCACCAATACTATGCTCAGCTTGCAAAGAGGATCCACCAACTAACTTTTAGTCAAATAAACACTCATCCAACTAAGATGCTCAACAAAACACTACAATTAGCCTTCTCTGAATATGGCAGAGCAGTATTTGAATATATAATGTATAATGAAGCCTACACTACATATATATACTGTATATATATAGATTACATTATACATTACATTATAGGCATTTAGCAGACGCTCTTATCCAGAGCGACTTACACAACTTCAAGCATTTTATTACATTTATCCAATTAATGCAGCTGGATATATACCGAAGCAATTCAGGTTAAGTACCTTGCTCAAGGGTACAACGGCAGTGTCCTACCTGGGAATCGAACCTGCAACCTTTCGGTTACAAGTCCAGTCCCTTAACCATTGTACTATACTGCCGCCTATATAGCCTATGATAAAGATGTTATAAGAGGTACGAGAGTCTTATGCTTTGCCGGGCAGGTGTGCACAGACCTGATCTGTCATGATCATCAGCCTGCCGTAACGCAGGGACTTCAGGGACTCGGGGTCGCTGTAGTTTTTCTTGTACTGCAGGCCCAGGATCTTGATGACGTTGTTGATCTCGGCATTCTCCATGATCTGTCAGAGGTCGGAGGTGACGTTCATTTACGGCTGTGGTCAATGCCTTACTCTGTCGGTGTCCTCGTACAGTGTGTCGGGCTTCAGTATAAGTGCACTGCGCTTCAGTCATTCCGGTCAGCTTCAGACAGAGGGAAAACCCCCACTGTGCAACACACACTGCCTTTTATACACATTTCAATCATGTCACTTACTGTACCAGATTAAATCAAGGATAATTTCATATCTGCGTGTATGTCAACTGTATATTTGGTACGCATTTAATTCTAAACAACAGAGTTGAGAGCAGAGCGCAGGGGGCGGAGCTAACCTGCTTGTGGGAGGCCTCCCGTACGTTGAGCATTTTTCCTCGCAGGGGGAAGACTCCGTAGCGGTCTCGGCCGACCACGCCCAGCCCGGACACAGCCAGGGTCTTGGCCGAGTCCCCCTCAGTGAGGATCAGGGTGCAGGAGCTGGAGTTTTTACCCCCTGAGGAGGGAAAGGGAGAGGGGGAGAGAGGGAGAGAGAATCAGGACTCCGTTCGGGACAGTAAAATGGAGAAGCAGAGCGAACAGAGAGGCAGTAATCTCAATGCATCGACCAAAGGCATATAAAAGATTCAGACACACAGCTCAGTTAGCCTCTGTGAATACCTCTACAAACAAACATGCAGGCACACATGAGGGACAAGGATAATCCACCAAATCTATTGAGAAACAGGAAGTGGAAACTGTATTAATGGCCCTTTGGACTAGCCACTGCCAGCGGTTCTTTGCACAATAACAAGCGCTTATGTTTTCCCAGGCCAGAGCTCCTGATCTGCTGTGTGCAGAGTAGGCGGGGCTTACCTGCGTCGTTGGCGTCGTCCAGCTTGGGGACACCTTTGATCTTGGTATGCTTGACGGCAGAGCACTTCTTATTGAGCTGGGTCTGGGCCTTGAACTTGACCCAGTTCATGATGTTCTCCACAATCCCACAGTTAGTGGCCTGGAAGGAAGAGAGAAAGTGGGGAGGGGGTCAATGAGACCCAAACTACAGCAGGCAGGGGGGCGGGAGAGGGGTAGTGGGAGGGGCCAGAAAGGTTGGAGGGAGGCTGTGGGAGGGGCCGGGCGGGTGAGAGGAGCCAGGCAGACAGGAGGAGAAATGTGGGAAAGGACAGCAGGTTGGAGGTAGGATGTGGGAGGGGCCAGGCAGGCAGGTTGGAGGGAGGATGTGGGAGGGGCCATGAGGGTGGGAGGAGCCAGGCAGGCAGGCAGTCACTCACGCTCTTGATGAACTTCTCGCTGAGTACGCAGGTAGAGCCGAAGCTCTTCTGCTGCAGAGTCATGTTCTCCTTAGTCTGGGAGTCGAAGGTGGGGTTCTCGATCAGGCAGTTCACAAACACCGACACGTGGCTCTTCACCTGCGGAGGGACAGGGACGGACAGGATTAACGGCGTCGGCTGGGGGAAAGACCGCGTGCTACCGAGGGGGGTTTTGGACCGCGCCGAGTCTCACCTGGAAGGGCTTTATGGTCACCCCGGCCTTGTTCTTCTTCTTCACCACCTCGATGAGCTTTGACACCACCTGGTCCACTACGTAGTCAGTATGCCGTCCGCCCTGACAGAGAGGAACCCGTTGCACTTAAACACTGAATTGACCTGCATGTACTACATAATTTATGGTTCCCTGACAGAAATAACTAGTTCTGGTAAGAAAACAGCAATAGCAGTGTTGGGTACCTTGGTGGTGGCGATGCTGTACTGTGTGTGGATGTAGCATTAGCAGTGTTGGGTACCTTGGTGGTGGCCATGCTGTACTGTGTGTGGATGTAGCATTAGCAGTGTTGGGTACCTTGGTGGTGGCGATGCTGTACTGTATGTGGATGTAGCATTAGCAGTGTTGGGTACCTTGGTGGTGGCGATGCTGTACTGTGTGTGGATGTAGCATTAGCAGTGTCGGGTACCTTGGTGGTGGCCATGCTGTACTGTGTGTGGATGTAGCATTAGCAGTGTCGGGTACCTTGGTGGTGGTCATGCTGTACTGTGTGTGGATGTAGCATTAGCAGTGTCGGGTACCTTGGTGGTGGCCATGCTGTACTGTGTGTGGATGTAGCATTAGCAGTGTTGGGTACCTTGGTGGTGGCTATGCTGTACTGTGCGTGGATGTAGCATTAGCAGTGTTGGGTACCTTGGTGGTGGCTATGCTGTACTGTGCGTGGATGTAGCATTAGCAGTGTCGGGTACCTTGGTGGTGGCCATGCTGTACTGTGTGTGGATGTAGCATTAGCAGTGTTGGGTACCTTGGTGGTGGCCATGCTGTACTGTGTGTGGATGTAGCATTAGCAGTGTTGGGTACCTTGGTGGTGGCGATGCTGTACTGTATGTGGATGTAGCATTAGCAGTGTTGGGTACCTTGGTGGTGGCGATGCTGTACTGTGTGTGGATGTAGCATTAGCAGTGTCGGGTACCTTGGTGGTGGCCATGCTGTACTGTGTGTGGATGTAGCATTAGCAGTGTCGGGTACCTTGGTGGTGGTCATGCTGTACTGTGTGTGGATGTAGCATTAGCAGTGTTGGGTACCTTGGTGGTGGCCATGCTGTACTGTGTGTGGATGTAGCATTAGCAGTGTTGGGTACCTTGGTGGTGGCGATGCTGTACTGTATGTGGATGTAGCATTAGCAGTGTTGGGTACCTTGGTGGTGGCGATGCTGTACTGTGTGTGGATGTAGCATTAGCAGTGTCGGGTACCTTGGTGGTGGCCATGCTGTACTGTGTGTGGATGTAGCATTAGCAGTGTTGGGTACCTTGGTGGTGGTCATGCTGTACTGTGTGTGGATGTAGCATTAGCAGTGTCGGGTACCTTGGTGGTGGTCATGCTGTACTGTGTGTGGATGTAGCATTAGCAGTGTTGGGTACCTTGGTGGTGGCCATGCTGTACTGTGTGTGGATGTAGCATTAGCAGTGTTGGGTACCTTGGTGGTGGCGATGCTGTACTGTGTGTGGATGTAGCATTAGCAGTGTCGGGTACCTTGGTGGTGGCCATGCTGTACTGTGTGTGGATGTAGCATTAGCAGTGTCGGGTACCTTGGTGGTGGTCATGCTGTACTGTGTGTGGATGTAGCATTAGCAGTGTCGGGTACCTTGGTGGTGGTCATGCAGTACTGTGTGTGGATGTAGCATTAGCAGTGTCGGGTACCTTGGTGGTGGCCATGCTGTACTGTGTGTGGATGTAGCATTAGCAGTGTTGGGTACCTTGGTGGTGGCTATGCTGTACTGTGCGTGGATGTAGCATTAGCAGTGTTGGGTACCTTGGTGGTGGCTATGCTGTACTGTGCGTGGATGTAGCATTAGCAGTGTCGGGTACCTTGGTGGTGGCCATGCTGTACTGTGTGTGGATGTAGCATTAGCAGTGTTGGGTACCTTGGTGGTGGTCATGCTGTACTGTGTGTGGATGTAGCATTAGCAGTGTCGGGTACCTTGGTGGTGGCGATGCTGTTGACAAAGCTGACTTGCTGGAAGCCCTTCTCACTCATGGTCAGACAGACCTCCCAGCGCGGGTTCACCACCTCGTGGACCACGGTCAATGGGACGCCCAGCTCGTCCACCCGGTCCTTCACGTACAGGTCAACGTAGCTGCGAAAGTCCGTCACCTGGGTCGAAGGGGGGGGGGGGGAGAACAGTGACACTCCGGTACGCGTCTTGATCTCACTGCATTTCAACAAGTTCACGTATCTTCACTTTCAAAAGCGGTGTACTCCTTTCAGTTTAATAATATTACTTTGGCATGTTGCAGTGGAAACAAGTTTATTTTCCAAATGTCCCAGACGCGATATGTCCAGCAATCTTACGAGGTTAAACAGATCAGACACTTATGCAAAACATTATCCGTTAGCAAAAAGTCCGTACCTAACGAGATAAAACATTATTAATAAGGAAAATGGTGTCCATCTTCACACACAAAATGCTGTGCTGTCCTCAGACCAAATGAGTTCCTTCGTCAGTGAGGTTTCCTGACCCTTTTATTTTTGGCACGCCAGGGGGCACATGTATAAAACTCGAGTAAAAGAATGCGTAAAAGAACTCAGGGTAAAAGTTAACAAATCTGCTTAAAAATGTTTAGCATTTTCTACCTCTGCCTTTCGGTCACGGTGTCGCCATATCACACGGACTCCAAACATTGCGTACGCATGGTATCCAGCGTGTGCAGAGGTGCACAGATTCTCACAGCATGTGTCATTTTATACATCTGAATTTCTGCGTGGAAACTCCCTTACGTGGCTTTCTGAGGGCATTTTTCTGCTCAGCACTGTTTATATATGTGGCCCCTGGAATTTCTTAATGTACCGTATAATGTACCCCAAGGGCTTAAGGCTGCAAGTGCTGGCTGGAGCATATGACACTAGCAAAGAGCAGCACTTTTTGATCAACGGAGGTAAGATAGAAAGACAAACAGAAACAAACGGTCAACGTTTCCATACATTTGCATATCAATCAGCCCGGACGAACCCTGAACAGCATGAGCGAGCGCAAATCTTCATCAGTTCATTAAGAGAAGCCCACTTTCAGTGATTACACACAAGACTTCATTAGGTTTAGCTATGCACGCTTGCGTTCATTGGCAGATTTTATAAATCGTCTACAAAAAGTATATATATATATATATATATATATAAACTCCTCAAAAAAAGTTCGGAAACGTTATTTCGGTCGATTATTCCTCCCCTTTATTAATACCAATTGGTATTGTATTTTATATCGTTGGAAAGCCTGATTAGTCACCTTTACAACGAGGTACAACTTGTAAGGATCATGCATTCGTGGAATGAGCAACACAGCTAACCGTGTGGGTAGCGGCCCAAAAAAATGTGCCAAAATCCCCTGCAATATTCTTCTGTTGGTATTCACTCTCGTTTTGAGTTGCTTGGTGGACTGGATGATTGCACTCTCCCACAGTAATAAGGAAAAAACAACACATATTGGCCATTTTTACACTTTATTCATTTTACACTGTCAGGGACCTCAGTAGCGTGTGGAAGATCCATACGCAGCCACAACAGCTTGGCACCTCCTCCTCATGCTGGTCACCAGCCTGGTCACACACTGCTGTGGGATGGCATCCCATTCCATCCCACTGGCATACACCTGCCAGCACTTGAAGCTCAAAACGAGAGTGAATACCAACAGAAGAATATTGCAGGGGATTTTGGCAAATTTTTTTGGGCCGCTACCCACACGGTTAGCTGTGTTGCTCATTCCACGAATGCATGATCCTTACAAGTTGTACCTCGTTGTAAAGGTGACTAATCAGGCTTTCCAACGATATAAAATACAATACCAATTGGTATTATTAAAGGGGAGGAATAATCGACCGAAATAACGTTTCCAAACTTTTTTTGAGTTTATATAAAATCTGAGATTCTAAAACTATATGGTTAGCACTTTGGTAACAAAAAAGTCAAGCTTATGTTTCTGAAAGTGATTATGAGGGATTTAATTCAAATTGGGCTAAACTTTTATGCATTTCAAACCATTTCCTCGTGTTTTAATTAATACGCTTGCCAGTTCAAGTTAAAAGCGGTTGGGGGAAGGGGGTGGAACAACAACAAAAAAACTAACTTTGAATAGACAACTCTTTAAGTCGGCATTCTTTAAACAGAGTTGTATTGCGAGCAAACTGAAGTTGTTTTGGTCGTTTTCATTACACTTTTCAAACTGTGTTGCCGTTAAAATCCCAGCGGCTGCTGTTACAGATCTAACTCCAGGCCGAGCCTTGGGCTCATCCCAGCAGCTCCTGTTCCCCGTTACAGATCTAACTCCAGGCACGCTCCTGTTCCCCGTTACAGATCTAACTCCAGGCACGCTCCTGTTCCCCGTTACAGATCTAACTCCAGGCACGCTCCTGTTCCCCGTTACAGATCTAACTCCAGGCGGCTCCTGTTCCCCGTTACAGATATAACTCCAGGCCAGGGTGCACTCACGGGTAGCCTCTTGCCGTTGAGAAAGACCCTGACGCCCTTGGAGGAGCCGGCGATGTCGTAGGCCCTGCGGGTCATGAGCGCCACTGTGTCCTTGTCCAGCGACTGCATCTTGAACTTGGCCAGGTCAGGCTGGAAGGTGATGCAAGTGAACTCATCCCCGTCCAAGGGCTTGATCTTTGACTCGCCTGCCCGCTCCATGTTATTGTACCAGGTCTGCGGGGACAGAACAGGGGTGATGAGCGTGCATGCCAGGGCATGAAGTTAACCTTTTCACCCACTGGACAGAGTGGCTTAGGGATTCTAAAGATCACCAGCCATCTTCAACATTTAACCAGCCACATTACCTTTTACAATATAAGAGAACCTGGTTGGTTACCGGCCAAAGCGGCTGCTAGAGTAAAGATATTACCAGGCAGGCACAATCAAACTTTTACCAGCATTTGGCTGGTGGCTGGTGTTAATTTCACACCCTGGTGCACGCTGTCCGACGCCACATCCAACAAGCATTCAGGGGCCCAGAAAATAAAGATAAGGTGACCACTCGTTTTACTAGTTGAATGCAGAGAAAAGCTCCACCAATCACAAAGTGCATTGGTAATAAGAAACGCAACAGCAATGGCGATTGGTGAATGCTACTTCATCATACCTACAAGGCGCCCGGAAGTATATCAACCATTGGCGTTGTTCGATTGGCTGTTACCAACGGACCCGGTGATTGGTGGGGTCCACTCGGTTCTTTCTACAAGTAGACATCTCAACCGTCTTATCCCTAATTTAACATGCATTTATTACACGGTGCACCACTTTACACATCCTGACCAGTGTTTCCCCTACCATACATGTATATATAAGCCTATGACTTCCGAAAACTGGTTCATATGGGTAACCTACAAATGTATTTTAGACTAACCGCTGCATTACTGAGTCAATGGCTAGGATTGATTATGTTATTCCACCCTGATCAATTAAATCTTGTCAAGAGATCAATTTTTTTTGTTCCAACGATTTATAAGTTCAATATCCACGTTGGACAAGACCGATTAAGAAACAGGAAGATAAGCTACTGGACTATTGACTAATAAGAGCAGGCCCACAGCACCCCGATCATATTGCCTATACCTGCTTGAAGGACTTCTTGGATTCCTTACAGGCCGTTTCCACTGTGAACTTCTTGCTGAAGATATTGCAGAGCTTGGCTCCATAGCCATTGCGCCCACCTGACAGGAAGAGAGGAGGGGGCGCACACATTTAGAAATTTTGGAAACGGGGCAGCCCAACTTCTTGCATTTGAACTTTTCAGAGAAAAGCTATGAGGCGATAAACGTCACATAAAAAATAAACCCATTTAGATGTGGCCTGTTAACAGTTCGAGTCAGTAAGACTGGAAAAATATAGGCGTAAGGCCCACTACACTGCTAAGACCCAATTACAGGGAGTTCAAAAATAGGCCTCATATTATCTTTATTAACACTGCATAAATATTAAAAGCAGGCTTTGTCTATCACTAGCAGAACAGCCCTAGGGGTCTGTCGATCTTAATTTCACACTGTGGAACGCGTTGCGTGCAGCGCGGCGCGTAAGGCCTGGCCTCATCTTTGCCGTCTCACCGGTGACCTTCTTTTGGTCGTCGTCATAGTTACTGGACGTGAGTAGCTGGCCGAAAATAAGGGCCGGCACGAACACTTTCTCAACCTTGTGCTCCACCACGGGAATTCCCTTCCCGTTATTCCACACGCTGATGACGTTGTTCTCCCTGTCCGGAACAAGAGCAGGCGGTTACGCGGTTTATTACATCCTCTCTAAACCATGAGCTATAGACTTGCCCATACCAATCACCCCATTGTGACACGTTCACCAGACTATCCTGTTGCCAGGGGTCCATTCAAAACCTTTCACCTAATTTGCCATTGAGTGCCTGAAGACTTGGTTATTGGAGCGCATCACCAGGGATGCCAATAAGACAGTTCAGATTTTTACTATTTTAAAAGGTATGAAAGCGATTGCCTCAGATTAGAATAGAATTTCTCTTTGAAAGCACTATTGAAATGTTGAAATACCCATTTTGAACCATGCACGCACGCATATGCAATGTTAATATCAGGCATAGACAGTGAACTTCATTCCTATGACCGAAAACTCTCCTGACCGCTTGCGGTCCCGTGGCAGATGCCTTCAATAACATTCGACACATTCCCCGGGGCCGCTGGCAGGACGGACACTCACGAGTCGATGGTGACCTTGATGCAGGACATGTTCTTATCCCTCTGCTTGTTGTCTGCAGCGTTGACTGGAGAGAGATTCAAACACTTAAGTGGGATTGCGTACAGGAATGCTTTCCCTAACTCTGCCACTCTAAACATACTGAGGCACGTAGAAGTAATTTAACATCCATAGGAGAGGTTCGGCTTAACGCGCACCTACGGACGCTGAAATTACATCGATGTGCTTCAAAGAAGTGCTGTAACTATGTACAAGAGTGCACACACAAGAGTATTCTTACATAGCGCTCGGACCGACACGGTCATTGTGTGAGACTGGCCCAAACACTCACCCAGGATTTCATCAAAGATCTTATAGAGACCGGGGACGAAAGTCACGTCCCTGCAGTTCATCCCAATTTCGTCGTCAAACACCCACATTTGCTGTAAAAGGAGGTAAAAAGTTTTAATACACTTGGCTTTGTGTGTAGATTTCTAAAGAGGTTTTTCCAATGATGCAATCCACAGTATTATCCCTGCAGAGCTTATTCACGGGTTGGTACCTTGTGAAATATTCAAAGGCACAAGATGCATAGGTATCCTTACACAAGGGTGTTGGCACCAACACCAATGGTTCAATGATGTTTAGCAGTAGTACATTGACAACTAGTATATGCCACATCTGCTTGACGGACAAATGATTCCCACGATGGCACAGTGTGTGTACGCCCACCTGAGTGAGATGCTCCACTGAGCCGATGTAGCTGTCCGGACGGAGCAGAATGTGCTCCAGCTGAGTCTTCTTCTGGTAGATCCTCTCCACCGACAGCCGCTTGTCATCCTTCTTGGTCTTGTTCAGGGCCTTGTTCTCGAACAGAGCCTGGAGCATAGAAGAGCGCAAGTCCATGTCATACACCAATATAGCAGGGCTGCATGATTATGGCAAATTATAATCACGATTATCTTAGTCAATATTGAGATCATGATTATTTAACACGATAATTCATAGGTTTTTGGGAAAATAACTCTTATTGTTCCCTTAACATTTTGAATGAACAGAATAATGACTATATTTAAACATTTTCTAACCCTCTACTCTGAGGGAGGTAAAATAGGAGTGCTTTATTTGATATAGAACACCAGAGAAAGTCCAGTAAAGTGAGTTTATTTGTAAACAGACGGTGACTTCAAAATCTCCATTCTTGTTTAGTAATCGTGGAAAGCCAATATTGATATCACGATTAAAATTTTATGAATTGTGCAGCCCTATAATAGTGTTGTTAATGCCTCTGAAGCTCTCTGTGATCAAGATCAGCGCCCTTACAAATACACGCATCAGTAGTTTCCACTGCCTTGACAGTTTATTATGGCTCTTTATTTTTACATCTCAATTTGGGAGTGAAATCCTGCCTGTCGGCGCGTGTATTCACTGCTGAGTTTTGGACAGCCTGCTTCTTCTCAGGACAGACATCTCCTGAGCCCCAGAGCACCGCGACGCTATTATCAACGTAGCGCACAGCACAATATTGTACATACGGTCAGCACTTATCCAGCCGCTCATAGCTAGCTAGCTCTTCCATGATAGCTCATAACAGAAAACAGACCACTTCCCCCTCATAGACTGAATGAAACCTTGTCGCTGCTGTGAGTTGATGGTGTGAATTGGGCGCTACACTTGCACAATAAGCTAGGAGTGGCGACTGAAACCACATCACAAGACTTCCCACAAGTCTTCACAGTCCCATTTAGGATTTGTAACCGTGGGTACCAGCATTGGCCGGACACATCACCGAGCACCTGCCTTGCCACTGTTGCCTATAAAGCAACATGAATTCTGGATCTCCTGCAGCATTTAGTCCTCATCACAAATGGGACAACCTGCCTTCACTCCCCAAACAAGTCTAGGAAATTAATGAATGGCATTTATGGTGAAACTTCACTTAGCTAGTAGTGTCAAATGGCGAATCACAGACGTACGCTAGGCGATGCGTTTTCGGCAAATAAAAACATAAATAAATGCAGGCCAAAACACTTTTAACGTTACAACGCAACGTTAACCCGAGTTCAAGCCTTCACCAAGGCTAATTTTGAAAAAGGTTGTAAATGAGCTCGCTAAGCCAGGTAAATTAATATCCTCGGTTTTTGTTCCCGTTACCGTTAATTAGAAAGCGAGTTTAGAAATTCATATTCATCGTATAAAAATCACGAATTGAGCAATATCTCTACACCCCTATTGAGGCAGTTCACCTGACGATATCCCACCACTTAATGCAATTTAAGAGCCTGGATTACTAAAAAAAAAACTTAAGCATGACAAGAGATTGGTTATGGTTATGGCATTTGTTTTTGCTATAAGTTTTGCGTGTGCTGAAAGTGTTTGCAGCCGCTAAAGGTCTTAGTAAATCAGGCCCTTAATGTTCACGTTGTTACATGACTACAGTTCCCTCCAAAACGGTGCAGACATGGCCACTTCCTCTCGCTTTGAGTTTACCATAGCCTGTAAGGTTGAACATATTTCCAATAGGTAATGTTAGTTAAATGTTAAGTACTTAAGGTTGCACACCTAATGTTAGTTTCCATTATAACGGACACAGTTAGCCAACGAACATGGTCAATTTCGTGTGAACCAGATTAATACTGATAACGTTATGCCCTGGTTAGTTAGTTATTCCGCTTTCTACGAGGTGAACGTTATATTGTCACCGCACAATGAAAACGTTATTAACTTAACGTGAGCTAAATTTGCACTAATATTACAGGTTGATATTAAAATTAAAAATTACCAACGAGATAATAATGATATCGTACATGTGGTTTTCAGAAACTGGATTGTTCTAGCTAACGTTAACTTAAGGTTACAGAAAATATTAGTTTTGAAAAAAAGGCAACGTTATCAAAATAAATTAGAAAAGTTACAACAAATCGAATTTAACGTTAACTAGTGACTTCGAAAAATGTTTACCTTTAATGGTCCTTCGGTTTCAGCCGCCATTTTCTATAGCTAACGTTGACGTTACTTCGCAAATTGATATAAAACAAAAAACAGGTTTCAAGTAAGTGGGAACAATAATCCGTTTGTTTATTAAAATGAAGATGATGGAAGCTACGGAAACAAAAAATATATAACGCTAGAGAAAGCTCGCCGACTACACACCCGGACCCACTATCACAACTGACACACTAAACGTTAACCAAATGAGAGTTAGACAGTGCGCGCGGGCCTTTTCAAATTTTCGAAAATTACATCTCTCTCCACCAACTGAAACGATATGCACCACAGTGTAGGCGGTGCCTATAAAAATCAGCCAATAGAGTTGACCGTTGACATTTTCGCAAACACGATCCCACCCATTTTGAGTTTTCGACCAATCACAAAGTTAGTGTAGAATTTGACTGACGTGGGGTCCTGTGTCGATTTGAAGCCACACAAAAAAGTGTCTGAATATGGACTTGGGGAGAGAAAGATAGGGCCAGTACATGCACTAGGGCAGGGGTTCCCAAACTTTTCCATGCCAAGGACCCCCAAATAGCCGAAGCCTCTGGCTGGGCCCCCCCCCATTGCGAAATGGCTTTAAAAAAAAACTTTTAAATTACGCTGGCAAATATGAAAAAATCTAACATACAGCTTTTTAATACACAACACAATACTTTTGACCCTATTTTGATTCCATAATCGGCCCGTTGGCAGCTCAACATAACGCTTTGACTGACAGGCAGACGGTTAGTTATTGGCTGTGAAAGTTATTGAAAGGGCATGGCAAAGACCTAATTTCGATATGAAAGGATTTATAACAATTTATATTTTATTTTAAACTGGCACAATAATCTTATGAATTGAATTGCATTTTTTTAATACATATTATTTTATTATATATTTTTTGTTTTTGTTTTGCATTTTCTATTTTCCTCTCCCTTCCAATTGGCCCCCCTGACGCTCCCCCCTGAGGTATATTCATAGAAACTGTACATTCATTCAATTCAATAAATGTATTAAAATGTATACCGATGGTTTAAGGACCCAGCCAGTGGCAGGGTGGGGGTAGGGGTGTATATCCCAGAATTTAATATCAGGATATTGGCTGTCAGACCATATTTCTATGTATACGGCTGAGAAGATGGCTATCATTTTAGGATGAAGATGGGTAGAGGAGGCGAAGCCCCTCAGAGTGCTGCAATATTGAACAGTGGGGAGTCTGGTAGATCGGATCGGGGTGATTTGCTGGTGGAAATGACGGTGATGTCGATGGGATGGGACTGGAGAGGATGGGAGTGGTGGTTTGTTTTTGTTGGGTACCGGCTCATGTTGGGGTGGAAGGCAATGCAAATGCAGATTCTGTGGCTAAGATTGCTGGGAGGAGAGAGGGAGTAGATATACAGGTAGCACTAGGGAAGTCAAGTCCTTGATCTGGTCAGCAGGGCTCAATATTTGGCAAAGGCAATGGGACAACAGGTAAAGGGAGGCACTTTTATCAGTAAGGGAAGAGGTGGGGGATAGGGAATGTAGAAGAGAGGAGTTTGTATGGAGTAAGTTACGGTTTGGACATACAGGGTTAAATGTTTCATTAAGATTAATTGTGAGACATGAGATGGGACTGTGTGATGAGTGTTTGGATACGAAAATAAGAATAATAGTTAAGGGAGAGGAAAAGTTCTTGGAGGTCTTTCTTGGGAGCAAATTAAAAAATAATTGAGTCTGACGCAAAGTCAGGAAACAAGCTCTAAAGAATCTATGTAGGAATGAATATCTAGACTAAGGTAAAATAGATTCAAATATGATTTGAGTTTTATTTATTTATTTTATATAAATGTAATTTGAATTTAATAATATTGATCTACACTCCAATCTGGTTGGTGGCGTAATGCACCATTTTGTTGATTGCCAACCACCATTAAGAAGAAGACTTGAAGCCACAGATTGCCATATTTTGAGGTTCATACAATAATATTTCTGCAGCACCCCGTACTTATAGCTAGTTCGAGTGAAATTTAACTGCGTTTTCCAGAATGCCACTTCACTTAGCAAGTGGTTTCTGACCACAGACTTTTTTAGAACAGGGTTGTTGCCTGTTTGCTTTAGCGGCTATTTATTTGCAGAAGCACGCTGGTCAGGGAACAAAGTTCTCTGTGCATTTAAAACTAGCAGCAAACATTTCAACGTAGGCCTATAGCTTTCCTGGGTTCCACATTGCTTACACATTATCTATTTAGCCGAGAATTAACCAATGTTGAACCACTAGGCTATGTAAATATGCCGCTCAGTATTTATATGATACAATATCCTGTACTGTCACATCCCGTGCCTCTGTGTCTTGATTTCCTGGTTTTTTGTTTCTATGTGTTTTTTGTATGTGTATTCTGTTCCACATTTTCCCTTTTCCTCATTTTGTGTCTCTGCTTCCCGCACCTGATATGTGTTTCTTCATGTTGTTTCATCTCACCTGTTCATCGTTGTCTTGTCATCAGTCTGGCATATAAGCCCACCTTTTTCTTTGTTCTGTGCCAGATCGTCTTGTGCCCTGCATTCATGCTGGTCTCAAACCTTCCAGAGTTATTTCCTGCCTGCTCCGAGTTCCTGTTTCCAGTCCTGTGTCGACCCGTCCTGCTCCAGCCCTTCTGCCTGCCTACCCATCTCCATCCCAGCCCTGCTCCAACCCTTCGTCCTGCCTTGCTTGTCCCCATCCAGCCCTGCTCCAGTCCTTCAGCCCGCCTACCCATCTCTGTCCTAGCCCTGCTCCAGTACTTCTGCCTGCCTACCCATCTCTGTCTAGGCCCTGCTCCAGCCCTTCTGCCCGCCTACTCATCTCTGTCCTAGCCCTGCTCCAGCCCTTCTGCCTGCCTACCCATCTCTGTCTAGGCCCTGCTCCAGCCCTTCTGCCCGCCTACCCATCTCTGTCCTAGCCCTGCTCCAGTACTTCTGCCTGCCTACCCATCTCTGTCCTAGCCCTGCTCCAGCCCTTCTGCCTGCCTACCCATCTCTGTCCTAGCCCTGCTCCAGCCCTTCGCCCTTTTTGTTCTCCAGCCTCTGATTGATGTCCCGGTTCCGACCCCTGCCTGTTCTGGGACTTCAACCTGCCTTCTCCACATTGCTGTTTCAGTGCTGGACTGGTAATCTGGCATATCTGGCATTTTCCCGGTGGGCCGACGCACCTTGGGGCCGATATAATTAAATTGATAATTATTATTATTATTTTATTTTTTTAATTTGGCCAACGACTGGCCCATAAAGGAGGTACATTGGTTAATTTTCTATACTGACACTGGGCTGGCCCAATCACATCTCTTACTAGGCCCCATCCCTCCCCCTCTGTCCTCTCTGTTTCTCGTGTCAGATGCCGTGACTCAGACCCAAAAATGAATGAGGGCGTCAAAATGGATAAACAAAAGCGCAAAGGGGGTACGGAGAAGTTGCGGGCCAAAAAAATAAAACATCTAGAGGCGGAAGCCGCCAAATGTGCAAAAATAACACGTTTGCTGCAGGGGCTGCAGTAGGTTCATCTACAGTACCCAACATGGTGCAGCAACAGGTGGAACTTGAAGGAGGAGAGGTGGCTGGCCATGGCCACTGCCAGGCAGAGGAGCAGGCGTGTGACAGGGAAGCCGAGGAGGGACAGAGTGAGCACGACAGGGCAGGACAGAGTGAGCAGGAGCAGGAGGAGAGTGTCGTTTAAGCGGTAAGCATCGTAGCTTCATGATTAACAGGGACTTGCAGGGAGGGAGCAGGGAGGTAGTGTATGTGTTCCATGCCATGATGGCAATTTATTTGTCCCAGTCCAACCCTGCTCTGTTTGCTTGGACGCTGACCTCTGTCTGGAACTGACTTCGATTCTGTTTTGACTGTATTGCACTGTTTGCTTTCTCTGGACCCAGAATAAAGCCTGACTCATATTACACCTCGGTATCTGTGTGCGGTTCTCATAACATACCATACGCAGTTCTCCCCGCTTCACTTTTATTTGAAAGTCTATGCTGTCTTACGTTAGTTTTTTTGTTCCTCTGAGCACTGGGTCAGTTTATATCGTGACGTTCCTCTGAGCAGTGGGTCAGTTTATATTGTGACGTTCCTTTGGGAGATTCCATAAACACCAGGATGCTGGGAATTGTTCTCATGGCTTTTGGTGAGTTTGATTTCCTGTCCTACAATATGTAAGAACTTCACTTCTGGTGAAAACACTGTATATATGCACAATAGGCGTTAACGCAAAAGTAAGTTTACGTGCAATTTACATGTAATTTATCACCACACTTCAGTAATTATCTACTGTTAGTATGAAAGTGAATTCTTGAACACTGCAAAACAAGCATCATCATGCTATTTTCTGCAAGCAAAATAAATATTAATTAAATAAATAAATATCTGCTATGGCACAGAAAAATTACAGCATCAAACTGCAGTTTTCAATGTACTCTGTACATTGAAGGTATTGTAGATATTCATATTAGAATACTGTAGATATTCATATTAGTCACTGTCAATGTGTTCTCAGTGGACTTGCCTCATTCTATGAGTCTGAAATCTGCCCATGTAAATGTCAGTGGATCTGCACCACAGGTTATCATTAACTGAAAATACACTGCCTGGCCAAAAAAAAAGTCACCGTTGCACCCGTCATGCATAGCGCCCACTGTACAAGCCTCTGGAGGCAGTGTTATGATCTGGGGTTGCTTCAATTGGTCAGGTCTAGGCTCAGCAACGTTATGCAGCAATAAAATGAAGTCAGCTGAGTACCTGAATGTACTGAATGACAAGGGTATCATGGGCATATTCCAGTACGACAATGTCAAGATTCATCAGGCTCAAATTGTGAAAGAGTGGTTCAGGGAGCATGAGGATTCATGTTCACACATGAATTGGCCACCAGAGTCCTGACCTTAACCCCATTTAAAGTCTTTGGGATGTGCTGGAGAAGACTTTACGGAGTGGTTCGACTCTCCCGTCGTCAATACAAGATCTCGGCCAAAAATGAATGCAAATCTGGACGGAAATAAATGTTGTGACGTTGTCGGTTGTTGAAACAATGCCACACCGAATGCGCGCCGTAATCAAAGCTAAAGGCGGTCCAACGAAATATTAGAGTGTGCAACTTTTTTTTTGGCCAGGCAGTGTACAACAAAACAAAAAAAATGAAAACAAATTGTGAAAAACACATTTTTATGAACTGAAATTAAAAGGAAAATGAAGAAAAACTGAAACTATATTTCATTGTTCTGAAACTAACTAAAATAAAAAGAAATTCCGGAAGTGAATGTCAACAATAATGGTTTGGACTACCAAACTGGAGCTCTTGCAGAAATTCTCGGTCAGTACGACTGAAACTTGAACCGACAAGGGGTCCCCAAAATATATTTTATTTTGTTAAAATATAGCTAGTTTTATGTATTTTGTTGCTTGTATCTAACATATACAGATTTGTGATGCAAACCAAAAAAATGTTTGTTATTAGTGTATTGGAATCAGTGTTTTGGTTTCTTTTGTCTGTTCTTTAGCACCACCTTGTGGTGATTTCAAATAGCAGCACTGAAGAGGATGTGAGGTAATACTAAACAGGAAGTAGTGTTCAGGAAGTGAGTTTTCCCCTGTGCTCATAGAGTGAGCATCACATTGTGACAATCCTCGTAATCCTATGCCTTAAAGTCCACAAAACGGCTTCATCTGTAAGTCATCTACTATTTGCAGTTATATTAACATGATTATGCTACTATTTCTTGGGTTTGAGTACAGTATTTTTGATAATGGTTAGTTTATTGTCAACTATATTGTGGATTAGTGCATGGTGGTTAAAGCATTGGTGCTTGCGTGAATGATATTTACTGTTGTATTTTCATCCTTTATTACATACATTGACATACCTTTAAGCACCTGTTCACATAGGTTTGTCAGTAATCTTTTCTCTACTGATGTACTAGAGATATTCTGTAGTACTTACAAAAGCACTTACTTGTTTGTACCTTTGTGTTCTTTTTCGCAGTTTTACAAAATGACATATTTCCGCAATTAAATTCTGCCAAACACAACAATCTGTCTGTTCCTTGGAGGATGCAATGCTGGGAATATAATGTTAAGCTAGCTGTATAGCTGAAAAAACTACGTTGCCTGCAACAACTTTTAGCGAGGACAGCATAGTAAAAAGATGACCACATACTGTGGCATTTAAGAAGGATTTCAAGATAGACAAGCTACATTGCACTTCATCGCCATGGAAACCACAGTCAAGTCAGTTGATGACGAAGTAAAAAGCTCACAAGATGGTGTTGAATCAGGTTCACTACTCTCACACAATCACTCCAGAAAATCACGCTCTTCACGCTCATCAACAAGCTCTAGAGTCAGCTTAGAAGCAGCAAGAGCCCGTGCCAAAGCAGAGGCAGCCAAAACCAGGCTGGCCTTCACAGAAAGGGAGAGTGAACTCAAAATTGAGAAAGCCAAGCTGGAAGCCAGAATGGATTACATCAATTTACAGCGAGAAGCTGAAGCTGCCCAGGCAGAAGCTGTAGTACTGGAGACAGCAGCAGCAGGTATGGATGGCTCTGACCACAGTAAAGAACTTGAGTTTTTGCCCCTGCAAGAGAGCGCACTAAAAAGAACTGATGACTATGTCACGCACCATGCCCTGCATCACTTTGCACAGACACCTAAAGCGGAGAAGGATGTCCACAACCCCCTACTTCCAGCGCTCACATCTCAACCACTCATTCAGGCACCTAAAGAGGAGAATGGTGTTTACTACCCCTCACCTCCAATACTCGCACCCCATCAAGACTACACTGCTCAGAGTGAGGCCCAGTCACAGATCATCAATAGGAGACCAATGTATCAACAAAGGGACACACAGCAGCTTCACACAGATTTCCTACAACGGAGAAATTATGACCATCAGCACAGTGCTCTCCCCCACAAGCCGTCACACGCTGCCAACACAAATCATGACACTGCAACAGCTGATCTCGCCAAATTTCTTGCTAAGAACCAGCTGGTTTCCTCAGGATTGACAAAGTTTGATGACCTACCCGAACACTACCAAGCCTGGAGGGAGACATTCATCAACACAATTAAAAACCTTGAGCTGTCAGCAAGTGAAGAGATGGATTTGCTGATAAAATGGCTAGGTAATGATTCAGGTGAGCAGGCACTTAGAATTAGGTCTGTAAATGTTAGACAACCCTCCCTTGGTCTTAAAACGATTTGGGAGAGATTGAATAAAACATATGGATCTCCTGAAGCAATAGAGAGAGCTCTGTTTAGTAAAATAGAGAACTTCCCCAAGATTCATAACAGGGACAGTAAAAAACTTCAAGAGCTGGCAGACCTGCTGATAGAAATGGATGTTGCCAAGAAAGATGGGTACTTGCCAGGGCTAGCTTACCTGGACACAGCGAGGGGAGTGCAGCCCATTGTCGAGAGGCTGCCCTTATATCTCCAAGACAAGTGGTTGTCTCGAGGGTGCAAATACAAGAGAGAACGTGGTGTTGCTTTTCCTCCTTTCTGCTTCTTTAAAGAGTTAATCTGCAGGGAAGCTGAAGAGAGAAATGACCCCAGCTTTAACCTGCCCACTTTCTCTACAACCTCTTATAAGAAAGAGAAGTTTGGTCAAATGAAACCTGTCTCTGTACATAAAACAAGCATATCATCATCAGATGCAGTGTCCAAAACAGAAAATCCTGACAGATTGTGCCCCATGCATAACAAACCGCACTCACTGAAGAAATGCAGAGGGTTCAGGAAAATGATCCTTGATGACAGAAAGAAATTCTTAAAAGAGAACTATATATGCTTCCGCTGCTGTGCTTCTACTACGCACCAGGCAAAATCCTGTGAAACCCCCATCAAATGTACAGAGTGTGACAGCGATAAACACCTTGCTGCTCTTCACCCTGGTCCTGCCCCACAGTTCCAGCCAGGTTTTTCCCCTTCATTAGGAAACGGTGGGGAGAGAGAGGACACAGGGCAGCCAGATGTCACATCGAAGTGTACCAAGGTATGTGGTGAAGACTTCAAAGGCAAATCCTGCTCAAAGATCTGTCTCGTGAACGTGTACCCCAATAGTCATCACAAGCTACAGAGAAAAATGTATGCCATTTTAGATGACCAGAGTAATGTGTCATTGGCTAGATCAGAGTTTTTTGACATGTTCAGCATTAGGGGAGCAGCAGTGACATACACACTCAAAACATGTGCAGGGATGGTGGAAACAGCTGGCAGAAGAGCCCATGGATTCACTATAGAATCTATAGATGGAAAAATAAACATCCCACTACCTACACTCATTGAGTGCAATGAAATCCCAAGCAATAGATCAGAGATCCCGACGCCAGAAGCCGCGTATCACCACCATCACCTAAGACAGATAGCAAACAAAATCCCACCTCTTGATCCAGTCGCTGACATCCTGCTGCTATTGGGAAGAGACATTATTAGGGCCCACAAGGTTCATAAACAGTACAATGGCCCTCACGATGCACCATATGCACAAAAGTTAGACCTTGGGTGGGTCATCATAGGTGATGTATGCATAGGGGGTGCTCACAAGACAAACATAGTGAGTGCCATGAAGACCTGCATCCTTGACAATGGAAGACCAACTTGCCTTACTCCATGTGAGAATCAGATACGAGTGAAGGAAATCTATAGTATCAAAGATAATGGCAAGAATCTTCCCCTGCACAAACCCACACAAAGTGCATCAGTGGTATCAAACAAAGATAATCTTGGAAAAACAGTGTTCTGTACAACAGAGAATGACAACCTGCTCGCCCACTCCATTGAGGATGTAAACTTCCTTCAGATCATGGAACGGGAGTTTTTCCAAGATGACACAAACAGCTGGGTTGCTCCTCTCCCTTTTCGCCACCCACGGAGACGTCTCCCTAACAACAGAGACTATGCTAGCAGCCGTCTGATGTCACTGCGACGGATGTTAGAGAAGAAGCCTGATATGAAAGTACACTTCACTGAGTTCATGCAAAAAATGCTCGACAATGGACATGCTGAGCTTGCAGGCACTACATGGCTGACTGGACCAGCTTTCTTGACCAAGCCAGTAAGTTCAGAGGTCAACACTGCAGATGAGACGACATATGACCTCGTAGATCCAGATTCTGATGCTGACATTCGTTCCAAGGTAACGTCCCTCACCACACAAATTACTGAAGATAAGCTGGGTTCAAAGAGGTTTGAGCATTTCTCTAATTGGAGCTCACTCACCAAAGCTGTGGCCCGCCTCTGTCACATTGCTCAATGCTTCTCACTCCCATCAGGCAATCGCGGCTGTGTTGGCTGGCACATGTGCAAGAATGGGCTGTCAGTTGCTGACATCGCCAAAGCAGAGCATGTCATCATAAAGTGTGTGCAACATGAAAGCTATTCAGAAGAGCTAAAATCCATTAAGTCAAACTCTGACCTTCCCAAAACCAGCCCTCTTCATAAACTTCGACCAGTCGTTGACAGTGAAGGCCTGCTGAGAATAGGTGGACGCATCGACCAGGCACAACTTGAAAGGTGTGAAGCCCATCCTATCATTATCCCAAGCCGTCACCACATAGCAACTCTGCTCGTTCGCCACCATCATGAATGTGTGAAACATCAGGGCAGACATTTCACTGAAGGTGCAATCCGTGCCAGTGGTTTATGGATAGTAGGAGGAAAACGTCTCATCAGCAGCTGCATTCACAGGTGCGTTACATGCAAAAAGCTGCGAGGAAGAATGGAGCAGCAACAAATGTCTGATCTACCTAGTGAACGCCTGCAAGTAGACCCCCCATTTTCCTATGTGGGACTTGACGTTTTTGGGCCATGGGAAATCATCACGCGTCGTACCAGGGGTGGCCAAGCCAGTGACAAAAGGTGGGCAGTTTTATTTACATGTATGTCCACACGTGCCATTCACATTGAGGTAATCGAAACCATGACCTCCTCAAGCTGCATAAATGCACTCAGGAGATTTTTCTCCATCAGAGGCTATGCCAAACAGCTTCGATCAGACTGTGGGACCAATTTTATTGGAGCATGTAAGGAGCTGAAAATGGATTCATGTCCCTGTGATCCAAGCATAAAAGACTACCTCCTTCAACAAAAATGCACCTGGGTTTTCAACCCTCCGCACTCCTCTCATATGGGTGGCGCTTGGGAGCGCATGATTGGAGTCGCACGGCGTATTCTAAATGCCATGCTCCTCCAAGTTGGACCTTTAAAACTCACTCATGAAGTCCTTATCACCTTTATGGCAGAGGTCAGCGCCATTGTGAATGCCAGGCCGTTAATCCCTGTATCCACCGACCCAGAGGCTCCCCTCATTCTAACCCCTTCCATGCTGCTGACACAGAAAACGGGTGCATCTCCTTCTCCAGCCAGTGAGTTCTCAAAAGGAGATTTGCTCAAGAACCAGTGGAAGAGAGTTCAAGCTTTAGCAGAGACATTCTGGGCTAGGTGGCGGCAAGAATATTTGAGCACACTACAGAGTCGGCAGAAGTGGCAATCACAGAAACCCAATCTCAAAGAAGGAGACATAGTTCTGATGAAGGACAGTCAGACAAAAAGAAATCAGTGGCCAATGGGAATTATTGTGAAGGCTATTCCCAGTAAAGACGGACTGGTAAGAAAGGTGGAAGTCAAAGTGACAAGAAATCAGACAGTCAAGATATTCTCCAGACCCATTTCTGAAGTGGTCATGCTTTTCTCCCAGGAGGACAAGGAAACTCCAACAGGCTCTCCTTTAACTCACCAGCCTCTTCAGCATGGGGGTCAGTAACAGAGCAGCTGAGTGTGACATCATGGCAATGACGTGTCACAAAGTCCCCAGCTTGCTAAGAGCAAAACCAGAGATGGGAAGCAGTCGCTGAGCGACAGCCTGGTCAACTCACTGAAAGACTGCAGTCATATACCCATGTGAAAATCCAGTGAAGTTACAGCTGTTCTCCTGTACAGACTCTGATTAGAAAGTGATGTGGGTTAATATGTATATAGTGCCATATTTCTTAATATGCCAGGCGGGGAGTGTATTGGAATCAGTGTTTTGGTTTCTTTTGTCTGTTCTTTAGCACCACCTTGTGGTGATTTCAAATAGCAGCACTGAAGAGGATGTGAGGTAATACTAAACAGGAAGTAGTGTTCAGGAAGTGAGTTTTCCCCTGTGCTCATAGAGTGAGCATCACATTGTGACAATCCTCGTAATCCTATGCCTTAAAGTCCACAAAACGGCTTCATCTGTAAGTCATCTACTATTTGCAGTTATATTAACATGATTATGCTACTATTTCTTGGGTTTGAGTACAGTATTTTTGATAATGGTTAGTTTATTGTCAACTATATTGTGGATTAGTGCATGGTGGTTAAAGCATTGGTGCTTGCGTGAATGATATTTACTGTTGTATTTTCATCCTTTATTACATACATTGACATACCTTTAAGCACCTGTTCACATAGGTTTGTCAGTAATCTTTTCTCTACTGATGTACTAGAGATATTCTGTAGTACTTACAAAAGCACTTACTTGTTTGTACCTTTGTGTTCTTTTTCGCAGTTTTACAAAATGACATATTTCCGCAATTAAATTCTGCCAAACACAACAATCTGTCTGTTCCTTGGAGGATGCAATGCTGGGAATATAATGTTAAGCTAGCTGTATAGCTGAAAAAACTACGTTGCCTGCAACAACTTTTAGCGAGGACAGCATAATTAGTGTAATGGCATATTCAATGAAAAAGTATTTGGAGCTAGACTGAAGAAGCCAGTCAGTCCCAGCAGATACCTGCTCATAGCAGGGGTAAATTGCACTGGATTGAATGCCAACTTAAGTGTAAACTTGACCATAAAATGTGTGAATAAAAAGCCTTTATTGTCATGGCTATACTGATTTTTTTTAAAAACATTTTAGAATGAAACCAGTCTTCATCAGGGCATGTAGTGATGAACCCCTTTGCTGATCCATTGGCCACAGTCTATATAGGTAACGCCTCTAGGTTTGCCACTACATGCCCTGGTAAAGACCGCTTTTCGGTCGAAACATGTTTTTTTTAATCATACCTTTTCTCTACCCCCCCCCCCCCCCCGATTATCAGAGTGCCTAGAATGCCAAATCAAGACTTATTTTTTCCTAATGCTTTTGTTCCCATTGTTCTAAGATTCTAAGATTTTACACACACATTTTTTCACACCTCTACTCCTAAAGTGCAGTATATGGTGGCTATGTGTGTAATTTAATTGACGCCCTTAATTAGTTGCATCAGGTGTGCTTGAGATGAAACATATCAAATACCTGGAACCGGCTGGTGGTCGCCGAGGGGAAGTTTGAAAACCACTCATCTAATCTACACAAATAAAAATATGCTTACCGTTTCTACACTGATGCTCAAAGAAATTAAGGGAACACTTAATCAACACAGTATAACACAGTATTTCACCTGCTTTGGTGCAAATGAAAGTGACAACAGATGAACAGGAGAGGCAACAGCAAGACAACCCCCAAAAAGTAAATGGTTTTGCAGGTGGTGGCCACAGACCATTTCTCTCTCCTTATCCTTCCTGACAGATTTTTCTCTAGTTTTGCATTTTGCTAGTGCCCTTGTCACTACTGGTAGCATGAGGCGACTTCTTGAGCGACTTGGCGGAGTTTTGCTCTCCCGGGTCTGCTCACCTCCTTGGCAAGTAGATCGTCGATGCGACTCAATGCTGGAGCCGGTCTCTTCTTTTGTAGTAAAGCCATGGTGAGATCAGAGGGGAATTTCTTCCACGGAATTCTGAATTTCTCGCTGGAACCTCATGTTGATGAGTGAGGCTCTTCTCTTGAGGGCCCAGGGCTGTCTTGTGGCCCTACAAAAAAAAAAGTAAATGCATGCGAATCTAAACATGAACCACATACAACTGCAGGAAGAAAGATGGATGATAACAGATTAACATAAAGATGAGAACACATATCCACATTCTGTGACCAAATTAACCCTCCAACCCATCATTTTTAACTAGCAATTGGCGAACATCCCCGTCTCTGTGTGTGTGTGTGTGTGTGGAGGGAGAGGGGGGAGAGTTCATAAATGATCATCAATGAATTCAATATTTAATATTTAATTAATACAGCTAACGTTAAGATTAATAAACCTGAACTGGAATATAACTTCAAACTATTACCCTACGTATTCAAATTGAAGTAATGTTAGGCCTAGGCTACATACAATGTTTAATTTTGAATACTGTAACGTTACAGTCACTGAACTCCGACTTTCTCGCAATTTCCTATCTGTAAACGTCGCTCCACTCAGATCGTGTTTTCCAAGCATGTGTGGAGATGTGAAGTTGAAATGGTTTGTTTTATGTGGAATAACAGAAATATCAACATAATTAGCTATGATAGTCGGTTGTAGAGAACAGATGCATGCAACACACGCATGTTTTTGTTGTCAGCAAAGGAGGCTATTTTCTAAACTACAGTGGATTTATTATAATTAGAATCCTGCCAACATTATTTTTCTTGTGAGTGTGTCGAAGCGAACGGTGTTTTTACAGGTAGAATATGGCTAGCCCATGACGTAGGCTACTCTCCTTCCTGAAGGTGAAGACACGCCCCGATGGAAACGAGATTGATATCACTGACAAATCGTTCGTTTGCCAGGATCAGGTTCAAAGTTGTGACCCTGGCCTATACTGCAGCCAATAGGACAGGCCCCGACTACCTGCAGGACTTGATCCAGAACGATGTCCCTGCTCGACCACTTCGCTCATCTACAGCAGGGCGACTCGCACTTCCCCCCCCTCCGTGTCAATGGCGCTCGCTCGTCCTGACTGTGGAGCTTTTCCACCCTAGCTCCCCAGTGGTGGAACGAACTTCCCATTCCCCTAGGTTCTACGCCAACCCTGCCTGCGTTCTGTCATGGCCTTTCAGACTCCACCTGGACTGATTTAGGACCTCTCATAGTCTACGTTTTTTGTTTTAACTGTGTGTTGAAGTTTATAATAGTATTTAGAATATAATTGTAGTAGAGCTGATTTACCCAGTTTACTGTGAACTGCATTCAATGTTCATTACTAGGGATAGCTGCTACGTTATGGGAAGGATGTGCTTTGTGTTATCTGTCCTGTAGTTACTACGATGACGTTTCTGTATGCACTTCCTGTATGTCGCTTTGAATAAAAGCGTCTGCTAAATGACTGTAATGTAATGTGTTACTGAAATATTGAAAAATAATCAGCAGCATTTAGCCGGTATAACCAGTTCATATGAATTCTCCTTTATGCTAGCGTTCGTATGCCAGAAAAAGGGTCAGTGGAAGGCAACGATATGAACATATTTATTGATGCTTTTGGATAACGTACAGTGAACTATCAACCCCAAAATAAATTTGTCATTACATTGTAAACAATCGTGTGAGTATTTTAATTATGTTTGGGTGTTTACCAGCTGGGAATACAGTTATTCTGTTTTACAAATTAATTCATCACCATGAGCTACCATTAAAAAGCGTAGGTCTACGTATACTCCCTCATAACCTAAACCAATTTGAAAAGGCACATTTATGACCAAAGAAAAAGATTTGTCTGCATTACGTTTAGTCTCGCTCTTGTTTGGCTGTTTTAAGTACACGGTGTCTCAGTAAAAACAAAAAAACAGGGTAACTAGTCAATGTACAGTAGACCACAATAGCCCGTAGTGATGTGTTGAATTGATTGAGAGCCAATCACATTTAGGAAAAAAAACAACAACAACGACGACAGAGCGTATACCTCGTTATGTTGTGGAATGTTTTGCTTCACCAAAATAGTGAGTATATTTGAAAATAAAATAAAAGCCTTGTTGTATTATTGTTCAAATTAATGGATCGGACTATGTGCACTTAAAAAAACATGGCTGTAATTTTCTTTGTTTTCACTCCAACAGTTCATCTTCTGAATGTCAGTTTGCCAGCAGGTAAGATGAGTCTCTTTACTGACAAATAATTTAAGAATGCAGTCTCATGTCATCGTATAACGAGGGCCGTGTCCGAATTAGTGCACTATTGAGTATGAGTACACATTTTTAAAAAGCTGATACACGACAATTCTGAAAATGAATATCCCTGAATAATATACTTTTGCTTATAATAGTATGGAGGATATTTTTTCCCATACTGCATGTCACTAAACAGTATGCAAGTACACAGTACATAGGACACAGTAGATAGGGCTCTGATTCTGACACAGCCTAGATCTCATGTAAACACGTTCAGCGTTCTTGATAATTGGCAGTCTGCTGCTCTGTTCCTCTCTGTGACTTTTAGATGGTGCTGAGGTCAGACTGGTCAATGGGAGTAGCAACTGCTCTGGGAGAGTGGAGGTCTATCACAGTGGTCAGTGGGGGACCGTGTGCGATGATAACTGGGATATACAAGATGCTATAGTGGTGTGCAGAGAGCTGGGCTGCGGCTCGGCTGTGTCTGCACCAGGAAGTGCCCAGTTTGGCCAGGGAAATGACACAATTTGGATGGATGAGGTTCTTTGTACAGGCAGGGAACATTCTCTCTCACAATGCCTGCACTCAGGGTACGGACAACATGACTGTAGTCATGAGGAAGATGCTGGTGTTGCCTGCTTAGGTAAGGGACGTTGATTATGTCTTAGATTGCATTATTGTTCAAATGAAGGGATCTGACTCTGTGTACTTTAAAAAAACAAAAACATTTCTGTAATGTTTCTTGTTTTCCCTTCAACAGATCATTTTCTGAATGTCAGTTTGCCAGAAGGTAAGGGGAGTCTCTTTACTGACAAATAATTAAAGGATGCAGTCTCATGTCATCGTATAATAGAGCCGTGTCCGAATCAGTGCACTAATGAGTATGCCAGTTGAGTATACATTTTTTAAAAGCTGAGACACGACAATTCTGAAAATTGAATGTTTTTAATATCCCCGGCGGATATACTTATTTCCAGGTTTTGCTGATAATAGTATGGAGGATGTTTTTTGCATTCTGCATGTCACGAAACAGTATGCAGTAAATAATATGCAGTATGCTCGTACACAGTCCATGGGACGCAGTAGATAGGGCTCTGATTCTGACACAGCCCAGATCTCATCTAAACACATTCAGTGTTCTTGATAATTGGCAGTCTGCTGCTCTGTTCCTCTCTGTGACTTTTAGATGGTGCTCAGGTCAGACTGGTCAATGGGAGTAGCAACTGCTCTGGGAGAGTGGAGGTCTATCACAGTGGTCAGTGGGGGACCGTGTGCGATGATAACTGGGATATAATAGATGCTACAGTGGTGTGCAGAGAGCTGGGCTGCGGCTCGGCTGAGTCTGCACCAGGAAGTGCCCAGTTTGGCCAGGGAAATGACACAATTTGGATGGATGAGGTTCTTTGTACAGGCAGTGAAAATTCTCTCTCACAATGCTGGCACAGAGGGTACGGACAACATGACTGTAGTCATGAGGAGGATGCTGGTGTTGCCTGCTTAGGTAAGGGATGTTGTTTATGTCTTAGATTGCATTATTGTTCAAATTAAGGTATCCGACTATGTGCTTTAAAAATAAAATAAAAACATTGTACTAATTTTACCTTGTTTTCACTCCAACAGTTAATCTTCTGAATGTCAGTTTGCCAGCAGGTAAGATGAGTCTCTTTACTGAAAAAAAATTTAAGGATGCAGTCTCATGTCATCGTATAACGAGGGCCATGTCCAAATCAGCGTACTATTGAGTATGCCAGTCGAGAATGATTTAAAAAAAATTTTTTTTTTAAAGTTGATACACGACAATTCTGAAAATGGAGTGTTCTTAATATCCCGGATGATATACTTATTTCTGGGTTTTTGCTGATAATAATATGGAGAATATTTTTTCCATATTGCATGTCACTAAACAGTATGCAGTAAACAATATGCAGTATGCTAGTACACAGTCCATAGGACACAGTAGATAGAGCTCTGATTTGGACACAGCCTAGATCTCATCTAAACACGTTCACTGTTCTTGATAATTGGCAGTCTGCTGCTCTGTTCCTCTCTGTGACTTTTAGATGGTGCTCAGGTCAGACTGGTCAATGGGAGAAGCAACTGCTCTGGGAGAGTGGAGGTCTATCAAAATGGACTGTGGGGGACCGTGTGCGATGATAAATGGGACTTACAAGATGCTACAGTGGTGTGCAGAGAGCTGGGCTGTGGCTCGGCTGTGTCTGCACCAGGAAGTGCCCAGTTTGGCCAAGGAAATGACCCAATTTGGATGGATGAGGTTATTTGTACAGGCAGTGAACATTCTCTCTCACAATGCTCGCACGGAGGGTATGGACAACATGACTGTCGTCATGAGGAGGATGCTGGTGTTGTCTGCTCAGGTAAGTGACGTAGATTATATTTTAGATTGCATTATTGTTCAAATGAAAGGATCTGACTATGTGCACTTTAAAAAAAAAACACACATTGCTGTAATTTTCTTTGTTTTCCCTTCAACAGTTAATTTTCTGAAAGTCAGTTTGCCAGCAGGTAAGATGAGTCTCTTTACTGACAAATAATTTAAGGATGCAGTCTCATGTTATCGTATAACTAGGGCTGTGTCCGAATCAGTGCACTATTGAGTATGCCAGTTGAGTATACATTTTTAAAAAGCTGATACACGACAATTCTGAAAATTGAATGTTCTTTATATCCCCGGCGGATATACTTATTTCCGGGTTTCACTGATAATAGGATTGAAGATATTTTTTGCATTCTGCATGTCACGAAACAGCATGCAGTAAACAATATGCAGTATGCTAGCACAAAGTACATAGGACAAAGTAGATAGGGCACTGATTCTGACACAGCCTAGATCTCATCTAAACACGTTCAGCGTTCTTGATAATTGGCAGTCTGCTGCTCTGTTCCTCTGTAACTTTTAGATGGTGCTCAGGTCAGACTGGTCGGTGGGAGTGGCAACTGCTCTGGGAGAGTGGAGGTCTATCACAGTGGCCAGTGGGGGACCGTGTGCGATGATAACTGGGATTTACAAGCTGCTACAGTGGTGTGCAGAGAGATGCGCTGCGGCTCGGCTGTGTCTGCACCAGGAAAGGCTCAGTTTGGCCAGGGAAATGACACAATTTGGATGGATGAGGTTCTTTGTAGAGGCAACGAACATTCTCTCTCACAATGCTCGCACAGAGGGTACGGACAACATGACTGTAGTCATGAGGAGGATGCTGGTGTTATCTGCTTAGGTAAGGGATGTTGTTTATGTCGTAGGTTGCATTATTGTTCAAATTAAGGTATCTTACTATGTGCTTTAAAAAAAAACACATTGCTGTAATGTTTCTTGTTTTCCCGTCAACAGATCATTTTCTGAATGTCAGTTTGCCAGCAGGTAAGATGAGTCTCTTTACTGACAAATAATTAAAGGATGCTGTCTCATGTCATCGTATAACGAGGGCCGTGTCTTAATCAGCGCACGATTGAGTATACCAGTTGACGACGCTTTTTAAAAAAAAAGTTGATACACGACAATTCAGAAAATGGAGTGTTCTTAATATCCTCGGATGATATGCTTATTTCTGGGTTTTCGCTGAAAATAATATGGAAGATATTTTTTCCATACTGCATGTCACTAAACAGTATGCTCGTACAAAGTACATAGGATGCAGTAGATAGGGCTCTGATTCTGACACAGCCTAGATCTCATCTAAACACATTCAGTGTTCTTGATAATTGGCAGTCTGCTGCTCTGTTTCTCTCTGTGACTTTTAGATGGTGCTCAGGTCAGACTGGTCAATGGGAGAAGCAACTGCTCTGGGAGAGTGGAGGTCTATCACAGTGGCCATTGGGGGACCGTGTGCAATGATAACTGGGATTTACAAGATGCTACAGTGGTGTGCAGAGAGCTGGGCTGTGGCTCGGCTGTGTCTGCACCTGGAAGCGCCCAGTTTGGCCAGGGAAATGACCCAATTTGGATGGATGAGGTTCTTTGTACAGGCAGTGAACATTCTCTCTCACAATGCTCGCACAGAGAGTACGGACAACATGACTGTAGTCATGAGGAGGATGCTGGTGTTACCTGCTTAGGTATGGGATGTTGTTTATGTCGTAGATTGCATTATTGTTCAAATTAAGGTATCCGACTATGTGCTTTAAAAATAAAATAAAAACATTGCTCTAATTTTACCTTGTTTTCACTCCAACAGTTCATCTTCTGAATGTCAGTTTGCCAGCAGGTAAGATGAGTCTCTTTACTGACAAATAATTAAAGGATGCTGTCTCATGTCATCGTATAACGAGGGCCGTGTCTTAATCAGCTCACGATTGAGTATACCAGTTGACTACGCTTTTTAAAAAAAAGTTGATACACGACAATTCAGAAAATGGAGTGTTCTTAATATCCTCGGATGATATGCTTATTTCTGGGTTTTCGCTGAAAATAATATGGAAGATATTTTTTCCATACTGCATGTCACTAAACAGTATGCTCGTACAAAGTACATAGGATGCAGTAGATAGGGCTCTGATTCTGACACAGCCTAGATCTCATCTAAACACGTTCAGTGTTCTTGATAATTGGCAGTCTGCTGCTCTGTTTCTCTCTGTGACTTTTAGATGGTGCTCAGGTCAGACTGGTCAATGGGAGAAGCAACTGCTCTGGGAGAGTGGAGGTCTATCACAGTGACCATTGGGGGACCGTGTGCGATGATAACTGGGATTTACTAGATGCTACAGTGGTGTGTAGAGAGCTGGGCTGCGGCTCGGCTGTGTCTGCACCAGGAAGTGCCCAGTTTGGCCAGGGAAATGACCCAATTTGGATGGATGATGTTCTTTGTACAGGCAGTGAACATTCTCTCTCACAATGCTCGCACAGAGAGTATGGACAACATAACTGTAATCATGCGGAGGATGCTGGTGTTGTCTGCTTCGGTAAAGGACATTGATTATGTTTTAGATTGCATTATTGTTCAAATGAAGGTATCCAACTATGTGCACTTAAAACAAAAAAACACATTGCTGTAATTTTCCTTGTTTTCCCTTCAACAGTTAATTTTCTGAATATCAGTTTGCCAGCAGGTAAGATGAGTCTCTTTACTGACAAATAATTAAAAGATGCAGTCTCATCATGTCATCGTATAACTAGGGTTGTTTCCGAATCAGTGCACGATTGAGTATGCCAGTTGAGTATACATTTTTTAAAAGCTGATACACAACAATTCAGAAAATAGTGTTCTTAATATCCCCGGAGGATATATTTATTTCCAGGTTTCGCTGATAATAGTATTGAAGACATTTTTTGAATTTTGCATGTCACTAAAAAGTATGCTAGTACACAGTACATAGGACACAGTAGATAGGGCTCTGATTCTGACAAAGCCTAGATCTCATCTAAACACATTCAGTGTTCTTGATAATTGGCAGTCTGCTGCTCTGTTCCTCTCTGTGACTTTTAGATGGTGCCCAGGTCAAGCTGGTCAATGGGAGTAGCAACTGCTCTGGGAGAGTGGAGGTCTATCACAGTGGACAGTGGGGGACCGTGTGCGATGATAACTGGGATTTACAAGATGCTACAGTGGTGTGCAGAGAGCTGGGCTGTGGCTCGGCTGTGTCTGCACCTGGAAGCGCCCAGTTTGGCCAGGGAAATGACACAATTTGGATGGATGAGGTTCTTTGTACAGGTAGTGAACATTCTCTCTCACAATGCTCGCACAGAGAGTACGGACAACATGACTGTAGTCATGAGGAGGATGCTGGTGTTGTCTGCTTAGGTAAGGGACGTTGATTATGTCTTAGATTGCATTATTGTTCAAATTAAGGTATCCCACTATGTGCACTTTAAAAACAAAAGAATGCTCTAATTTTCCTTGTTTTCACTCCAACAGTTCATCTTCTGAATGTCAGTTTGCCAGCAGGTAAGGGGAGTTTTTTTTACTGACAAATAATTAAAGGATGCAGTCTCATGTCATCGTATAACGAGGGCCGTGTCTTAATCAGCGCACGATTGAGTATACCAGTTGACTACGTTTTTAAAAAAAAGTTGATACACGACAATTCAGAAAATGGAGTGTTCTTAATATCCTCGGATGATATGCTTATTTCTGGGTTTTCGCTGATAATAATATGGAAGATATTTTTTCCATACTGCATGTCACTAAGCAGTATGCTCGTACAAAGTACATAGGATGCAGTAGATAGGGCTCTGATTCTGACACAGCCTAGATCTCATCTAAACACATTCAGTGTTCTTGATAATTGGCAGTCTGCTGCTCTGTTTCTCTCTGTGACGTTTAGATGGTGCTCAGGTCAGACTGGTCAATGGGAGAAGCAACTGCTCTGGGAGAGTGGAGGTCTATCACAGTGGCCATTGGGGGACCGTGTGCGATGATAACTGGGATTTACTAGATGCTACAGTGGTGTGCAGAGAGCTGGGCTGCGGCTCGGCTGTGTCTGCACCAGGAAGTGCCCAGTTTGGCCAGGGAAATGACCCAATTTGGATGGATGATGTTCTTTGTACAGGCAGTGAACATTCTCTCTCACAATGCATGCACAGCGGGTATAGACGACATTACTGCAGTCATGCGGAGGATGCTGGTGTTGTCTGCTTCGGTAAAGGACATTGATTATGTTTTAGATTGCATTATTGTTCAAATGAAGGTATCCGACTATGTGCACTTAAAACAAAAAAACACATTGCTGTAATTTTCCTTGTTTTCCCTTCAACAGTTAATTTTCTGAATATCAGTTTGCCAGCAGGTAAGATGAGTCTCTTTACTGACAAATAATTAAAAGATGCAGTCTCATCATGTCATCGTATAACTAGGGTTGTTTCCGAATCAGTGCACGATTGAGTATGCCAGTTGAGTATACATTTTTTAAAAGCTGATACACGACAATTCAGAAAATAGAGTGTCCTTAATATCCCCAGAGGATATATTTATTTCCGGGTTTCGCTGATAATAGTATTGAGGATATTTTTTTAATTTTGCATGTCACTAAAAAGTATGCTATTACACAGTACATAGGACACAGTAGATAGGGCTCTGATTCTGACAAAGACTAGATCTCATCTAAACACATTCAGTGTTCTTGATAATTGGCAGTCTGCTGCTCTGTTCCTCTCTGTGACTTTTAGATGGTGCCCAGGTCAGACTGGTCAATGGGAGTAGCAACTGCTCTGGGACAGTGGAGGTCTTTCACAGTGGACAGTGGGGGACCGTGTGCGATGATAACTGGGATTTACAAGCTGCTACAGTGGTGTGCAGAGAGTTGGGCTGCGGCTCGGCTGTGTCTGCACCTGGAAGTGCCCAGTTTGGCCAGGGAAATGACACAATTTGGATGGATGATGTTCTTTGTACAGGCAACGAATATTCTCTCTCACAATGCTCGCACAGAGGGTATGGACAACATAACTGTAATCATGAGGAGGATGCTGGTGTTGTCTGCTTCGGTAAGGGACGTTGATTATGTCTTAGATTGCATTATTGTTCAAATTAAGGTATCTGACTATGTGCACTTAAAAAATAATAAAAACATTGCTCTAATCTTCCTTGTTTTCACTCCAACAGTTCATCTTTTGAATGTCAGTTTGCCATCAGGTAAGGGGAGTTTTGTTTTACTGGCAAATCATTTAAGAATGCAGTCTGATGTCATCGTATAACGAACGGTTTCGACGGTAACCATGTTCTATGAGTTCCGGATGACCATTAGGGTCGTTATTCAGGATGGACCTTCCAGGTTTTTGATGCATCGAGACTCTTATATCAACATATGTCATAGACATGACCTCCACATAGTGACGTAATTCCTCCCTATAAAGGGGGGGTGGAAATCCTCAGAACCTTTTCTCGCTCTTAAAGGGTCCCAGGTAACCATGATCCCTTATAGTCATCCGGAACTCATAGAACATAGTTACCGTCGTAATTGTTTGTTCTATTTAGTTCCTCCGACTATTTGGGTCGTCAATCAGGATGACTAATACCAACAATGTCATAAGGGATTGTCGTACCTTTAAGTGGAT
Organism: Ilyophis sp. 1 JC-2022; assembly: GCA_022702515.1. Classification (NCBI taxonomy): domain Eukaryota; kingdom Metazoa; phylum Chordata; class Actinopteri; order Anguilliformes; family Synaphobranchidae; genus Ilyophis; species Ilyophis sp. 1 JC-2022. The sequence goes on from CM040394.1 coordinate 108,227,055, forward strand.
GCCAAAACTCCCGGCAGGAGTTGTCTGACCTCACAACCACATGTTTGCCCTGTAGCACTGTCAAGAAGTGCCTTAGTGCTCGAAACACAACTCGGAGTTCGAGCACATTGATGTTGTTCGACTGATGTGGTCGTGACCATATTCCCTGAGCTGAACTGTTCAGTGAAGCGTCCGTTGTTATCACCATGCGTCGTGATGGTATAACCCCCATCCGGACCCCCTTTTTTAGGAAGCTGACTCGTCGCCATGGGCGGAGTAGCCGACAAAATTGAAGCATCACCCTGATTTGAGTGTGACGGTCCCATTTGGCGTGCAGCGATATGACATTCAACCATAATTGAACTGCCCTGGATGTCAGGAGTCCGAGAGGCATGACTGCTGAGGCGGCCGTGATTAGGCCCAAAAGCCTCAGAAAAACCCTAATTTCAAAAACACGGTTCACTCAGAACTGATACACCACGCCTGGCATAATAGTAGATATGCGACGGGCGTCAATGATGCCTTTCTGCTCTTTGAATCGAGCAACAGGCCGATGTACTCAATGGACTGTATTGGTACTAGCTGGCTCTTGCCATAGTTGAAGGCCAGCCTGGAAATATGTTCCAACGTCTGGCAGTGCGTGTGAGCATCATGCTGTATGACTCGGCAAATATTAGCCAATCGTCTAGGTACGTCATGATTCTCAGCCCCTGTAGCCGGATCGGCGAAAGAACCGCGCTCATGCAGCGAGTAAATACACGAGGGACCAGAGACAGACCAAATGGGAGGACATTGAATTCATATGCCCAACCTCAGAATGCAAAGCTTAGGAAACGACGATGCTCCACACAGATAGGGATGTGGAAGTATGCATCCTTAAAATCCACAGCCGTGAACCAATCCCCTGCTCTCACGGTGCGTACAACATCCGATGTCCGGAACATCCGGAAAGTGTATCGTTTTAGATTCGTATTCAGGTCTCTCATATTTAGAATCGGTCTGAGAAATACATACTTTTTCGGTATCAGAAAATAGGTTGAGTAAAAGCCACTGAGCCATTCGGAGGGAGGCACCAGTGACACAGTGCCCTTTTCTAGGAGGCCTGTAATTTCCTGTTTCAGCCTTCTCGACTAGGCGGGGTCCAGACCGCGTGTTTCAGACACCGGAAAATATTGAGGGCCACTGGTTGAACTGGAAGCGGTAACCCTTTTTAAAATCATGGACAAAAACCCACAAGTCTCTTGTGAGGACCTCTCAGCTCGCCAGCCGGTCTCGGCTAAACTGTCGCACCATCGGCCCCATAATAACATGCCTGTTTGGGGCCCTGTCTGGGGTGGTTTTTGGGGGGAAGGGGGAGACAGTTAGTCTGCCGTCCTTTAGCCTGACGGCCAGATGGACCTATAGGGTCGTCTCGTGAGTCCGTTGCCGGTAAACAGGCAAACGGACAATGAGGAGCCATTAGTTTGGACCGAAGCACAACAGAGTGTTGAGGGGGGGTATCTGCCACTCCCTGTATCTTACTGCCTCCACAGAACGCTCAAGCGTTCAATAAAACAAGAACGCTCAATTCATAAATGTGAATACCTGCATGAATGCGTCACTGATTGAAATGTCGATCCCCGCATCAAGCATCAGCTACGACAGCGAATTACTAATACGCCCTTTCTTGGGGGCCGCATCATAAGCCTTACAAAGCAGATCATCTGTTGCTCTGTATTGTGGCTTTGGGCAGCGGGTGTCTGCCTGGACCGCCTCCTCTGGGGATACTACCAGCTTACCACAATGGCAGGTTCTACAGAGGGCATTCGGTCCAGCCCATGGACCTCCGCGTCCAACATGGACGCAAATGTCCTACAGTGTTTGGCTACCCGCTGTAAGCTGGGGCGTGACCAAAAAATCATTAGATGCTGGCATGGCAAATTGCAGCCTCTGGAGGGTCCGTTGGTGAAATATATATGTCTCCGTAGCACTGGCCTGAAGCATATTGCAACCCATGCATGCCAGGGCTGCCCGGAGAATAGATTCTAGAGAGGCCGAGTAACCCACTGAACTGTTAGTGGAACCTGAGCCTCCCACCGACCGTCTGTCAGATTGGTCTCCTATGTCAGACCGGCTCTGAGCAACCTGGGTGTTTTATGCTGCTGTAGAGTGTGCATCAAACCTGTCCAAATTCAGATCCCTGTGTGAATCCTCCTCTGCTGGGGGCCCGTTTCTGCTTTCGTACGGGCATCCAGCTTCTCAGTCAGCTATTGCACTGCAGCAACTAGCCTTGCCCTTTTTTCTGTGATGGGTCCTCGACGGTGAAAATACCATTATGTTCAGGGGCAACCTCTACCGCGGATGGCGTTCTGCCCGAGGGAGGCATGTGGGACACGATCGCATTGTTTTCATTCAATGGCTGTCAGGAGTCCGAGAGGCATGACTGCTGAGGCGGCCGTGATTAGGCCCATAAGCCTCTGAAAAACCCTAATTTAAAGGACACTCAGAACTGATACACCGCACCGGGCATAGTAGATATGAGACGGGCTTCATTGATGCCTTTCTGCTCTTTGAATCAAGCAACAGGCAGATGTACTCGATAGACTGTATTGGTACTAGCTGGCTCTTCCCATAGTTGAAGTTGATGCCCAGCCTGGCAATATGTCCCAACGTTTGGCAGTGCGTGTGAGCATCATGCTGTATGACTCGGCACATATTAGCTAATCGTCTAGGTATGTCATGATTCTCAGACGCTTTAGCCGGATCGGCGATAGAACCGCGCTCATGCGGCGAGTAAATACACGAGGGACCAGAGACAGATCGAATGGGAGGACATTGAATTCATATGCCCAACCTCAGAATGCAAAGCGTAGGAAACGACGATGCTCCACACAGATAGGGATGTGGAAGTATGCATCCTTAAAATCCACAGCCGTGAACCAATCCCCTGCTCTCACGGTGTGTACAACATCCGATGTCCGGAACATCCGGAAAGTGTATCGTTTTAGATTCGTATTCAGGTCTCTCATATTTAGAATCGGTCTGAGAAAACCATACTTTTTCGGTATCAGAAAATAGGTTGAGTAAAGGCCACTGAGCCATTCGGAGAGAGGCACCAGTGACACAGTGAGCTTTTCTAGAAGGCCTGTAATTTCCTGTCTCAGCCTTCTCGACTGGGCGGGGTCCAGACTAGGGATGTTCCTAACGACTAATTTCCCTGACGGTAAAACGGAAGTTTAAACTTAGACTAGTCGACTAGTCTAAAAATAAGAAAACACTCAGAAAACAGCCAAAATTGAGCACAATTTAATCTATAAGGTTAAACATTGTCCGAAAAAATATTGCGTATATTATAAGAGCCATTTGAAACCGTTCATCACATACTTCAATAACTAAATCGTATTTTAAATGCCGCTGAAATGTGTGGCACTTTGCGCCTTGCATTATGAATATTGCACATTATCCTACAAAACATGACAACTCACTAAATAAAAGTTAACAAATAACATTTATTGAAAACAATATTCAACATAACAAAACATTTTTAGGAAACGTGCCTGATTATTACAACGCCATTTTCATTGGGTGAACACGATCGCATAGCAAATACAGTAAAAAATAATAATCGGTCATCAGAAAAACTACCAATAATAGGCCCACAAAAAAATAACAATTAGGCCGACTGATCGACGTGACATTAGATTAGTTTTATTAGGGCTATTCAATAACGCGATAGGCCTAATTACTCTTTCCACCTCGCTGGTTTAACTTGCAGGGTGAACAGGCTAATGAGTTTTGTTTTTTTCCTTCGTTTAAATATATATATTTTTAAATCCGGCGTTGTTAACATTAGTAACGGATGCTCGTTTTTTTATAAAGCAAAATTTGACCAGGAAAACATGACATTTCAGTGCAAATCATGTCAATATGTAATTTAAATGTGTACATTAATAAAATAATAAGTTTAACCGACAAGTATTTCTGGTGCCGACTAGCGAGGGTAGCAACGTTTAATCGACTAGTCGACTAAACGCACACAACCCTTAGTCCAGACCATGTGAGTCTCTGACCCCGGAAAATATTAAGGGCTGCTGGCTGAACTGGAAGCGGGAACCCTTTTTAAAATCATAGACAAAAACCCACAGGTCTCTTGTGAGGACCTCCCAGCTCGCCAGCCGGTCTCGGCTAAACTGTTCCACCATCGGCCCCATGATAACGTGCCTGTTTGGGGCCTTTTCTCAGGGAGTTTTGGGGGGGTGGTTAGTCTGCCGTCCCATTGCCTGACCGCCAGATGGACCTATAGGGTCATGTCGTGAGTCCGATGCCGGTAAATGGGAAACGAAGAGTTCTCCTGCCATACGAGGGTTATGCATCACCTTTAGCCATTAGTTGGGACCAACGCACAACAGAGTGTTGAGGGGGGGTATCTGCCACTCCCTGTATCTTACTGCCTCCACAGAACGCTCAAGCGTTCAATAAAACAAGAACGCTCAATTCATGAATGTGAATACCTGCAGAGATGCGTCACTGATTGAAGTGTCGATCCCCGCATCAAGCATCAGCTACGACAGCGAATTACTAATCCACACTTTCTTGGGGGCCTACTTCAAAGACTACTCTGCCACATAGACTAATTGACGTAGCTCCATGCTCCATGATTGGGAAAGTCTTAGTGGGGTGCAGTCGCAGCCAGTGCAGACTTAGAATCAATCACCGCAGATTGTACAAAACCAAATCTCACTGGGTTACACCCCCACCCAGGTTTGATTTGGAATCAGTGAAAAGAAGGATATGAACCTATACTTGCTTTATACAAACCTGTTCACCACGTAAATACGTTTAGCTGGAGTGAACAAAATAAACGCGGTAGCACCGTGTGACTAACCACAACCAATATATATGATAAAGGTAAACAACCGCAGTTAGCATTAGCAGTATTACCAAGATAACAATACCCATCTTAAAATAGCAAAGCAATTTGTGCAAGTGCTTATCCCCACCTTTGGAGGATGATAAGAATCGTAGCCCCGACGGAAGTCACAAAGCGTTTTGGGATACGCAGAAGATACAAACTGTCTCACGTGTCTACTCTGCATCGGCGAGAAAACTCAAAGGTTTTTGCACATTGACGCGCCCCCCTTTATAGGGAGGAATTACGTCACTACGTGGAGGTCATGTCCATGACATATTTTGATATAAGAGTCTCGATGCATCGGACACCTGGAAGGTCAATCCTGATTGACGACCTTAATAGTCGGAGAAAGGAAATAGAACTAGGGCCGTGTCCTAATCAGTGCACTATTGAGTATGCCAGTTGAGTTTTTTTAAAAAGCCGATACATTCTGAAAATTTAGTGTTCTTAATATCCCAAGATGATATACGTATTTCTGGGTTTTTGCTGATAATAATATGAAGGCTATTTTTTGCATACTGCATGTCACTATCCAGTTTGCCATTACAAAGAACATAGGACGCAGTAGATAGGGCTCTGATTCGGACACAGCCTAGAGCTCATCTAAACACATTCAGTGTTTTTGATAATTGGCTGCCTGCTGCTCTGTTCCTCTATGTGACTTTTAGATGGTGCTCAGGTCAGACTAGTCGGCGGGAGTGGCAACTGCTCTGGGAGAGTGGAGGTCTATCACAGCGGCCAATGGGGGACCGTGTGCGATGATAACTGGAATATACAAGCTGCTACAGTGGTGTGCAGAAAGCTGGGCTGCGGCTCGGCTGTGTCTGCACCAGGAAGTGCCGCGTTTGGCCAGGGAAATGACCCAATTTGGATGGATGAGGTTCTTTGTACAGGCAACGAACATTCTCTCTCACAATGCTCGCACAGAGGGTATGGACAACATAACTGTCATCATGGGGAGGATGCTGGTGTTGTCTGCTTCGGTAAGGGACGTTGATTATGTCTTAGATTGCATTATTGTTCAAATTAAGGTATCTGACTATGTGCACTTAAGAAAATAATAAAAACATTGCTCTAATTTTCTTTGTTTTCACTCCAACAGTTCATCATCTGAATGTCAGTTTGCCATCAGGTAAGGGCAGTCTCTTTACTGACAAATAATTTAAGGATGCAGTTTCATGTCATCATATAACGAACGGTTTCGACAGAAACCATGTTCTATGAGTTCCGGATGATCATTAGGGTCGTTATTCAGGATGGACCTTCCAGGTTTTCGATGCATCGAGACTCTTATATCAACATATATCATGGACATGACCTCCAAGTAGTGATGTAATTCCTCCCTATAAAGGGGGGGTGGAAATCCTCAGAACCCTTTCTCGCTCTTAAAGGGTCCCAGGTAACTATGATCCCTTATAGTCATCCAGAACTCATAGAACATAGTTACCGTCGTAATTGTTTGTTCTATTTAGTTCCTCCGACTATTTGGGTCGTCAATCAGGATGACTAATACCAACAATGTCATAAGGCATCGTTGTACCTTTAAGTGGATGCCAAGGCTGCTGACAGGATAGTTGCACCGACCATTGAACCCGGTGCCACTTTGACGTGAGAGAAATTTGAGAATGTGCAGGGGGACGCCCATGTCGCCGCCTCACAAATATCTTTAAGCTGTACGACTTCCAGGGCTGCCCATGAAGTAGCCATACTTCTTGTTGACCTACCCTGGATATTCACAGACAAGGGCTTAGTATTAGCCTCATAAGCTGTAGCTATCGCCTTCATTACCCAGCGGGAGAGGCTTCTGAGCCCAGAGCGCCTTCCCTTTGGTTTTACCGCAGCGAACGAAGAATTGCCCTGTACGTCTGACGGAAGCAGTTGCTTCTACCGAGCGTAGCAGCGCACGCACTGGACGTACCAGGTGTGCGTCCCCCAGGTCATTTCCTGCTGGGGGGCGAAGCGCAGCGCACTCGATTGGCTGGGTAATGTGAAAGGCTGGAACCACTTTTGGGTAAAAATATGAATTGGGCCGCAGTGTGACTCCTAAGTCAGCTAGCCTCCTCCTCAGACATTCTGCGCTGATGGAGAGAGCGCAGATCATCCCAACACGCTTAGCTGGTGCCATTTCTGGCTGGAATGCCGTTTTAAAGGAAAGCCATTTAAGGCTGGTCATTTCAAAAGGCTCATAGGGCTGAATCATGAGCGCTCGCAACATGCAAGTAGCTGCCCCTGCTAGCCTTGCCCTTTTTTCTGTGAAGGGCCCTCGACGGTGAAAATACCATTACGTTCGGGGGCAACCTCTACCGCGGATGGCGTTCTGCCCGAGGGGGGCATGTGGGACATGATCGCATTCAATTGGGCCTGCTTAGTCTCCAGAGACATACCCATACAGCATGAACAAGGGTCTGAGAATGCCTCCTGCAGATGCCCTAGGCCGAGGCACAGGCAGCACCGGGTGTGCCTATCAGCCATATCCATGGCTCCCCCACATTCCGTGCACAAGGCGCTCATGCCTTAGCAGGATAAAGAGCACCCAAGGACGCACAATGTGGCGGGTGGTATTGAGTAGGGGAAACCGGGGCAGATAGTGTAGCACACATGCTACTGTGCCACATAGACTAATTGATGTAGCTTTGCGCTCACCGATCAGGAAAGTCTTAGATTTAGAATCAATCACTGCAGATTTTACGGAACAAATTCTTACTGGGGTACACCCACGCCCAGGTTCGATCTGGAATCAGTGAATACAGAAGGATACAAACCTATACTTGCTGTATACAAACCTGTTCACCGCATGAATATGTTTAGTTGGATTGAACAAAATAAATGCCGTAGCACCATGTGCCTAACCGCAGCAAATATATATGCTAAAGGTAAACAACTGAGGTTTTTAGCTTTAGCAGTATAACCAAGAAAACAATACCCGTCTTAAAATAGTAAAGCTATTCGTGCAAGTGCTTATCCCCACCTTTGGAGGACGATAAGAATCGTAGCCCCGACGGAAGTCACAAAGCGTTTTGGGATTCACACAAGATACAAACAGTTTCACGTGTCTACTCGGCATCGGCGAGAAAACGAAGAAGATTTCCACATTGACGCGCCCCCCTTTATAGGGAGGAATTACGTCACTACGTGGAGGTCATGTCCATAACATATGTTAATATAAGAGTCTCGATGCATCGGACACCTGCAAGGTCAATCCTTATTGACGACCCTCATGGTCGGAGAAAGGAAATAGAACTAGGGCCGTGTCCTAATCAGTGCAGTATTGAGTATGCCAGTTCAGTACACTTTTTTTTTAAAGCCGATACACGACAATTCTGAAAATATTGTGTTCTTAATATCCCGAGATGATATACTTATTTCTGGGTTTTTGCTAATCATAATATGTAGGATATTTTTTTAATACTGCATGTCACTAAACAGTTTGCTATTACAAAAAACATAGGACGCAGTAGATAGGGCTCTGATTCGGACACAGCCTAGATCTCATCTAAACACATTCAGTGTTCTTGATAATTGGCAGTCTGCTGCTCTGTTCCTCTCTGTGACTTTTAGATGGCGCTCAGGTCAGACTAGTCGGCGGCAGTGGCAACTGCTCTGGGAGAGTGGAGGTCTATCACAGCGGCCAGTGGGGGACCGTGTGCGATGATAACTGGGATATACAAGCTGCTACAGTGGTGTGCAGAAAGCTGGGCTGCGGCTTGGCTGTGTCTGCACCAGGAAGAGCCCAGTTTGGCCAGGGAAGTGGCCCAATTTGGATGGATGATATTCTTTGTACAGGCAACGAACATTCTCTCTCACAATGCTCGCACACAGAGTATGGACAACATAACTGTAATCATGGGGAAGATGCTGGTGTTGTCTGCTTCGGTAAGGGACGTTGATTATGTCTTAGATTGCATTATTGTTCAAATTAAGGTATCTGACTATGTGCACTTAAAAAATAATAAAAACATTGCTCTAATTTTCCTTGTTTTTACTCCAACAGTTCATCTTTTGAATGTCAGTTTGCCATCAGGTAAGGGGAGTCTCTTTACTGACAAATAATTTGAGGATGCAGTCTCATGTCATCATATAACAAACGATTTTGACGGTAACCATGTTCTATGAGTTCCGGATGACCATTAGGGTCGTTATTCAGGATGGACCTTCCAGGTTTTCAATGCATCGAGACTCTTATATCAACATATGTCATGGACATGACCTCCACGTAGTGATGTAATTCCTCCCTATAAAGGGGGGGTGCATCAATGCGGAAATCCTCAGAACCCTTTCTCGCTCTTAAAGGGTCCCAGGTAACCATGATCCCTTATGGTCATCCGGAACTCATAGAACATAGTTACCGTCGTAATTGTTTGTTCTATTTAGTTCCTCCGACTATTAGGGTCGTCAATCAGGATGACTAATACCAACAATGTCATAAGGGATCGTCGTACCTTTAAGTGTATGCCAAGGCTGCTGGCAGGATAGTTGAACCCGGTGCTACTTTCATGTGATAGAACTTTGAGAATGTGCAGGGGGACGCCCATGTCGCCGCCTCACAAATATCTTTAAGCTGTACGCCTTCCAGGGCTGCCCATGAAGTAGCCATACTTCTTGTTGACCTACCCTGGATATTCACAGGCAAGGGGTTAGCACTAACCTCCTAAGCTTCATTACCCAGCGGGAGAGGCTTCTGAGCCCAGAGCGCCTTCCCTTTGGTTTTACCGCAGCAAATTAAGAATTGCCCTGTACGTCTGATGGAAGCAGTAGCTTCGACCTAGCATAGCAGCGCACGCACGGGACCTACCAGGTTTGCGTCCCCCAGGTCATTTCCTGGTGGGGGGCGAAGCGCAGCGCACTTGATTGGCTGGTTAATGTGAAAGACTGAAACTACTTTTGGGTAAAAAGGATGGATTGGGCCGCAGTGTGACTCCTAAGTCAGCCGGCTGCCTCCTCAGACATTCTGCACTGATGGAAAGTGCAGATCTTCCCAACGTGCTTAGCTGGTGCCATTGCTGGCTGGAATGCCGTTTTAAAAAAAAGCCATTTAAGGCTGGTCATTTCAAGAAGCTGATAGGGCTGAATCATGAGCGCTCGCAACACCAAGGGGAGATCAGAGAAGGGAGCCACCAGGGACCTCACAGGTCTCAACCACCAGGCACCCTTCACAAACCGGCTGACAAGGTAATGGCTCCCTGCAGGCTTGTTACGTTCCAGTATATGGCAGCAGCCTAGGCCTTCATTGTGCAGGCTGCCTTGCCGTGGTCAAGTAAGGACTGCAAAAAATCCAGTAATACAGGAGCTGGACAATGTATGAGGTCCGTGCCTTTCTGTGAGCACCATGTGCAGACCAGTTGCCAAATATATTCATAGGCCTTCCTTAGGGTGTTCTCACCCAGTTATCAAAGGATTGGGCCCCTCAGTGGCTATACCCAGAGCTTCATCTTGTTTGGTCGAGGGTGGCAAACAGAGCTACTCTGTTGCCACAGCAGATCCTCCCGGAATGGGATTTCCTAGGGCAGATAATAAACAAGGCCGAGGATCGTTGGAAACTAGAGTTTCATCCGGCATTTAGGGGCTAACGGCAAGAGCTCGTGGTAGCCCGTGCTGACCCTGTGCAGGGTCGCTTTGAACACCGTACGGCCATTAATGCGCAAATGTGTTCATCCCCAGAGGGCTCGAATGCTCGTTCATCAAAAACTACTGGGGGCAATGAGCAGATTCCTGACAGGTGAAAAGGTCTGTCTGAGCATGACTCAACCGTCGGTATATCTCCTCCACCACTTCGGGTGGAGACGCCATTTGCCGGAACGAAGACAGGCAAGCCTGGGAAGTGCCCATCTTAACAGACACTGGGTCACTTTCAAAAACTGGTAGGACCTTAATCCGCCTTGATGATTTATGTGGTACACTGTTGAGGTGTTGTCTGACCTCACAACCACATGCTTGCCCTGTAGCATGGGCAAGAAGTGCCTTAGTGCTAGAAACACTACTCGAAGTTCGAGCACATTGATGTTGTTCGACTGATGTGGTCGTGATTGTATTCCCTGAGCTGGGCGGTGCTGGCAGACAGCCCCCCAACTGTTCAGTGAAGCGTTCGTTGTTATCACCACGCGTCGTGATGGTATAATCCCCATCCGGATCTTCTTTTTTAGGAAGCCGACTCGTCGCCATGGGCGGAGTAGCCGACAAAATCGAAACGTCACCCTGATTTGAGTGTGGTGGTCCCATTTGGGGTGCAGCGATATGACATTCAACCATAGTTGAACTGGCCTGGCTGTCAGGAGTCCGAGAAGCATGACTGCTGAGGCGGCCGTGATTAGGCCCATAAGCCTCTGAAAAACCCTAATTTAAAGGACACGGTTCACTCAGAACTGATACACCGCACCGGGCATAGTAGATATGAGACGGGCGTCATTGATGCCTTTCTGCTCTTTGAATCAAGCAACAGGCCGATGTACTCGATAGACTGTATTGGTACTAGCTGGCTCTTCCCATAGTTGAAGTTGATGCCCAGCCTGGCAATATGTTCCAACGTTTGGCAGTGCGTGTGAGCATCATGCTGTATGACTCGGCACATATTAGCCAATCGTCTAGGTATGTCATGATCGGCAATAGAACCGCGCTCATGCGGCGAGTAAATACACGAGGGACCAGAGACAGACCAAATGGGAGGACATTGAATTCATACGCCCAACCTCAGAATGCAAAGCTTAGGAAATGACGATGCTCCACACAGATAGGGATGTGGAAGTATGCATCCTTCAAATCCACAGTCATGAACTAATCCCCTGCTCTCATGATGTGTACATCCGATGTCCGGAACATCTGGAAAGTGTATCGTTTTAGATTCATATTCAGGTCTCTCATATTTAGAATCGGTCTGAGAAAACCATACTTTTTCAGTATCAGAAAATAGGTTGAGTAAAAGCCAACGAGCCATTCGGAGAGAGGCACCAGTGACACAGTGCCCTTTTCTAGAAGGCCTGTAATTTCCTGTCTCAGCCTTCTCGACTGGGCGGGGTCCAGACCGCGGGAAAATATTGAGGGCTGCTGGTTGAACTGGAAGCGGGAACCCTTTTTAAAATCATAGACAAAAACCCACAGGTCTCTTGTGAGGACCTCCCAGCTCGCCAGCCGTTCTCGGCTAAACTGTTCCACCATCGGCCCCATGATAACGTGCCTGTTTGGGGCCTTGTCTCAGGGGGTTTTGGGGGGGGGGGGGGGTGGTTAGTCTGCCGTCCCATTGCCTGACCGCCAGATGGACCTATAGGGTCGTGTCGTGAGTCCGATGCCGGTAAACGGGCGGATGGACAACGAAGAGTTCTCCTGCCATACGAGGGTTATGCATCACCTTTAGCCATTAGTTGGGACCAACGCACAACAGAGTGTTGAGGGGGGGTATCTGCCACTCCCTGTATCTTACTGCCTCCACAGAACGCTCAAGCGTTCAATAAAACAAGAACGCTCAATTCATGAATGTGAATACCTGCAGAGATGCGTCACTAAGTGTCGATCCCCGCATCAAGCATCAGCTACGACAGCGAATTACTAATCCGCACTTTCTTGGGGGCCTACTTCAAAGACTACTCTGCCACATAGACTAATTGATGGAGCTCCACGCTCACCGATTGGGAAAGTCTTAGTGGGGTGCAGTCGCAGCCAGTAGACTTAGAATCAATCACCGCAGATTGTACAGAACCAAATCTCACTGGGGTACACCGCCCAGGTTCAATCTGGAATCAGTGATTAATACAGAAGAATACAAACCTGTTCACCACGTAAATATTTTTCGCTGGAGAGAACAAAATAAACGTGGTTGCACCGTGTGCCTAACCGCAACCAATGGAAGTCACAAAGCGGTTCGGGATTCGCACAAGATACAAACAGTCTCACGTGTCTACTCTGCATCGGCGAGAAAACTAAGGAGATTTCCACATGACGCGCCCCCCTTTATAGGGAGGAATTACGTCACTACGTGGAGGTCATGTCCATAACATATGTTAATATAAGAGTCTCGATGCATCGGACACCTGGAAGGTCCATCCTGATTGACGACCCTAATGGTCGGAGGAACGAAATAGAACTTGGGCTGTATCCTAATCAGTGCACTATTGAGTATGCCAGTTGAGTAAATATTTTTTAAAAAGCCGATACACGACAATTCTGAAAATTTAGTGTTCTTAATATCCCCAGATGATATACTCATTTCTGTGTTTTTGCTGATAATAATATGGAGGATATTTTTTCCATACTGCATGTCATTAAACAGTATGCTATTACAAAGTAAATAGGACACAGTAGATTGAGCTCTGATTCTGACGCAGCCAAGAGCTCATCTAAACACATTCAGTGTTCTTGATAATTGGCAGTCTGCTGCTCTGTTCCTCTCTGTAACTTTTAGATGGTGCTCAGGTCAGACTGGTCGGTGGGAGTGGCAACTGCTCTGGGAGAGTGGAGGTCTATCACAGCGGCCAGTGGGGGACCGTGTGCGATGATAACTGGGATTTACAAGATGCCACAGTGGTGTGCAGAGAGCTGGGCTGCGGCTCGGCTTTGTCTGCATTAAGAAACCACCGGTTTGGCCAGGGAAATGACACAATTTGGATGGATGAGGTTTTTTGTACAGGCAGTGAACATTCTCTCTCACAATGCTCGCACAGTGGGTACGGACAACATAACTGTAATCATAGGGAGGATGCTGGTGTTGCCTGCTTAGGTAAGAGACGTTGATTATGTCTTAGATTGAATTATTGTTCAAATGAAGGTATCCGACTATGTGCACTTTATATTTAAAAAATACATTTATTTAAAAATTGCTAAAGAAAATTTTGTTTTCACTCCAACAGGTCATCTTCTGAATGTCAGTTTGCCAGCAGGTAAGGGGAGTCTCTTTACTGACAAATAAATTAAGGATGCAGTCTCATGTCATCGCATAACTAGGGCCGTGTCTTAATCAGTGCACTATTGAGTATACCAGTTGAGTATGCTTTTTAAAAAAGCTGATACGCAACAATTTTGAAAATTGAGTGTTCTTTATATCCCCGGATGATATACTTATTTCCAGGTTTTCGCAGATAATAGTATGGAAGATATTTTTTGCATCCTGCGTGTCACTAAACAGTATGCAGTAAACAATATGCAGTATGCTAGTACACAGTACATAGGATGCAGTAGATTGAGCTCTGATTTGGACACAGCCTAGAGCTCATCTAAACACATTCAGTGTTCTTGATAATTGGCAGTCGGCTGCTCTGTTTCTCTCTGTGACTTTTAGATGGTGCTCAGGTCAGACTGGTCAATGGGAATAGCAGCTGCTCTGGGAGATTGGAGGTCTATCACAGTGGCCAGTGGGGGACCGTGTGTGATGATAACTGGGATTTACAAGCTGCTATAGTGGTGTGCAGAGAGCTGGGCTGCGGCTCGGCTGTGTCTGCACCAGGAAGCGCCCAGTTTGGCCAGGGAAATGACACAATTTGGATGGATGATGTTCTTTGTACAGGCAGTGAACATTCTCTCTCACAATGCTTGCACAGAGGGTATGGCCAACACGACTGCAGTCATTGGGAGGATGTTGGCATTATCTGCTTAGGTAAGGGACGTTGATTATGTCTTAGATTGAGAGACTCATTTGGAGGATGACATCACAGATTTAGCGTGGTGACATCCAGCTTATTAATAGCCTTTACTGCCCCAATAATAGTATGCATAGTACGCAGTAGATAGGGCTTTGATTCGGACACAACCTAGATCTCATCTAAACACCTTCAGTGTTCTTGATAATTGGCAGTCTGCTGCTCTGTTCCTCTCTGTGACTTTTAGATGGTGCTCAGGTCAGACTGGTCGGTGGGAATGGCAACTGCTCTGGGAGAGTGGAGGTCTATCACAGCGGCCAGTGGGGCACCGTGTGCGATGATAACTGGGATTTTCAAGCTGCTACAGTGGTGTGCAGAGAGCTGGGCTGCGGCTCGGCTGGGTCTGCATTAAGAAGACACCGGTTTGGCCAGGGAAAGGACCCAATTTGGATGGATGATGTTCATTGTACAGGCAGTGAACATTCTCTCTCACAATGCTCGCACAGTGGGTACGGACTACATAACTGTAATCATAAGGAGGATGCTGGTGTTGCCTGCTTAGGTAAGGGACGTTGATTATGTCTTAGATTGCATTATTGTTCAAATGAAGGTATCCGACTACGTGCACTTTATATGAAAAAAAAATGAATTAATTAAAAAATAGGAAATTTTTTTTTTGTTATCACTCCAACAGGTCATCTTCTGAATGTCAGTTTGCCAGCAGGTAAGGGAAGTCTCTTTACTGACAAATAATTTAAGGATGCAGTCTCATGTCATCGTATAACTAGGGCCGCGTATTAATCAGTGCACTATTGAGTATACCAGTTGAGTATGCTTTTTTAAAAAGCTGATACGTGACAATTCTGAAAATTGAGTGTTCTTTATATCCCCGGATGATATACTTATTTCCAGGTTTTCGCAGATAATAGTATGGAAGATATTTTTTGCATACTGCATGTCACTAAACAGTATGCAGTATGCTAGTACACAGTACATAGAATGCAGTAGATTGAGCTGATTCGGACACAGCCTAGATCTCACCTAAACACGTTCAGTGTTCTTAATAATTGCCAGTCTGCTGCTCTGTTCCTCTCTGTGACTTTTAGATGGTGCCCAGGTCAGACTGGTCGGTGGGAGTGGCAACTGCTCTGGGAGAGTGGAGGTCTTTCACATTGGCCAGTGGGGCACCGTGTGTGATGATCGCTGGGATATACAAGATGCTACAGTGGTGTGCAGAGAGCTGGGCTGCGGCTCGGCTGTGTCTGCACCAGGAAGTGCCCAGTTTGGCCAGGGAAATGACACAATTTGGATGGATGAGGTTTTTTGTAAAGGCAGTGAACATTCTCTCTCACAATGCTCGCACAAAGGGTATGGAGATCATAACTGTGATCATAGGGAGGATGCTGGTGTTGTCTGCTTAGGTAAAGGACGTTGATTATGTCTTAGACTTATCGTAAATTTTTTATAGTGGTGACATCAAGCTTTTTAATCCTTACTTCTATGATAATAATACAATTTTACAATACAATTATCACCTTGGCCTTTACTATAATACCTGATACATTCTTAGCATCAATTTATATATAGGTCATTCCTTAAAAAATCCCTCAGTGCTTCCCACCTTCAGAATCACCATTTTTTCAATGCAAAATGTAAACATTATACTGTGAATATCTTGTGAGTTGTGGTCTATTGAAGTACCTAGGGGTCGCTCAAATTCTGGCTTTTTATTTCACATTCAATTTTCAGTCATTTTTGAGCCCTCATAGCTTCATAAGTAAAGGTGCTAGCCACATTACATTTTCACCCTAAACCTAACCCTGTTTCCATTGTCAGATTGTGAATTTCGCTGATGATTTGATGTCAGTACGCAACATTTTTATTTTCTTTGAAGCCAGGAAAATGATCTTGCAGGACCTCTTGGCTTCATGAAGTCAAGATAATGAAGAGAAGGGTGTTTTCACACTTGTATAATCGCAGTAATAGAGAAAAAATCTTTATATATTTATTGTAAAATTATACCAATTGAAGCTTATATTAAATTCTCTAAATCCTCAAGAGACAGAAAAGTAGCAGCCTGAGATGCCAGGAATGTGGGGCCTCTCTTATCTGGAAGGTCTCTGTCTATCTCTCAGTCAGCCAAAGCAAACCAGAGCTGTGTGAGGGTGTGTACATGCATCTTTCTGTCTCTCTTCCTCCCTTCTATCTGTCATCTCTCTATGACACTGCAGGCCTGTGACCTCTGACCCACTTACATCCCAGGCTCAAGGATATATGGCCCATCTTATTGCTAGAGAGCCAGAAGAGACACTCCATCTTGAATCCTGAAAGCAAGACGACTCTGGGATAGTTAAACTAAATAGTTATTGAAGCTGTTTGTGTGACGTTAAGGGCTAGGGGTCACTGTGCGCTCATCCAATATGCATGCTATATGATAAGATCTAACCAATCATTGACTTTGTATATTTTACTATATGCTAATGTGTTACCATGTACCAATCAGCAATAGAATTATGTATGTTGTTATATTCCACTCTATGCCTATGTATTAACTGTGCACCAATCAAAGGGAGGATAATCTATGTATTAGCAAAGATACTTTTTGATTAAATATGGTGGAGACTGCCTCCATCTCTTCAGTTCATGCTTGACCAGCATGTGTGTGTAAGTACTGAACTCTTTCTGCAGAGAAATACATTTTTTGGATCTACCTGGTTGTGCCTGGTCATTATAAGGAGAGAAATTCCTCTGCTCAACAACAAACATCTTCATTCTCAACTTCCAGCACTATTGCAAGATACCAAGCATTGTCATTTATAGACACCAGTGGCAAGGCAAACTATAGATTTCCAGGTTGTCGGGCGATGACACCACGGACATTGTGGAAATCAGCAATCTACGCCATCTACGACAACGCTTGGTATCGTATCTGAACGGAAACAGGGTTAGTGTTAGGGTTCGGGTCCCATACAAGTGGAGATGTTGAATGCTCCTGTGGGAGAAAAGTTTAGATACATATATTTATATGCCTTATGCTGCGTATTAATGTGTGTTTAAAGCAATATGCCGAACCAACTTGCAAGATGCACCGTTTCTGTCTTTGCAAGATGGACCATGTGACCTTTAAGTGTCAGAAACAAACTGCTCTTACCCTTGTATGGTCATGTAGATAAGATAATAGAGCGAATCTGCATAAAAATCTGTGTGTTGTCTGGGTGTTCTCTCTACAGCTGAATAAACTCAACTCTGACAAACTTATCACTGCCTAGTGGTCTGAGAGATGAGGATTTCCACCACACTTTTCCAATGTTATATCTTCATAGTTATTAGTATGTAACATTGTCAGTTGTAATTCTAGTATATAAAATACGTGTGTACAAATGTTGTATGTCTCTAAACTATATTCGCAAGCGTCAAAATATGCCTATGTTTGACGTTTATTTTGAAAATGAAAGGGGAAATGAGCCTTTTCACTTGTTTATTCTGAGTTCTCACCTTTATCCTATGATGAAACATTTCTATCCTGATGAAAGTGGTCTCTTTTTGGATGACAATGGCCCCATCCACAGGGCACGAGTTGTCCCTGAAAGGTTTGATGGACAAGCGCCGGTCTTGTGGGTGCTCAGGGGCCTGAAAAACTATAAGAGTGAAGTTATAGATTGATGCGGATCACGGGTGGTTTAATCTGGTTCAATGCACACATGAAATAAACGTGAAACAAGCAACCAATAAGGTGCTATTTCTTGAGGTATCCGACATACTACTGGCTCTCTAGAGATGGACAAGTTTGAATAAAAAAAATAAATAATTTTAACCGACTAGAATGTAGCCAGGCTATATCTTCAGAAACTCTGATCTTATCTCATAACCTATAGATTTTCACCCCTCTAAGTTAAGTTATACTTTATTGACCCTGTGGGGTAATTTGTCCTCTGCATTTGACCTATCCTAGCTACTTAGGAGCAGTGGGCAGCCACAGTGCACCGCCCAGGGACCAACTCCAGTTCTGTGGCCAGTGCCTTGGTCAAGGACAATGGCAGAAGTTTACCTAACCTGACATACATGTCTTTGCGAAGCGACAGTGCTAACCACTGCACCACTGTGCCGCTTCAAGACGTCTCCGGTTCATTCCAAACGCTTACTACTATTCCTTGCACATCCTTTCCTCACTCCTTAACTCCATCCAACAGAGGACGCGAGGAAGAGATGCATGGGGATGAGATACGAGAACATCTTTATCACCTGTCAGTGTGCTTGTAACAGATTGTTCTGTAGGCCTACTGTAGGCTATTGTTGTCTCAGAGCTTGTTTTTGCACAGAAAATGGGATATATTGTTTTATTGGATGCTTTGTCTCAGCTACGGTAGGCTACAGTAAATGATGCAACATAGTAGGCTAATAGCCTAAATTGCTTCGGTAAAAGACAGCAAATGTACAAATTGATTGAAATGACATTGTTTCTCAGTCATAGCTTACGAGAATGAAGAAAAAAAGCATTTGAAGGCAAGGCAGCTTGCGTGTTCAGGTTTGCACTGTTGCAGTTGAGAACATGTGCCGCGACCGTAGAGTCAAATGAATGTTTTAATGATTTGCCGGAGGCATTCAACTGTATAAACATAGGATAAAACGTGACGTATTGCAGAGGCTACATACGGCAAAATTAAAAGTTGTTTTGAAAGGACCGAGATTCACGTCAAGCATTTAAAGTTCTGTATCCTATGCAAAAACAAACAGACTGAATGAATGATATGGGAAACAAAAACGTCAGAAATATTATGCTTACGCGCTTAACAAGCCTATACATTTTTTTTTGTGGCTGAATTTTTTTAGGACACCCCGTGGTAAAAAAATAAACCCGGCGTCTATAGTTTGATGTGTATGAAAATGATGTGAATCACATGCTATGGTCTTCAGTCACCAGATCTCAACCAAATTGAACACTATGGGAGATTCTGGACAGATGTGTTAGACAGTGTCTGAAGCAAGGATGAGCACAAGCAGACATGCTAGAAAGGTCATACACTAATATGGTTTTCAGTTAACGCTTCTATACAGCTCTTTAGATCTCCGTACTTATGATCAGCGGCCTTACAAATACCCGGAGGATGCATCAATATTTTAGATGGCCTTGATAGTACACTGCTCAAAGAAATTAAAGGAACACTTAACTACTTAGTGCAGATAGTCTATTTTGGCTCGCCTGCGAGACAGTTTTACGCAACTGAGACACGCGTTGCTCCTGCAGCCAAACTATTAGTGGAAAACCCAAACGCGGTATTTTAACTTTATTGGTAGACGATTCGCGACGATTTCTGGCCAATGCGTAGTTTCTAAGTGTCACTATCTTTCCGTAGCAAGTCCATTTAACAAGCACTCCCCACCCAGCCTATACCTACCCATGCGTGACATAGTGGGCAATAGCGTCTATGTTGGAGTTCATAAATATATGTATTCATCATATAATATTAGAATACCGTCATAGCAACCAGATAAACCCACCTTATGCAAATACAGCGGTGCAAATCGCTGCTCAATCAATACCTACATAAACAAGTGGAATCATTCTCTAATCATACAATGCCATTCTACTATCAATATCTGCGATTAAATATGGAATTCATGTGCAATCCTACCATGGATTTAAGCGTAGATATGTCCCTTTCAAGATTCCGTGGTCATTTATTGTCTTGGACAATCCGTTTGAAGAATACACAGCGCATTGGAACACTATTATACAAACGAAACTAGCTCTGCGTAACACTTACTTCCTGATTGCCCAGTCGTGACGCTTTCAATTTTATTCTGGTTTGATCGACGATGGTTTTATCCAATAGAAGGCACGATAAACTTCCCCAAAAGTAAGTTACATGTGTACTTGAAAGCTTGGATTAACTATTTAAGGGCGAGCGTAACTGCAATACTTGTTATATCGCGACAATTTTACGATGGCATGCGCAGATGACGCATTTGGTTTGACGCTATAAAACTGCGCGCACCGCCACCTTTGAAGTGACTAGTTTCCCCCCGAAATCGATCAGAAGAGGACAGCAACAGAGAATCTTCTAATCCCTGTAGCATAGATTCTGTGGAAGAGGTGCCTATCAATATGGGGAAGATATCCTCCTCGACATGTAAGTATTACTGCTTGTAATATTTTGATTATATACATTCGTTTTTCCACTGCGTGCTATATTGTCGTTATGTTTGTATTTGCATCGGTCGTAATAGACCACTGTTAGCCTGCTAATAATGCTGAACATATGTGAAAACACACTTTTTCAGACTCCACCTTGAATAACTACATGTATAAGGTAAATTATATAGTACGTTCTTTCGGTTTATTTTTTATTTGGTTTAGCTATCTCATTGCTTAGAATGTATAGCTGACTGTATTCTGTTCAGTACTAGCGATAGCTTCTACGTTGCGAGAAAGTAGCGCTGTCTTGACTTTGCTTCGTAGATTGTGTCTATGACCTTCAATATGCACTTATTGTACGTCGCTTTGGATAAACGCGTCTGCCAAATAACTAATGTAATGTAATGCATTGATGCCATGTGTTCGTGCCGTTCGCGTAGTGGCTCGTGGTGGCCTGCTTTGTTAGAATTCATAGCATTCACAATGAAATAGAGTATTTTAGCGCTGTTCTGTTTGGTTGCTCAGTCGTACGTTATTTTTTATGCCTCGATTTGCCGTGAAGCTAGAACATTGGTAGTGTTTTCCGATATTATTTTATTGTATTGTAATTTCTTTGTGCATAATGTACTCTATGGGGTATTAGTATCTCCATGGGTGATGCTTTTCACTTAGGGAATGGAAAATATGTATTCAAATTTACTGTCCAGATGTGTGCAAGATGAATGTAAAAAAATAAAAATAAAAAAGCAACAGTTGTGAAACACACTACAGAGTAATGCCATCCTAGAGCACGCAACAAAAAATAACATAATGTAGCATACAGAATAAAGTGTTTACTGAAGTACAAGAGTGAATGATTTCATATTTAGCTGTGTGTACCACAGTGTTATAATGCTTCTGCATTATGTAATTTGTTCCTATAACATGCTTGACCCTCCACCTCTGCCACTCCAGCAGTGCCCTCTACTGTTCAGAGTGAAGCCACTGCAGGACCAGATCCTTGGCGCATACTGAAGACCGTGCCATTGATGAGTGCATCTTGGCCATGAAGGCACGGCACAGGATGAAGCAGTATATGAAGGATAATGGGGGAAAAAATGGCCCACTAGGCATCAAACACTGAACTGAAACTGTGCTATATCAATGTTTTCATCCATTAAGTTATCGTAAGGGATAATGTATATGCTTTATAAAGGACAAAAGGCTTTTTAATAATTTCTCGGAGAGGTTTTGGGTAGGTTATTGGACACCTAGATATCCACCCCCCTGTACTGATCCAAAATAATTCCCACATGAAAATGATAAAAAGGTGAGTTAAATTAGTCAAAACGGTTGATTTGCACTGCAATGTATGATTAGTTTAAGATTTACAGCTATTCACATTTTAGCCAATTTGGATAGGTTTGGAGACCCTGGGTACACCTGGCTACACTGCTTATATTTTGTGTCATAGAGCTTTAGTAGTTCTGTATATCACCCTGCGATTATTGAATGCTTGTGGACAAGGAGTTTATGATCCAGGAAATGTGTAGTTTTACCTGTTTCACTTATGTAGCTCTCAGTATTTTGAAGAAATATATATTGTTTAGAATTTTTAGCAAAGTTTTGCTTGCATTTCCGGCACTTTATTTTGACCTTAAATTATGAAAATAAACAAATCTAAGTTTGTACAAAAAATGGTACACCGGTTTTGTTTCATTTAAGCCATTTACCAAGTTTATGTGATGCTCACACCTGGAGTTATAAAGCCTTAAACAGAGTACCCCCATGATTTACCAAATATGCCATCTGCACTAAGGGGTTAATCAACACAGTATAACACCAAGTCAGTTAAACCTCTGGGATATCGATCTGTCCAGTTAGGAAGCGTAAACGATTGTGAATCAATTTCACCTGCTTTGGTGCAAATGAAAGTGACAACAGATGAACAGGAGAGGCAAGAGCAAGACAACCTCCAAAAAGTAAATGGTTTTGCAGGTGGTGGCCATAGACCATTTCTCTCTCCTTATCCTTCCTGACTGATTTTTCTGTAGTTTTGCATTTTGCTAGTGCTCTTGTCACTACTGGTAGCATGAGGCGGTACCTGCAGCCCATTCAGGTTGCACAGGCAACCCAGCTCCTCCAGGACGGCACATCCACACGTGCCGTCACAAGGTTTGCTGTGTCTCCCAGCAGTCTCAAAGGCGTGGAGGAGATACCAGGAGATGGGCCATTACACGAGGAGAGCTGGACAGGGCCGCAGAAGGGCAAAAACTCAGCGGCAGGACCGGTATCTGCTCCTTTGTGCAAGAAGGAACAGGAGGAGCGCTGCCAGAGCCCTACAAAATGATCTCCAGCGGTGTGCAAACAGTGTGCATGTTTCTGACCAAACTTTGCAGGTTTGCCATTGGCACCCCGTTCTCTTCACAGATGAAAGCAGGTTCACACTGAGCACATGTGACGGACGTGAAAGAGTCTGGAGACACCATGGCGAATGTTATGCTGCCTGCAACATCATCCAGCATGACCGGTTTGGTTTAATTGACTTGGTGTTATACTGTGATGATTAAGTGTTCCCTTAATTTTTTTTTTACATTTTTGAGCAGTGTATATTGCTATTGATATTTTTATTTATAATCTCAATTTGCACCACTGCTGAGTTTTGGACAGCCAGCTCCTGCTTCTTCTCACTACGGACACCTCCTGAGCCCCAGAGCGTCGCTTGTCGCCGCTACACTATTATCAACTTAGCGCACAGCACAATATTGTACATACGGTCAGCACTTATCCAGCCGCTCATAGCTAGCTAGCTCTTCCATGATAGCTCATAACAGAAAACAGACCACTTCCCCCTCATAGACTGATTGAAACCTTGTCGCTGCTGTGAGTTGATCGTGTGAATTGGGCGCTACACTTGCACAATAAGGCAGGAGTGGCGACTGAAACACTCAGCGGGCCACATCACAGGACTTCCCACAAGTCTTCACAGTCCCATTCAGGATTCGTAACCGTGGGTGTACAACTGTTCTGGGTACTAGCATTAGCATAAGGTTGCACACCTAATGTTAGTTTCCATTATTACGGATACAGTTAGCCAACGAACATGGTCAATTTCGTGGGAACCAGATTAATAAAGATAACGTTATGCCCTAGTTAGTTAGTTCTCCAGATTGCTAAAATTAATGGTATTCAGCTTTCTACGAAGTGAACGTTACATTGTCACCGCACAATGAAACGTTATTAACTTAACGTTAGCTAAATTTGCACTCATTTTACAGGTTGATTTTTTTTTTTTTAAAAGACAAATGAAACCAATAACGATATCGTACATGTGATTTTGAGAAACTGGATTATTCTAGATAACGTTAACTTAATGTTACAGAAAATATCAGTTTTGACTACTTAACTAGTGACTTCTAAAAATGTTTACCTTTAATGGTCCTTCGGTTTCAGCCGCCATTTCCTATAGCTAACGTTAACGTTACTTCGCAAATTGATATAAAACAAAAACAAAAACAAAAACCAGATTTCAAGTAAGTGGGAACAATAATCCGTTTGTTTATTAAAATGAAGATGATGGAACCTACGGAAACAAAAAATATATAACGCTATAGTAAGCTCCCCGACTACACACTAGGACCCACTATCACAACTGACACACTTAACGTTAACCAAATAAGAGTCTTCTTCTCTAAGTTTTTTGGCGGATTACAAACCCTTTAAGGTGCATACCGCCACCTACTGTACAAGAGTATGTAACATCATGTCATTTCTACTTCATTCTTAAATTATATTAATTCATCTTGTGTCTCTTAGGAAAGTGTAAAGTGCCTTCCTGGTGCTTTCTATTCCCTCTCCTTCTGTTCCTAAAATTCCTATCAGATCCCAATCCCTTCCTGCCTCGCGGACTTTATCGTGTAGCCGTTCTCTTTCCTCCTCATATAAGGTGCAATGCATTATGATGTGTTCTACATTTTCTTTAACTCCACAGTTCCCACATTTATTACTGTCCCTTTTCCCCATTATAAACATTGTGCCATTTAATCCTGTGTGACCCACTCTAAGTCTTGTAATAATTATTTCCTCTCTTCTGTTCCTTTCCTTATGGCTCTTTGTAATGACCGACTTTTGTATTTTATAGAATCCCCTTCCTTTCTGGTCTTCATCCCACCTTTTCTGCCAAATCTCTATTCCTTTCCTCTTAATTATTGCTTTACCTTCTCCTTTTCCCAGTGGAACTGTAACCTCAATTTCCTTCTGTAATGCCATTTTCGCGAGTCTATCTGCACCCTCGTTCCCTTTCACCCCCACATGTGCTGGTACCCAACAAAACTGGATATCTATGCCACCTCTGTTAAGTCTTAGTAAGCTATGATTAAGTTCAATAACTAAATCATCTCTTACTGTTTTTGTTGACTGTATGCCTTCTAAGACTGCTAGTGAATCTGTACACATCACCACTCTATCCGGTCTGACTTCTTCCACCCACTGTAACCCAATAATAACTGCAATTATTTCTGCAGTAAATACTGATACTTGATTGGAGATTCTTTTGGAAATTTCTATTTTAAACTCCGGGACATAGATACCAATTCCCACCTCTCCCTGCTTGTTTTTAGACCCATCTGTAAATATTTCTAGATACCTATAAAAACTCTGTCCCAGGTAAGCACTAGTTTTAACACCCATTTCCTCTATTTGCCATCCTCTTTTCTTCTCCAGAATATTTAAATCTATCTTGACTTCTGGGAACAGCCAAGGGGGAATGCTGCTCATTGGGGTAGACCTGGCGAACTCTAATACCTCCATTTCGTATTCCCTTACCCTTTCTTCCCATGTCCATCCTAATCCATTGCCCTGGAACCTGGAATACTCCCAGCATTTTTGTAGAATCTTTACATTATTTCCTTCCTCACTTCCTTTAATCCTGACCCAGTATGCTAATGTAAGTTTTCTTCTTCTTAATTCCAGTGGCATCTCTCCTGCCTCTATTAGAACTGCGTTACTACCAAATAAGAGTCAGAGAGTGCGCGCGGGGCTTTTCAAATTTTCGAAAATGACATCTCTCTCCACCAACTGAAACGATATGCACCACAGTGTAGGCGGTGCCTATAAAAAGCAGCCAACACAGTTGACCGTTGACATTTTCGCAAACACGATCCCACCCATTTTGAGTTTTCGACCAATCACAAAGTTAGTGTAGAATTTTACGTGAGGTCCTGTGTCGACTTGAAGCCACACAAAAAACTGGCTGAATATGGACTTGGGGAGAGAAAGATAGGGCCAGTAAATGCACTAAGGAATGTATTAGGATGTTTTATTCTAAAACCAAGAGTAGACTTAGAAATGATTGAAGGCAGGAGAGAATGGGATAAAGAGACTAATATGATTATGTGCGTGGAGAGGCATATTAATAGAAACTCATTAATTTAATTCAATTAATTTATTAAAATGTATACCTATGGTTTAAGGACCCAGCCAGTGACAGGGTGGGGGTAGGGGTGTATATCCCAGAATTTAATATCAGGATATTGGCTGTCAGACCATATTTCTATGTATACGGCTGAGAAGATGGCTATCATTTTAGGATGACGACGGGTAGAGGAGGTAAAACCACTCAGAGTGCTGCAATATTGAACAGTGGGGAGTCTGGTAGATCAGATAGGGGTGATTTGCTTGTGGAAATGACGGTGATGTCAATGGGATGGGACTGGAGAGGATGGGAGTGGTGGTTTGTTTTTGTTGGGTATCGGCTCATGTTGAGGAGGTTGTCTGGAGTAGGTTACAGGTTTGGACATACTGGGTTAAATATTGTGAGACATGAGATGGGACTGTGTGATGAGTGTTTGGATATGAAAATAAGAATAAAAGTTAAGGGAGCGGAAAAGTTCTTGGAGGTGAAGGGTCTTTCTTGGGAGCAAATTCAAAAAGAATCAAGTCCAACGCAAAGTCAGGAAACAAGCTCTAAAGGACCTATGTAGGAATGAATATCTAGACTAAGGTAAAATAGATTAAAATAGGATTTAAGAGACATAAAGATTGATATAATTTTTTATTTATTTATATATTATATATATGTAATTTGAATTTAATAATATTGATCTACACTCCAATCTGGTTGGTGGCGGTAATGCACCATTTTGTTGATTGCCAACCGCCATTAGACAATAAGAAGAAGATTTGAAGCCACAGATTGCTATATTTTGAGGTTCATACAATAATATTTCTGCAGCACCCCGTTCTAAAAGCTAGCTCTAGTGAAATGTAACTGCGTTTCCCAGAATGCCAGTTCACTTAACAAGTGGTTTCTGACCACAGACTCTTTGAGAACAGGGTTGTTGTCTGTTTGCTTTAGCGGCTATTTATTTGCAGAATCACGCTGGTAAGAGAACAAAGTGGTCAGTGCATTTTAAACTAGCAGCAAACATTTCAGCGTAGGCCAATAGCTTTCCTGTTTTCCACATTGCTTAAATATTATCCGTTTAGCCGATAATGAACCAATGTTGAACCACTAGGCTATGTAAATACGCTGCTCAGTATTTTTATGATAAAATATCTGTCTGAAATCAATGAGACAGTCACTCCACAAAATTATAGGATCAGTCAATTTGTGGTTTGTGCATACCTACATTTCATGTTTGTGGGTTGCTAAATTCCTGGTTACACATTGCTCCTGTAATCAATGATATTTTCCAGTTACCTCGTCTTCTTCATTGTTTGAGATTGCAAGA
This sequence comes from Ilyophis sp. 1 JC-2022, assembly GCA_022702515.1. Lineage (NCBI taxonomy): Eukaryota > Metazoa > Chordata > Actinopteri > Anguilliformes > Synaphobranchidae > Ilyophis > Ilyophis sp. 1 JC-2022. The sequence continues at coordinate 108,254,331 of CM040394.1, forward strand.
TGAAAGGTACAATCCAGAAAGAGTAGGCTAAGTGTGTTTGTATCTATCAAAAGCCATCCCTGTTCCTCGTCTTGTGGAGCTGCTGGCCTGTCATGGCAGGCTCTGGAAAAACAAAACGTACACTAGTATGGTGAGTTTTACGCTTTACGTCACTCTCCATAAGACAGGTTAATATCATCATAATTCTGCATTGACAGTGCTATTGGGTTGCTTTCAAAAAGGAATATGAACAGATAACAAAATTTTATCTGAGGGAAATTTTTTTTTCCGGAATTAAGCATTCACCCTCAAATTCAGATTTCAGTAGTCTGGTTGCATAATGTGCATAAACAGGCATGGCACAGCATAACCATGTAATATTTTGCATATGTATATAATTCACTTTTTTAAAATTATTTTTAAAATTTGTTTTCTGATTTTTTCCCATTTTCTCCCAATTTAGTAGCCAATTGAATCCCTATTCTAATTCAATTCCCCCCATGTAGCAACCGCTAGAGAACCACCGCTATACAACCCTGTCAGCCGGTAGTAGGAAGGAGGGCGCCACGTCCTCTACAGGGCGCGACTCCTCAAGCTCCTGACCGTGATTCCAACTCGCCCAGGGCCCTCTGTGCGCAGCGGTTCTCTCCGAGCCCCTCCCCCCACCCGGAAGCAGCCGCCAATTGCTGCTCCCACAGGGCACCGGCCATGCTCGGAAATGGCAGGTCCGGGGCGCGAACCCTGATCCTCGGAGTACAACTGCACTGACTGAAAGTCAGCGCTCTTACTGTTGTACCACCACGGCGGCCTATAATTCACTTTTAAGGTGGCAACAATCAACATATACAAGATAGGACATTTGTATCTACAAAATAAATAATTGTTAGTCTGACTACATATGCTTACATTTCTCTCTCTTCAGTCAACATATTACTGTTGCTAAAACATGCCCCAAAAAACAGTGATGTGGGGACAGCACACGGGCCCTCATGGGCGCTCGTGGGCTGTGTGGTTTCCTCTTCCTTTATGGTACAATCTGTCACTCACTCCCCAACCTTTCTCGCTCAAAGACAATAACAGAAGAGATACTAACAGTTAAAAATACAGTCCAGAAAACGACCATACTCACGTCCCGTGCCTCTGTGTTTTGATTTCTGTTTCTATGTGTTTTCTGTATGTGTATTCCGTTCCACGTTTTCCCTTTTCCCCATTTTGTGTCTCTGCTTCCCGCACCTGATATGTGTTTCCTCATGTTGTTTCGTCTCACCTGTTTCTCGTTGTCTCGTCATCGGTCTGTCATATAAGCCCACCTGTTTTTTTTGTTCTGTGCTAGATTGTCTTGTGTCCTGCATTCATGCTTGTCTCAAACCTTCCAGCGTTATTTCCTGCCTGCTCCGAGTTCCTGTTTCCAGTCCTGTCGACCCGTCCTGCTCCTGTTCTCCTGCCTGCCTACCCATCTCTGTCCTAGCCCTGCTCCAGCCCTTCTGCCTGCCTACCCCTCTCTGTCCTAGCCCTGCTCCAGCCCTTCGCCCTCCTGTTCTCCAGCCACTGACTGACCTCCCGGTTCTGACCCCTGCCTGTTCTGGGACTTCAACCTGCCTTCTCCACATTGCTGTTTCAGCGCTGGACTGGTAATCTGGCATATCTGGCGCACCTTGGGGCCGATATAATTTAATTTATCATTTTAAAAAATGTTGGCCAACGACTGGCCCATAAAGCAGGGACTGCGGCCCATTGGTTCATTTTCTATACTGACACTGGGCTGGCCCAATCACATCTCTTACTAGGCCCCACCCCTCCCCCTCTGTCCTCTCTGTTTCTCGTGCCAGATGCTGTGGCTCAGAGCCAAAAATGGATGAGGGCGTCAAAATGGATAAACAAAAGCGCAAAGGGGGTACGGAGAAGTTTGGGGGAGGTTGGGGAGTTGGTGGGGGTGATGCAGGTGGTGGGGCCCTCTGTGTTGTGGGTGGGGGACTTCAATGCACATAACCCGTTGTGGGGTAGCAGGGGAATGGACCGTAATGGGGTGGTTGTAGAGCAGTTCATGGAGGAGTGTGGGCTGGTATGCCTGAATGATGGTAGGCCTACGCGGTTTCAGGTTGGGTCGGAGGGGGGGGTGTCTTGTCTTGACCTGGCTCTAGCGACGGCGGTCCTGGCAGGGAAGGGGGAGTGGGATGTTATGGACAGGTATACGGTAGGGAGCGACCACTTCATGATTTATATGCGGTTTGGGCAGTCCCTGCTGGTGCAGGCAGACGGGAGGCCGAGGCAGAGGGATTATAGTAGGGCGAGGTGGGAGGAGTTTGATGAGGGGTGTGCTGGTGAGCTGGGCAGTGTGGATGGGGATGGTACGGTGGATGGGTGGAATGAGAGCCTGTGTGAAACAGTAGAGATCTTCATATCACACGATGTAGTATCACTATTCACAAAAACGCCCATAGAGGTCACACTAAATATAGTACAGAACCGACTCAGAATGGACAGGACATTACACAAACGCACAAACCTATCAGTGGAGGACATATCAAGTTTATTATCATTTGTAGCCAAATCCACATACTTCCAATTCCAGGGGACAACCTACAGACAAAAAGAGGGATTCGCAATGGGGGATCCACTATCAGCCATCATGAGTGGGTTTTTCATGGAAGACCTGGAAGCCAAGGCCATTACCACTGCCCCCGACCACTGCGGATTGTCTCTTTGGAAGAGATATGTGGACGACATCCTGGAAAAAGTTAAAACGGGACACACACAGGAACTCACAGACCACCTCAACTCCATTGACGACACCGGAAACATCAAATTCACCCACGAAGAGGAAACCGACAGAACCATTGCATTCCTGGACATGAAAATTCAACACACAGAAGACGGATGCATAAAAATAAAGGTATACAGGAAACCAACACACACAGATCAATACCTGTTATGGACATCGGAACACCCCACAGCACACAAACTATCAGTGGTAAGAACCTTATACAACCACACCACCATCATAACAGACCCAGTGGACAGACAGGAGGAAGAAAAACACATTAAAAATGCTCTCACCCAGTGTCAATACCCAGGTTGGGCCATAAGAAACGGAAAACAAGGACTCCAGAAAAACAAAGTAGAAACAAAAAAGAAAAGTACCACCAAATCAGAAAACCTTGGCATGGTCACCCTTCCTTACATCCGGGGGATCACAGAGCGTGTACAGAGGGCGATGAATAAACACCGCATAAGCACACCAGTGAAGCCGCACACCAAGCTACGCCAGGTGCTGGTGCATCCCAAGGACCGCATTGACCCAGAAAAGAAGTGTGACATAATATACGAGATCCCATGCCTATCATGCAATAAAACTTACATTGGAGAGACAGGTAGAGCGTTTGGCACACGAAAGAAAGAACACCAGAAAGAATGCGAAAAGGAAACATCTGGAGCGCGCACACGTGCAACAAAACAGAAAGCGGACCAGGAGAACCTGAAATCAGCCATCTCTGATCACTGCAAAAGGGAGAACCACATCATGGATTGGGATAAGGCCAAGGTTATTCGATCAGAAAACAACAAATTCCACCGTTGGATCAGGGAGGCACTGGAGATCCGGAAACGTGCACACAGGACTGTAAACCGAGATGAGGGGGCCTACATGCTGTCACATACCTGGGATGCAGTCCTCCATAAACCACAGGACAGCAGAGGGCGTGGTCATCCCACCCATACAGGTGGTATGACCTACCCTACATAAACCAGCCATATACACGTCACAGCAACATCATGTGACGTCTCTGAGGAAGACTGCAGGAAGTCAGCAGTCGAAACTGTCAGGTATAACAAAAAATAAATGCGTCTTTTTATATGAACAATAAATTAAATAGTTTCTATATTTCTATGCTTTATGAAATCTCTGTATAATGTGTTTTTCTTTTTACAAGCATTTAGTAATCCCTTAGTTAACCACGGACTATCATTGTATTTTTGCTTTATATTGTATTTTTTAATAGGACAGTACTTATCATATAATAATTGGAATATCTTTAGAAATTATTCATATGCTATATCTATATCTTCTATTTTATATACCATGTCCCAATTTTGTTTTAATAATTCCTTTCTAAATAAAGTCATGGATTCCTCATTTCTAACTCATTTATAGATGAAATTATTGGCATCCTTGTCCTCCCTATAATTGCAGTCATAGACTACAAATACTGGCAAGTGGTCACTGATGTCATTTACTAGGAGCCCACTCACTATATTGTCTTCCAACACATTAGTCAATATATTGTCAATTAGTGTGGCACTGTGTGCTGTAATTCTGCTTGGTCTTGTGATCTTTGGATGTAAACCCAAACTGTATATTGTATTTATGAAGTCCTCAGTATTTTTATGCTTGTTTGGGTTCAGAAGGTCCACATTCATGTCTCCACAAATAAACATAACCTTTTGATTTAATTTTGCAAACACTTTTTCCATCCATTCACTAAAAATGTCAATGCTTGATCCAGGTGTTCTGTAGATACAACTAACAATTAAATTTTTCTTTTTTTCCATACATATTTCTACTGTAATACATTCTATTATATCATCAACAGCTGCTGTCATACATTCCACCACTTTATAATTGAGTCTGTTATCCACATATAATGCCACCCCACCTCTTGTCTTATTTTTCCTACTCATATAATTCAACTCATAGCCATACAACTCAAAATCATCAACACCCTTCTCAGGGTTGATCCAGGTCTCTGATATTGCTATTATGTTGAATGGTTTCTTGAATTGCTCTAGGTATTTTTTAATGCTTTTGAAATTGGCGTAAAGGCTTCTGCTATTAAAGTGGATGATTGAAAAGTTGTGATCTAGCTTAACCGTTGTATTAAACTGATCATCTGAATAGTAACAGCAGTTGTTGTTGATATTATTTAAGAAATTATTTTCAGGGTCAATGTCATTTTCAATATCTTGTGATTTGTGTTCAGTATATTCCAATGTTTTCAAACCCATTTTTTCACGTTCATCTAACCTTATTAGTTGATGTAGAACTTCAACCGGAGTCTGAGATGAATAATGTTTGTCCTGAGTTGTCATGATTGTATGTGGTGAATTTGCAAAAACAGTCTATCCATGGTTGTGTCCCATTACCTTGTGTTTCAAACGTATTTGTCCAGTTCCTCCATATCTCTGATGACCAACACTTTTGCCTGTTCTGGTGTTCCGTTTAATTTGATGAAGATTTTGAAGTTTGTTGTCCACGTTGACTGAATCTTCTGCTGTTTTCTCAGGAATCGAGCCTTTCTGGCGATGTCTCCGTTCTTTTTGGTTAAATGTTCATTCAAGTAGACTTGTGTATCCTTCAGCTTTCTTCCCTGCCTGAGCAGTTCCATCTTGTGTTTTCTGTTTGCGAATCGCATTATTACGGCTGGTTTATCATTCTTGTTTTTCCTGGTGAGAGGGTGACAAGCCTCAATGTTGCCGCTGTCTATTACAATTCCCTTGGATTGCAGGAAAGTAGTCACCTGATTCTCCACGGAGTTCAGGTCCTGTTCGCTTGGTTCACCACCGTTCGTTGCCATGGAAACGGCCCTGGCATACGATCGGGGCTTGATCTCCAACCCGGAAACAATGATATCGTTCATTCTTGTGTACATGGCCACTGCCAGGCAGAGGAGCAGGCGTGTGACAGGGAAGCAGAGGAGGGACAGAGTGAGCACGACAGGGCAGGACAGAGTGAGCAGGAGGAGGAGGAGAGTGTCGTTTAAGCGGTAAGCATCGTAGCTTCATGATTAACAGGGACTCGCAGGGAGAGTGTGTGTGCGCCATGCCATGATGATGATGATGATGAGACGGTCACTCAGTCAGTCAATGTCGAATAGTGCAGCGTAAGCATTGCTTTTGTAGCTAGCATAGTTCGCTAATGCAGTCGCAACTTCGGCTGTCAATTCTAACGTTAACTAGTAGCTAACGTTATTTTGTCAGCATCGCGTTGACTAAGCCCACGTTGCTGTGAGTGACCTAGGTCCATATCGTATCATCGTAATATTATTACAATTATTAGGCTAAGGGTTTCCTTGATAAAGATGCGCGAAAAGGCTGTATAATATACGACACCTGTAGCTCTACTGTGCTAAAATGTATGCCTGCTTATGTATTAGCCTACAGGGGGGGAAAAAAACTTAATTTCCAACAACAGGCAACAAAGTTGTCCTATGTTTATTTTCAGCCAGGTATGATGGTAACTATTAGGATATATATGGTATGGATTAGTGTTATTATTATCTGTGGGGTAGCTCTCCACCTACAGTAAGTTCAGATTGTTTGGTGCTGCTGTCCATTGAGCATGCACCTTCACATGGTAGCGCATGAACTGTAGGTCAAACTCCCCAAACAAACAAGCTTTGTTGATTTAATTGCCCTATCACATACAAAGATATAGCTCTTACTCCTCTCTGAACGTTAATATAAAACAAAAAGGTGATCTATTAACTGTGTAAACCTTATGCAATATTCTTCATCAATATTTGGACACTTGAAATCTGTATGAACTGAATAGTTAGTATCAAATGAAATAAGATGGAACAGCTCCATGCATTAATTGAATAACATTACCAGTATGGTATTGTTTAAATTGTACAGCTTTTTGCACATCTTTGTAAGGGAATTCCAACATGGACCTGAATGTATAATCATGTTGGGGAATGGTAGGCCTACAGTAGGTACGCATATTTAAGGGGATCGCAAGGATGGTGTACTGGTGGTTGGTGTCCAACCGATTGTGGTGGGTCGGTCTGGGCCAAAAATGCCAGGGCCGATTTTTTGTACCAGTCCAGCCCTGCTCTGCTCTGACCCCTGCCTGGACCTGACTACCATTCTGCTTTGACTGTATTGCACTGTTTGCTTGCTCTGGACCCAGAATAAAGCCTGACTCATATTACACCTCGGTGTCTGCGTGCGGCTCAGATCGGTTCTCATAACAGACTGAAGAGAAGGGTGTTTTCGGCACACTAGTATAATAACAGTAATGGAGAAAAGATCTCTAAATCATTGTAAAACTTATATTAAATTATTCAGTCTGCAGAGACAGAGAAATAGCGGTCTGCCGCCTTGCTTATCCGAAGGTCTCTGTGTTTATCTCTCAGTCAGCCAAAGCGAACCAGAGACAAAATATATATGTGTGTGTAAGGGGTGTGTGCGTGCATCAGGCCCGGCGCCAGGATGAAGTGACTGAGGGGGCAGTTAAAAATGGTGAGGGGGCAAATATTTTTATATAGTAGTATGATTGGTCATATAGTGTATAGTAGGTTATCATCCTGCTATGCAGTGGCGGCAGTGTAGTACAATGGTTAAAGAACTGGACTACCTGGATTCCCAGGTAGGACACTGCCGTTGTACCCTTGAGCAAGGTACTTCACCTGCATTGCTTCAGCATATATCCAGCTGTATAAATGGATAATATATAAAAAATGCTTTAAAAAGTTGTGTATGTCGCTCTGGATAAGAGCGTCTGCTAAATGCCTGTAATGTAATGTGGCGGCTGGTACCAGTTCTCCTCCTAGATTATAATTTACAAGCGTTTTGAAATTCGATGTTTTATTCAAAGTTACTTACAGAGTCAATACAATGCACTTTTATCCAAAGTGACTACAGAGTGAGTAGAATAACACTATAACAGTCAGCCAGCTATTTATAGTAGGCTAGGCTACTAACAACAGCGACACATGAACACCGAGTCGCTATGCGACTGCCACCACACACTCAAAAAATAATACAATTGTCCAATCTAGACCTAACATGAAACATAAAAGCAGCCTATAGTCATCATCACATATTGCCAACATGACAAAAAATCTTTCACTCAAAGTCCAACATTTGACGCGATCAATAGGCTACTACTATCAACAGGTAGCTAGGCTATCGACAGCCTAGGCCTACTGTCATTGCAAACACATATAATGTTAGCCTACTACATATATAGCACTAACGTTAGGCCAACTGCGTTAAACTAAATAATCAAATTAACGTTAGCCTACTCACCAATGGATGTCTCTCATACTATAGCAGGAAAATGCACCTGTTGTGGTTCATGGCAAAATCATTAATGATGTCGTGCTCATGGCCTTGCTCCTCTGGAGTTAATCGACAAAAAAGCCGGGTTGCTATTCCGAGTGTCCCCGCTGTTGCTGCTCATGTAGTTTTTTACACGCAATAAACAAGAAAAACTACGTTCACAGAATCGCATTTTAACTCCGCACATATGGGGTTGGTGATTAGTTTTGTGTGGGTGCCGGCGCACGTGGGGGTAGAGGGAAACGAGATGGCTGACGTTTTGGCTAGGAGGGCGGTAGGGAAGGCCGAAGTTGAGGTGGGTGTGAAGATGGGTAGGGCGGAGGCAAATACATTAATTAAGGAGAGGGTTAAACGAATGTGGCAGTAGGGATGGGACCGGGAGGGCAGAGGGAGGCAATTGTATAGGGTTCAGAAGACAGTGGGTAGGATCAGACATGGGGGGAGGTGTAGAAGGGAGGAAACAATAATAACAAGGCTTAGGGTGGGGCATGCGGGTTTGAATGGGGGTCTAAGGGTAATAAAAAAACATCCAGATGGGCGGTGTGGGTATTGTAAGGAGGAGGAGACGGTGGAGCATGTGCTAATGAAGTGCGGGAGGTATGGGAGGGAGAGGGAGAGGATTGTAGCACGAATGAGGGAGAGTGGGGTGGAGTTTGAGATGGGGTTTTTAGATAGACACTCTGGGGATGGGGGATATAGGCACTTATTTAGATTTTTGAGGGAAACGGGTTTATATAAAAGGGTTTAGAGGATTTTGTTTGTGGTTTAATTAATGTACGGTAAGAGTTTATTTTCCATTTGTATGTATTCTTGGTGGTAGATGGGTGGTTTAATTTGTTTTGTAGGATGTTTAATGTGGTTGGTTGGGTTTAGTGGGTTGGGTCCCTGGTCCATACTCCAGTTCGGTAGGTGGCGGTAAAGCTCCTAAAGTTGGATGCAAACCGCCATAAAATATCTAAGAAGAAGAAGAAGAAGAACTCCGCACTTCTTAGCTGGGTATTTTCGCAGAATAGAGCGCCGTTGTCCTTCGTCTGGAGTCTGGCTAATATCAGCAGGCCCAGTGCTGCGGGGGGTAGCCCTGCTGAAGCTAGCGGCGGTGGCTAACTGCTGATCAGATGGCTGGGACCGCAGCTCTTTTTCCTCCCAATCTTCTTTGCAAATGCGAATGTGCTCAATATCCTGGCTGTGGTTGTCCTACTGTTCGACCTCTCTGACCCTGCTGTTTCTGAGGTCCCTGGTCGTTTTTTGGAAGAGATATTTCTCCATTTTCAGCTCGAGTGAACGTTAGATAGATGCGCTCAAAATCAACTAGCCAAGTTCAAGACGTCACCTTACTCATTCTCACGAGGCCCGAGATCAAGGAGTAGAACAAATTATCGGGCGACTATATTTATTCATCGACTGTGGCATTTATAGAGGGTCAAATATGCGTGGCGGTTCGAGTGTTAAACACTTGTATCTCGGCCAATATTTTTGTTGTTTTTGCTATTTTTCTATAGAGTACATAAAACTTAAACAGGGGTGAGCAGATAATACAAATGAGGGGGCCCTCTAGCCCCCACATCGTTCTGTCTCTCTTTCTGTCTCTCTCTCCCTCCTGTCTATCTTTTTTCTAGGAAACTGCAGGCTTATGGCCTCTGACTCACAAACCAGGCGCAAGGCACATCTTATCGCTGGAGGGCCAGAGGAGACACTTCATCTTGAATCCTGAAAACAAGACGACTCTGGGAGACCAAATAGTATTGAAAACTGTTTGTGTGACGTTAATGGCTAGGGGTCACTGTGCGCTCATCCAATATGTATGATCTAACCAATTATTGACTTTATATATTCCACTCTATGCCTATGTATTAACTGTGCACCAATCAGAGGTAGGATAATCTATGTATTAGGTTTTTGATTATATATGGCAGAGATTCTCTCCATCTCTTCAGTTCATGCTTGTGTGCAAGTACTGGACTCTTTCTGCAGAGAAATAAATCCTTTTCTTTTTGGATATACCTGGTCGTGCCTGGTCATTATAAGGAGAGAAATACCTCTGCTCAACAAGACCATACGTAGTTCTCCCCCGTTCATTTTTATTTGAAAGTCTATGCTGTCTTACCGTTCGTTTTTTGTGCGTATCTCTGAGCACTGGGTCAGTTTATATCGTGACGTTCCTCTGAGCACTGGGTCAGTTTATATCGTGACGTTCCTCTGAGCACTGGGTCAGTTTATATCGTGACGTTCCTTTGGGAGATTCCATAAACACCAGGATGCTGGGAATTGTTCTCATGGCTTTTGGTGAGTTTGATTTCCTGTCCTACAATATGTAAGAACTTCACTTCTGGTGAATACACTGTATATATTCACAATCGGCATTAACGCATAAGTAAGTTTACGTGCAATTTACATGTAATTTATCATCACACTTCAGTAATTATCTACCGTTAGTATGAAAGTGAATCATTGAACACTGTAAAAAAAAAAAAAGATAATTTTACAAAATAAATATTCATTGAATAAATAAATATCTGCTATGGCACAGAAATTTCAGCATCAAACTGAAGTTTTCAATGTACTCTGTACATGTACACTGATTATTGTAGATATTCATATTAGACAATTGTAGATATTCATATTAGTCACTGTCAATGTGTTCTCAGTGGACTTGCCTCATTCTATGAGTCTGAAATCTGCCCATGTAAATGTCAGTGGATCTGCACCACAGGTTCATCATTAACTGAAACTACACTGCCTGGCCAAAAAAAAAAAGTGTACAACAAAACAAACACATTTTTTTTTCCATAAACTGAAATTAAAAGGAAAATGAGAAAAACCTGAAACTATATTGCATTGTTCTGAAACTAACTAAAATAAATAGAAATGCTCATCAGTTGTTTTTTGTATTTGTATTTTTGTATCACAGTTGAAAAATGAATATATTTGAAAAAATAATTTAAAAAAAACTTACTGTACATCAGAAACAATAGTACATAAGTAAGGCAGGTTCAGGACCACTGTCAGTACGAGTGAAACTTGAGCCGACAAGGGGTCCCCAAAATATATTTTATTGTGTTAAAATATAGCTAGTTTTATGTATTTTGTAGCTACTATCTAACGTATACAGATTTGCGATGCAAATCTATAGCAAAACGAAACCTGCTCAACACTGCAACACTGTGTTCACGACTGTTTCTTGTGTTTTCTCATAGTGTTAGGATAAACTAGCCTAACTATGGTTACATTTAATAGTATGGTTGTAAGCCAGTGAAACGCATTCTAGTTCAGAATCACCAGGTTAAAATGTGTTTGTTTAGCATCTGCCAGTTTATTCTATAGACTACCTGTCTTAGCCAGTGGCGCACAGTTTGTCGGGGCTCCCCCGCAAGGTTCACATCTGTCAACCAATAGTTTGCCCGTATAAAGTATGGTTATTTCACCTTTTCGAAGGCAGCCTATACAGGCGTATAAAGTTAATGATACGGGAAATCTAGTCTGATATATTTTTCCCCCCAAAACGTTTCCAACATAATTAATTAAATCGCAGCAATCACATTTTCTTTCTCCCTCTCTCTGCTATTCGAGGCTGTGGAAAAAGCAAGTAATTTAGCTGCATCAACTGTAGGCTATGATCTAAAACTTCACTTTATGACAACAAACCACAAAGACGCAGTAGCGTCTAGGCTTTCAAAGCTGTTATGTAGGCTAGTAAGATAGCAAAACTGCAAAAAGTGTGTGTGGTCAAAGCCTTACCCCAAAACTGACCAGGCAGTAGCTGATTTAATCTTTGCATATTACCATGTATTACCTGGTTGTGTCCCAATATTCGTCACTCCTCTCCTCCTTTTCCCCATATGTTGTTAGCTAGCTGTCATGGTCCGTGGCTATTTTTTCCTGTTTCGCTACGGTTCTCATCCTCTCTCTCCAGTAAGCAGTCTATCGGATTTTTCCCATGTTCCGGTTCGGGGTTTTGGTTCTCCCCGCTTATCATTCGTTTCACCTGTCTGATTACCTGCTAGGTACTTAAGCCCCTCACTTCCGCTTCCTGGCGCTTCTTTGTCATTTCGTGCCTTCACGTAGTCAGAGTTAGTTAGGAAATAGCTGCTCTATATTTTCACAACTAGATTGGCTTTAGCTGCCCTTGAAGCTCTTTAGGGATTAGTCCTTTTCTTGATTTGTGTTTCTTTCTCTCTGCTATATTGAGAGTGAGAGGTTTATTTTTATTTCATTTATTTTTCACCTCTTATCGGGCGTTATAGTCTACGTTCCGAAGGTGATTGTTTGTTTTCTCCTTTTCGAGCTTTAAGAGTCTCTGTTCTCTTACCTTTCTACTTTTCTATGAGCCACACCCGTGTTAGTGGGTTGTTTATTATTTTGCTAATGAGACTTTTTTAGTGGTCCTCATGTTCGTGAGTGACTTGTTCTGTAATCGTGTTTTGTTTTGTCGCGTTTGGCTCATTGTTACAAACCCAAACCCTTAGATCTAGCATTGTACTGTAGTAGCTAATAGTAGGCTATGTGTTACTGAAATATTCAAATATAATCAGCAGCATTTAGCCGGTATAACCAGTTAATATGAATTCTCCTTTATGCTAGCGTTCGTATGCCAGAAAAAGGGTCAGTGGAAGGCAACGATATGAACATATTTATTGATGCTTTTGGATAACGTACAGTGAACTATCAACCCCAAAATAAAGTTGTCATTGCATTGAAACAATCGTGTCAGTATTTTAACTATGTTTGTGCTGTTTAACAGCTGGGTATGCAGTTATTCTGTTTTACAAATGAATGAATCACCATGAGCGAGCATAAAAGAGCGTAGGCCTACATATACTCCCTCATTACCTAAACCAATTTGAAAAGGCAAATTTATATGACCAAAGAAATAGATTTGTCTGCATTACGTTTACAGTCTCACTCTTGTTTGGCTGTTTAAAGTACACGGTAAGTGTCTCAGTAAAAACAAAAAACGGGGTAACTAGTCAATGTACAGTAGACCACAATAGCCCGTAGTGATGTGTTGAATTGATTGAGAGCCAATCACATTTAGAAAAAACCCAAAAACAACGACACAGTGTATACGTCGTTATGTTGTGGAATGTTTTGCTTCTCCAAAATAGTGAGTATATATGGAAATAAAATAAAAGCCTTGTTGTATTATTGTGAAATTGAATGTATCTGACTATGTACACATGGCTGTAATTTTTTCTTGTTTTCACTCCAACAGTTCATCTTCTGAATGTCAGTTTGCCAGCAGGTAAGAAAAGTCTCTTTACTGACAAATAATTTAAGGATGCAGTCTCACCTCATCGTGTAACTAGGGCCATGTCCGAATTAGTGCACTATTGAGTATGCCAGTTGAATACGTTTTTAAAAAAATGTTTATACACGATAAATTCTGAAAATTTAAGGTTCTTAATATCCCTGGATGATATATTTAATTCCGGGTTTGGCTGATAATAGTATGGAAAATATTTTTTTGCATACTGCATGTCACTAAACAGTATGCAGTATGCTAGTACACAGTCCATAAGACACAGTAGACAGGGCTCTGATTCTGACACAGCCTAGATCTCATCTAAACACATTCAGTGTTCTTGATAATTGGCAGTCTGCTGCTCTGTTCCTCTCTGTGACTTTTAGATGGTGCTCAGGTCAGACTGGTCAATGGGAATAGCAGCTGCTCTGGGAGAGTGGAGGTCTATCACAGTGGCCAGTGGGGGACCGTGTGCGATGATCGCTGGGATATACAAGATGCTACAGTGGTGTGCAGAGAGCTGGGCTGCGGCTCAGCTGTGTCTGCACCAGGAAGTGCCACGTTTGGCCAGGGATATGACCCAATTTGGATGGATGAGGTTCTTTGTACAGGCAGTGAACATTCTCTCTCACAATGCTCGCACATAGGGTATAGAAATCATGACTGTCGTCATGGGGAGGATGCTGGTGTTGTCTGCTTAGGTAAGGGATGTTGATTATGTCTTAGATTGCATTATTGTTCAAATGAGGGGATCTGACTATGTGCACTTAAAAAAATAAAAACATTGCTCTAATTTTTTCTTGTTTTCCCTTTAACAGCGAATTTTCTGAATGTCAGTTTGCCAGTAGATAAGGGGAGTCTATTTACTGACAAATAATTTAAGAATGCAGTCTCATGTCATCGTATAATAGGGCCGTGTCTTAATCAGTGCACTATTGAGTATGCCAGTTGAGTATACATTTTTTTAAACCTGATCCACGACAATTCTGAAAATTTAATGTTATTAATATCCCTGGCGGATATACTTATTTCCGGGTTTTGTTGATAATAGTATGGAGGATATTTTTTGCATTCTGCATGTCACAAAACAGTATGCAGTAAACAATATGCAGTATGCTAGTACACAGTCCATGGGACGCAGTAGATAGGGCTCTGATTCGGACACAGCCTAGATCTCATCTAAACACATTCAGTGTTCTTGATGATTGGCAGTCTGCTGCTCTGTTCCTCTCTGTGACTTTTAGATGGTGCTCAGGTCAGACTGGTCGGTGGGAATAGCAACTGCTCTGGGAGAGTGGAGGTCTATCACAGTGGCCAGTGGGGGACCGTGTGCGATGATCGCTGGGATATACAAGATGCTACAGTGGTGTGCAGAGAGCTGGGCTGCGGCTCAGCTGTGTCTGCACCAGGAAGTGCCACGTTTGGCCAGGGATATGACCCAATTTGGATGGATGAGGTTCTTTGTACAGGCAGTGAACATTCTCTCTCACAATGCTCGCACATAGGGTATAGAAATCATGACTGTCGTCATGGGGAGGATGCTGGTGTTGTCTGCTTAGGTAAGGGATGTTGATTATGTCTTAGATTGCATTATTGTTCAAATGAGGGGATCTGACTATGTGTACTTTACAAAAAAAAAAAAAAAAACATTGTTGTAATTTTCCTTGTTTTCCCTTCAACAGCTAATTTTCTGAATGTCAGTTTGCCAGTAGATAAGGGGAGTCTATTTACTGACAAATAATTTAAGAATGCAGTCTCATGTCATCGTATAATAGAGCCGTGTCTTAATCAGTGCACTATTGAGTATGCCAGTTGAGTATACATTTTTTTAAACCTGATCCACGACAATTCTGAAAATTTAATGTTATTAATATCCCTGGCGGATATACTTATTTCCGGGTTTTGTTGATAATAGTATGGAGGATATTTTTTGCATTCTGCATGTCACTAAACAGTATGCAGTAAACAATATGCAGTATGCTAGTACACAGTCCATGGGACGCAGTAGATAGGGCTCTGATTCTGACACAGCCTAGATCTCATCTAAACACATTCAGTGTTCTTGATAATTAGCAGTCTGCTGCTCTGTTCCTCTCTGTGACTTTTAGATGGTGCCCAGGTCAGACTAGTCGGTGGGAGTGGCAACTGCTATGGGAGAGTGGAGTTCTTTCACAGTGGCCAGTGGGGGACCGTGTGCGATGATAGCTGGGATATACTAGATGCTACAGTGGTGTGCAGAGAGCTGGGCTGCGGCTCGGCTGTGTCTGCAATAGGAAATGCCCAGTTTGGCCAGGGATATGGCCCAATTTGGATAGATGAGGTTTTTTGTACAGGCAGTGAAAATTCTCTCTCACAATGCAAGCACACAGAGTATGGACAACATAACTGTCATCATGGGGAGGATGCTGGTGTTGTCTGCTTCGGCAAAGGGCGTTGATTATGTCTTCGACTTATCGTTAATTATATTAATAGTGGTGACATCAAGCTTTTTAATCCTTACTTCTCTGATAATAATACAATTTTACAATACAATTATCACCTTGGCCTTTACTATAATAGCTGATACATTCTTAGCATCAATTTATATATGGGTCATTCCTTAAAAAATCTATCAGTGCTTCCCACCTTCCCCCTCAGAATCACCATTTTTTTTTAAAGCAAAATGTAAACATTATACTGTGAATATCTTGTGAGTTATGGTCTATTGAAGTACCTAGGAGTCGCTCAAATTCTGGCTTTTTATTTCACATTCAATTTTCAGTCATTCTTGAGCCCTCATAGCTTCATAAGTAAAGGTGCTAGACACATTAATTTTTCACCCTAAACCTAACCCTGTTTCCGTTCACTGATGATATGATGTCAGTACGCAACATTTTTCTTTTCTTTGAAGCCAGGAAAATGATCTTGCAGGACCTCTTGGCTTCATGAAGTCAAGATAATGAAGAGAAGGGTGTTTTCACACTTGTATAATCGCAGTAATAGAGAAAAAATCAATATATATTTAATGTACAATCATACCAATTGAAGCTTATATAAAATTCTCGAAATCCTCAAGAGACAGAAAAGTAGCAGCCTGAGATGCCAGGAATGTGGGGCCTCTCTTATCTGGAAGGTCTGTCTATCTCTCAGTCAGCCAAAGCAAACCAGAGCTGTGTGAGGGTGTGTACATGCATCTTTCTGTCTCTCTTCCTCCCTTCTATCTGTCATCTCTCTATGACACTGCAGGCCTGTGACCTCTGACCCACTTACATCCCAGGCTCAAGGATATATAGCCCATCTTATTGCTAGAGAGCCAGAAGAGACACTCCATCTTGAATCCTGAAAGCAAGACGACTCTGGGAGACTAAATAGTTATTGAAGCTGTTTGTGTGACGTTAAGGGCTAGGGGTCACTGTGCGCTCATCCAATATGCATGCTATATGATAAGATCTAACCAATCATTGACTTTGTATATTTTACTATATGCTAATGTGTTACCATGTACCAATCAGCAATATAATTATGTATGTTGTTATATTCCACTCTATGCCTATGTATTAACTGTGCACCAATCAAAGGGAGGATAATCTATGTATTAGCAAAGATACTTTTTGATTAAATATGGTGGAGACTGCCTCCATCTCTTCAGTTCATGCTTGACCACCATGTGTGTGTAAGTACTGAACTCTTTCTGCAGAGAAATACATTTTTTGGATCTACCTGGTTGTACCTGGTCATTATAAGGAGAGAAATTCCTCTGCTCAACAACAAACATATTCATTCTCAACTTCCAGCACTATTGCAAGATACCAAGCATTGTCATTTATAGACACCAGTGGCAAGGCAAACTATAAATTTCCAGGTTGTCGGGCGATGACACCACGGACATTGTGGAAATCAGCAATCTACGCCATCTACGACAACGCTTGGTATCTTATCTGAAGGGAAACAGGGTTAGGGTTAGGGTTAGGGTTAGGGCAACGCTTGGTATCGTATCTGAACGGAAACAGGGTTAGGGTTAGGGTTAGGGCAACGCTTGGTATCGTATCTGAAGGGAAACAGGGTTAGGGTTAGGGTTAGGGCAACGCTTGGTATCGTATATGAACGGAAACAGGGTTAGGGTTAGGGTTAGGGTTAGGGCAACGCTTGGTATCTTATCTGAAGGGAAACAGGGTTAGGGTTAGGGTTAGGGTTAGGGCAACGCTTGGTATCTTATCTGAAGGGAAACAGGGTTAGTGTTAGGGTTAGGGTTAGGGCAACGCTTGGTATCGTATCTGAACGGAAACAGGGTTAGGGTTAGGGTTAGGGCAACGCTTGGTATCTTATCTGAAGGGAAACAGGGTTAGGGTTAGGGTTAGGGTTAGGGCAACGCTTGGTATCGTATCTGAAGGGAAACAGGGTTAGGGTTAGGGTTAGGGCAACGCTTGGTATCGTATCTGAACGGAAACAGGGTTAGGGTTAGGGTTAGGGTTAGGGCAACGCTTGGTATCTTATCTGAAGGGAAACAGGGTTAGGGTTAGGGTTAGGGTTAGGGCAACGCTTGGTATCTTATCTGAAGGGAAACAGGGTTAGTGTTAGGGTTAGGGTTAGGGCAACGCTTGGTATCGTATCTGAAGGGAAACAGGGTTAGGGTTAGGGTTAGGGTTAGGGCAACGCTTGGTATCTTATCTGAAGGGAAACAGGGTTAGGGTTAGGGTTAGGGCAACGCTTGGTATCGTATCTGAACGGAAACAGGGTTAGGGTTAGGGTTAGGGTTAGGGCAACGCTTGGTATCGTATCTGAAGGGAAACAGGGTTAGGGTTAGGGTTAGGGCAACGCTTGGTATCGTATCTGAACGGAAACAGGGTTAGGGTTAGGGTTAGGGTTAGGGCAACGCTTGGTATCTTATCTGAAGGGAAACAGGGTTAGGGTTAGGGTTAGGGTTAGGGCAACGCTTGGTATCGTATCTGAAGGGAAACAGGGTTAGGGTTAGGGTTAGGGCAACGCTTGGTATCTTATCTGAAGGGAAACAGGGTTAGGGTTAGGGTTAGGGCAACGCTTGGTATCGTATCTGAACGGAAACAGGGTTAGGGTTAGGGTTAGGGTTAGGGCAACGCTTGGTATCTTATCTGAAGGGAAACAGGGTTAGGGTTAGGGTTCGGGTTAGGGCAACGCTTGGTATCGTATCTGAACGGAAACAGGGTTAGGGTTAGGGTTAGGGTTAGGGCAACGCTTGGTATCGTATCTGAAGGGAAACAGGGTTAGTGTTAGGGTTCGGCTCCCATACAAGTGGAGATGTTGAATGCTCCTGTGGGAGAAAAGTTTAGATACATATATTTATATGCCTTATGCTGCGTATTAATGTGTGTTTAAAGCAATATGCCAAACCAACTTGCAAGATGCACCGTTTCTGTCTTTGCAAGATGGACCATCTGTGACCTTTAAGTGTCTGAAACAAACTGCTCTTACCTTGTATGGTCATGTAGATAAGATAATAGAGCGAATCTGCATAAAAGCTTGTGCTACCCAACTATGGGGTAGAGTTCTCCTATAGCACCATTGTGTGTGTTGTCTGGGTGTTCTCTCTACAGCTGAATAAACTCAACTCTGACAAACTTATCACTGCCTAGTGGTCTGAGAGATGAGGATTTCCACCACACTTTTCCAATGTTATATCTTCATCATAATTATTAGTATGTAACATTGTCAGTTGTAATTCTAGTATATAAAATACGTGTGTACTAATGTTGTATGTCTCTAAACTATATTCGCAAGCGTCAAAACATGCCTATGTTTGACGTTTATTTTGAAACCGAAGGAATCATGGCAAGAGGTTGAGCCTGGTATCAAAATGTAGGGGGAAATGAGCCTTTTCACTTGTTTATTCTGAGTTCTCACCTTTATCCTATGATGAAACATTTCTATCCTGATGAAAGTGGTCTCTTTTTGGATGACAATGCCCCCATCCACAGGGCACGAGTTGTCCCTGAAAGGTTTGATGCACAAGCGCCGATCTTGCGGGAGCTCAGGGGCCTGAAAAACTATAAGAGTGAAGTTATAGTTTGATGTGGGTCACGGGTGGTTTAATCTGGTTCATCTCTAGAGATGGACAAGTTTGTAATAAAAAAACAAACATTTTTCAACCAACTAGAATGTAGCCAAGCTTCTTGGAAACTCTTCAGAAACTCTGATCTTATCTCATAACCTATAGATTTTCACCCCTCTAAGTTAAGTTATACTTTATTGACCCTGTGGGGTAATTTGTCCTCTGCATTTGACCCATCCTAACTACTTAGGAGCAGTGGGCAGCCACAGTGCCTTGGTCAAGAGCAATGGCAGGAGTTTACCTAACCTGACATACATGTCTTTGCGAAGCGACAGTGCTAACCACTGTGCCGCTTCAAGACGTCTCCGGTTCAATCCAAACGCTTACTACTATTCCTTGCACATCCTTTCCTCACTCCTTAACTCCATCCAACAGAGGACGCGAGGAAGAGATGCATGGGGATGAGATACGAGAACATCTTTATCACCTGTCAGTGTGCAGTAGGCCTACTGTAGGCTATTGTTGTCTCAGAGCTTGTTTTTGCACAGAAAATGGGATATATTGTTTTATTGGATGCTTTGTCTCAGCTACGGTAGGCTACAGTAAATGATGCAACATAGTAGGCTAATAGCCTAAATTGCTTCGGTAAAAGACAGCAAATGTACAAATAGATTGAAATGACATTATTGTTTCTCAGTCATAGCTTACGAGAATGAAGAAAAAAAGCATTTGAAGGCAAGGCAGCTTGCGTGTTCAGGTTTGCACTGTTGCAGTTGAAAACATGTGCCGCGACTGTAGAGTCAAATGAATGTTTTAATGATTTGCCGGAGGCATTCAACTGTATAAACATAGGATAAAACGTGACGTATTGCAGAGGCTACATACGGCAAAATTAAAAGTTGTTTTGAAAGGACCGGGATTAACGTCAAGCATTTAAAGTTCTGTTTCCTATGCAATAACAAACAAACGGAATGATATGGGAAACAAAAACATCAGAAATATTATGCTTACATGCTTAACTAGCCTATCAGGTTTTTTTGTGGCTGAATTTTTTTAGGGCACCCCGTGGTAAAAAAATAAACCCGGCGCCTATGGTTTGATGAGTATGAAAATGATGTGAATCACATGCTATGGTCTTCAGTCACCAGATCTCAACCAAATTGAACACGATGGGAGATTCTGGACAGATGTGTTAGACAGTGTCTGAAGCAAGGATGAGCACAAGCCGACATGCCACAAAGGTCATACACTAATATAGTGTTCTGTTAACGTTTCTATACAGCTCTGAAGATCTCCGTGCTTATGATCAGCGGCCTTACAAATACCCGGAGGATGCATCAATATTTTAGACGGCCTTGATAGTACACTGCTCAAAGAAATTAAAGGAACACTTAATCAACACAGTATAACACCAAGTCAGTTAAACCTCTGGGATATCGATCTGTCCAGTTAGGAAGCGTAAACGATTGTGAATCAATTTCACCTGCTTTGGTGCAAATGAAAGTGACAACAGATGGACAGGAGAGGCAACAGCAAGACAACCCCCAAAAAGTAAATGGTTTTGCAGGTGGTGGCCACAGACCATTTCTCTCTCCTTATCCTTCCTGACTGATTTTTCTCTAGTTTTGCATTTTGCTAGTGCCCTTGTCACTACTGGTAGCATGAGGCGGTACCTGCAGCCCATTCAGGTTGCACAGGCAGCCCAGCTCCTCCAGGACGGCACATCCATACGTGCCGTCACAAGGTTTGCTGTGTCTCCCAGCAGTCTCAAAGGTGTGGAGGAGATACCGGGAGATGGGCCATTACATGAGGAGAGCTGGACAGGGCCGCAGAAGGGCAAAAACTCAGCGGCAGGACCGGTATCTGCTCCTTTGTGCAAGAAGGAACAGGAGGAGCGCTGCCAGAGCCCTACAAAATGATCTCCAGCGGTGTGCAAACAGTGTGCATGTTTCTGACCAAACTTTGCCAGAGAACACCAGAATTGGCAGGTTTGCCATTGGCGCCCCGTTCTCTTCACAGATGAAAGCAGGTTCACACTGAGCACATGTGACAGACGTGAAAGAGTCTGGAGACACCATGGCGAATGTTATGCTGCCTGCAACACCATCCAGCATGACCGGTTTGGTTAAATTGACTTGGTGTTATACTGTGATGATTAATTGTTCCCTTAATTTGTTTGAGCAGTGTCTATTGCTATTGATATTTTTATTTTTCATCTCAATTTGCGCCACTGCTGAGTTTTGGACAGCCAGCTCCTGCTTCTTCTCACCACGGACACCTCCTGAGCCCCAGAGTAATGCTAGTCGCCGCTACACTATTATCAACGTAGTGCACAGCACAATATTGTACATACGGTCAGCACTTATCCAGCCGCTCATAGCTAGCTACCTCTTCCACCTCCCCCGCTGTTTGTAGCCCAAAGACTGAATGAAACCTTGTCGCTGCTGTGAGTTGATCGTGTGAACTGGGCGCTACACTTGCACAATAAGGCAGGAGTGGCGACTGAAACCCTCAGCGGGCCACATCACAAGACTTTCCACAAGTCTTCACAGTCCCATTCAGGATTCGTAACCGTGGGTGTACAACTGTTCTGGGTACTAGCATTAGCATAAGGTTGCACACCTAATGTTAGTTTCCATTATTACGGATACATGGTCAATTTTGTGGGAACCAGATTAATAATGATAACGTTATGCCCTGGTTAGTTAGATCTCCAGATTGCTAAAAATGAATGGTATTCAGCTTTCTACGAAGTGAACATTACATTGTCAACGCACAATGAAACGTTATTAACTTAACGTTAGCTAAATTTGCACTAATATTACAGGTTGATATTAAAATTAAAATGACAAACGAAACCAATAACGATATCGTACATGTGGTTTTGATAAACTGGATTATTCTAGCTAACGTTAACTTAATGTTACAGAAAATATCAGTTTTGACTCCTTAACTAGTGACTTCGAAAAATGTTTACCTTTAATGGTCCTTCGGTTTCAGCCACCATTTTCTATAGCTAACGTTAACGTTACTTCGCAAATTGATATAAAACAAAAACCAGATTTCAAGTAAGTCGGAACAATAATCCGTTCGTTTATTAAAATGAAGATGATGGAAGCTACGGAAACAAAAAATATATAACGCTATCGAAAGCTCGCCAACTACACACCGGACCCACTATCACAACTGACACACTTAACGTTAACCAAATGAGAGTTAGACCGTGCGTGCGGGGCTTTTCAAATTTTCTAAAATCACATCTCTCTGTCTCCACCAACTGAAACGATATGCACCACAGTGTAGGCGGTGCCTATAAAAAGCAGCCAACACAGTTGACCGTTGACATTTTCGCAAACACGATCCCACCCATTTTGAGTTTTCGACCAATCACAAAGTTAGTGTAGAATTTTACGTGAGGTCCTGTGTCGACTTGAAGCCACACAAAAAAGTGGCTGAATATGGACTTGGGGAGAGAAAGATAGGGCCAGTAAATGCACTAAGGAATGTATTAGGATGTTTTATTCTAAAACCAAGAGTAGACTTAGAAATGATTGAAGGCAGGAGAGAATGGGATAAAGAGACTAATATGATTATGTGCGTGGAGAGGCATATTAATAGAAACTCATTCATTTAATTCAATTAATTTATTAAAATGTATACCTATGGTTTAAGGACCCAGCCAGTGGCAGGGTGGGGGTAGGGGTGTATATCCCAGAATTTAATATCAGGATATTGGCTGTCAGACCATATTTCTATGTATACGGCTGAGAAGATGGCTATCATTTTAGGATGACGACGGGTAGAGGAGGTAAAACCACTCAGAGTGCTGCAATATTGAACAGTGGGGAGTCTGGTAGATCGGATAGGGGTGATTTGCTTGTGGAAATGACGGTGATGTCGATGGGATGGGACTGGAGAGGATGGGAGTGGCGGTTTGTTTTTGTTGGGTATCGGCTCATGTTGAGGAGGTTGTCTGGAGTAGGTTACAGGTTTGGACATACTGGGTTAAATATTGTGAGACATGAGATGGGACTGTGTGATGAGTGTTTGGATACGAAAATAAGAATAAAAGTTAAGGGAGCGGAAAAGTTCTTGGAGGTGAAGGGTCTTTATTGGGAGCAAATTCAAAAAGAATTGAGTCTGACGCAAAGTTAGGAAACAAACTCTATCTATGTAGGAATGAATATCTAGACTAAGGTAAAATAGATTCAAATATGATTTGAGTTTTATTTATTTATTTTATATTAATGTAATTTGAATTTAATCTATCTGGTTGGTGGCGGTAATGAACCATTTTGTTGTTTGCCAACCACCATTAAACATTAAGAAGAAGACTTGAAGCCACAGATTGCCATATTTTGAGGTTCATACATTAATATTTCTGCAGCACCCCGTACTTATAGCTAGCTCTAGTGAAATGTAACTGCGTTTTCCAGAATGCCACTTCACTTAGCAAGTGGTTTCTGACCACAGACTTTTTTAGAACAGGGTTGTTGCCTGTTTGCTTTAGCGGCTATTTATTTGCAGAAGCACGCTGGTAAGGGAACAAAGTGCTCAGTGCATTTAAAACTAGCAGCAAACATTTCAACGTAGGCCTATAGCTTTCCTGGGTTAGAAAAAAGTGTTTTCCACATTGCTTAAACATTATCTGTTTAGCCGATAATTAACCAATGTTGAACCACTAGGCTTTGTGAATACGCCGCTCAGTATTTATATGATACAATATCTGTCTATAATCGATGAGACAGTCACTCAAAATTATAGGATCAATCAATTTGTGCTTTGTGCATGCCTACATTTCATGTTTGTGGGTTGCTAAATTACTGGTTACACATTGCTCCTGTAATCAATGATATTTTCCAGTTACCGCTTGTCTTCTTCATTGTTTGAGATTGCAAGATGAAAGGTGCAATCCAGGAAGAGTAGGCCAAGTGTGTATTTTATCCTGCCTATCAAAAGCCATCCCTGTGCCTCGTCTTGTGGAGCTGCTGGCCTGTCATGGCAGGCTCTGGAAAAACAAAACGTACACTAGTATGGTGAGTTTTACGCTTTATGTCACTCTCCATCCGACAGGTTAATATCATCATAATTCTGCATTGACAGTGCTATTGGGTTGCTTTCAAAGAGGACATATGAACAGTCAGACTAAAAATCGGAATTAAGCATTCACCCTCAAATTCAGATTTGAGTAGTCTGGTTGCATAATGTGCATAAACAGGCATAGCACAGAATAACCATGTAATATTTTGCATATGTATATAATTCACCTTAAAGGTGGCAACAGTCAATATAATTCCCATAGGTATCATCAGTAATGAAAAATCCCATCATATACAAGTAATGAATTTACCACAAGCAATCAGTTATGCAGTCAGAAAATAATATTTTGACAAGATAGGACATTTGTATTTACAAAATAAATCATTGTTAGTATGACTACATAGGCTTACATTTCTCTCTCTTCAGTCAACATTTTACTGTTGCAAAAACATATGCCCCAAAAAATAGTTATTTGGGGACAGCTCATGGGTGCTCATGGGCGATCATGGGCTGTGTGGTTTCCTCTTCCTTTATGGTACAATCTGTCACTCACTCCCCAACCTTTCTCGCTCAAAGACAATAACAGAAGAAATACTAATAGTTAAAAACACAATCCAGAAAACGACTCACAGCCTCTGTGTTTTGATTTCTTTTTCTATGTGTTTTCTGTATGTGTATTCCGCTCCACGTTTTCCCTTTCCCCCATTTTGTGTCTCTGCTTCCTGCACCTGATATGTGTTTCCTCATGTTGTTTTTATTTATTTATTTTTATTTATTTATTTTTTGCCTGCCTGCCTGCCTGCCTGCCTTGCCTGCCTTGCCTGCCTACCTGCCTGCCTGCCTGCCTGCCTGCCTTGCCTGCCTGCCCGCCCGCCCGCCCGCCCGTTCCAAGTTCCTGTTTCCAGTCTCCAGCAGGACCCAGATTCTTCTTCGTGGGCAAGAAGGACGGCTCGCTACGCCTATGCGTTGAGTACCGTGGGCTGAATGACATCACTGTTAAGAACCGCTACCACTCATCTCATCTGCCTTCTCCACATTACAAGGCTGTAATGTGTTTACTAAGCTCGACCTCCGCAATGCCTATCACTTGGTGCGGATCCGAGAGGGGGACGTTTGGAAGACGGCCTTCAATACCCAGTCCGGCTACTACGAGTACCTGGCGATGCTGTTCGGGCTCACTAACGCCCCCACTGTGTTCCAGGCGATGGTCAACGACGTGCTCCGGGACATGATTTAAAAATTTGTGTATGTTTACCTGGATGACATTCTTGTGTTCTCCCGTACCCCTGAAGAATATGTTCATCACATGCGCCAGGTTATTCAGCCACTCCTGGAAAACCAACTTTACCTCAAGGCAGAGAAGTGTGAATTCAGCCAGCCATCCGTCCAGTCGTTGGGGTTCATTGTGTCCAAGGGAAGACTGGAGATGGACACACAGAAGGTGAGGGCGGTCCAGGAATTGCCGGATCCCAACAGTCGCAAGCAACTCCAACGCTTCCTTGGGTTCGCAAATTTCTATAGGCGCTTCATCCGCAATTATAGCTCTGTGGCTGCCCCCCTCAATGCCCTCACTTCCACAAAGACACCCTTTCGCTGGACTACGGAGGCCAGTTCAGCCGTCTTCGAGCTAATACACCGGTTCACCACCGCGCCTGTCCTGTCCTTACCTGACCCCAGCAGGCAGTTTGTGGTGGAGGTTGATGCCTCCAACACCGGAGTGGGAACTGTCCTTTCGCAAAGAGCTGAGGATGACAAGATGCACCCCTGTGCCTTCTTCTCACACCGTCTCTCTGTGGCAGAGAAAAATGACAGCATTGGAGACCGAGGACCGCTGGCAGTAAAAATGGGCCGCAGCCAGGTTGGACATCGTTGGGGTCATGGAGGAGGCTCTGCGCACTGACCTGGGCCCCTCCTGAAGGTCGCCTCTACGTTCCGGAACCTGTGCGCTCACAAGTACTCACGCCTCCCGGTTGGCATGTCACCCCAGAACTACCCGCACACTGGCCCCTCTATCCCGTCGGTGCTGGTGGGCCACCATGAGAAGGGACATGGTCAAATTTATTAGTCCCACATTGCTCTGGACTTTGTCACAGGACTACCTGCTTCAGAGGAGAATACTGTGGTCCTCACCATCATGAACTGGTTCTCGAAGGCCGTACATTTCATGGCTTTACCCAAACTCCCCTCCACCAAGGAAACCGCAGAGCTCATGGTCCTGCACGTCTTCCGGCTGCATGGGCTTCCCCAGGAGGTAATCTCGGACAGGGGTCCACAGTTCGCCAGCAGGTTCTGGTGCTCCTTCTGTGCCCTTATTGGAGCAACCCCTAACCTCTCCTCCGTGTTTCACCCCGAAACTAACGGGCAGACAGAACACCTAAATCAAGAGCTGGGGAAGGGGCTGCGCTGCCTGGCAGAAAGGGATCTCATCACTTAGTCCAGCTGCCTGCCTTGGATAAAGTACGCGCACAACTCCCTCCTGGTCTCCTCCACAGGTATGTCCCCCTTCCAGTGCTGCTTAGGGTACCAGCCCCCTCTGTTCCCGGAGGAGGAGAGGGAGGTGGAGTCGCCCTCGTCACCAGAGCACGGAGAACATGGCGAAGGGCGCGCGCCACCTTATTGCGCCACATCTCCGGTACGAAGAGCCAGGCCGACCGTCGTAGGCGCCCTGCCCCTCGCTACACGGTTAGCTAAAGGGTCTGGCTCTCATCCTGGGACAGGGATCCTCTCCAGACCCCTTGTAAGAAGCTCACCCCCCGGTTCATTAGCCCATTCCCCGTCTCCCGTGTCATCTTGTCCATCTTAACCTCCCACCTCCCCTACACTGCATCCATCCTGTGTTCGGTGTTAAACCCTGTGTTTCATCCCATTTCAGCCCTCCCGTTCGTTCCCCTTCTTCACCCCCCCCCCGACTCATCGATAGCGGTCCTGCTTACACCGTCTGCCACATCTTGGACGTTCGGCGCAGAGGGCATGGTCGCCAATTCCTGGTAGACTGGGAGGGGTATGGACCTGAGGAAAGAAGTTGGGTATCCGAGCACAACATCCTCGACCCCTCCCTGATCCAGGAATTCCTGCGTCCTCAATGAATGAGGGCGTCAAAATGGATAAACAAAAGCGCAAAGGGGGTACGGAGAAGTTGCGGGCCAAAAAAATAAAACAGCTAGAGGCGGAAGCTGGCAAATGTGCAAAAATAACAGATGTGTTTGCTGCAGGGGCTGCAGTAGGTTCAACATCTACAGTACCCAACATTGTGCAGCAACAGGTGGAACTTGAAGGAGAGGTGGCTGGCCATGGCCACTGCCAGGCAGAGGAGCAGGCGTGTAACAGGGAAGCCGAGGAGAGACAGAGTGAGCATGACAGGGCAGGACAGAGTGAACAGGAGCAGGAGGAGAGTGTCGTTTAAGCGGTAAGCCTCGTAGCTTCATGATTAACAGGGACTCGCAGGGAGGGAGCAGGGAGGTAGTGTATGTGTTCCATGCCATGATGGCAATTTATTTGTCCCAGTCCAACCCTGCTCTGTTTGCTTGGGACGCTGACCCCTGTCTGGAACTGACTACCATTCTGCTTTGACTGTATTGCACTGTTTGCTTTCTCTGGACCCAGAATAAAGCCTGACTCATATTACACCTCGGTGTCTGCGTGCGGTTCTCATAACATACCATACGCAGTTCTCCCCGGTTCATTTTTATTTGAAAGTCTATGCTGTCTTACGTTAGTTTTTTTGTTCCTCTGAGCACTGGGTCCATTTATATCATGACGTTCCTCTGAGCACTGGGTCAGTTTATATCGTGACGTTCCTCTGAGCACTGGGTCAGTTTATATCGTGACGTTCCTTTGGGAGATTCCATAAACACCAGGATGCTGGGAATTGTTCTCATGGCTTTTGGTGAGTTTGATTTCCTGTCCTACAATATGTAAGAACTTCCCTTCTGGTGAAAACACTGTATATATGCACAATAGAAATGAACGCATAAGTAAGTTTACGTGCAATTTACATGTAATTTATCACCACACTTCAGTAATTATCTACTGTTAGTATGAAAGTGAATTCTTGAACACTGCAAAAAAAGCATCATCATGCTATTTTCTGCAAGCAAAATAAATATTAATTTAATAAATAAATATCTGCTATGGCACAGAAAAATTACAGCATCAAACTGCAGTTTTCAATGTACTCTGTACATTGAAGATATTCATATTAGATTATTGTAGATATTCATATTTGTCACTGTCAATGTGTACTCAGTGGACTTGCCTCATTCTATGAGTCTGAAATCTGCCCATGTAAATGTCAGTGGATCTGCACCACAGGTTATCATTAACTGAAAATACACTGCCTGGCCAAAAAAAAAAAAAAGTCACCGTTGCACCCGTCATGCATAGCGCCCACTGTACAAGCCTCTGGAGGCAGTGTTATGATCTGGGGTTGCTTCAATTGGTCAGGTCTAGGCTCAGCAACGTTATGCAGCAATAAAATTAAGTCAGCTGAGTACCTGAATGTACTGAATGACAAGGTTATCATGGGCATATTCCAGTACGACAATGTCAAGATTCATCAGGCTCAAATTGTGAAAGAGTGGTTCAGGGAGCATGAGGATTCATGTTCACACATGAATTGGCCACCAGAGTCCTGACCTTAACCTCATTTAAAGTCTTTGGGATGTGCTGGAGAAGACTTTACGGAGTGGTTCGACTCTCCCGTCGTCAATACAAGATCTCGACCAAAAATGAATGCAAATCTGGACGGAAATAAATGTTGTGACGTTGTCGGTTGTTGAAACAATGCCACACCGAATGCCTGCCGTAATCAAAGCTAAAGGCGGTCCAACGAAATATTAGAGTGTGCAACTGTTTTTTTTGGCCAGGCAGTGTACAACAAAACAAAAAAATGAAAACAAATTGTGAAAAACACATTTTTATGAACGGAAATTAAAAGGAAAATGAAGAAAAACTGAAACTATATTGCATTGTTCTGAAACTAACTAAAATAAAAAGAAATTCCGGAAGTGAATGTCAACAATAATGGTTTGGACTACCAAACTGGAGCTCTCGGTCAGTACGACTGAAACTTGA
This sequence comes from Ilyophis sp. 1 JC-2022, assembly GCA_022702515.1. Lineage (NCBI taxonomy): Eukaryota > Metazoa > Chordata > Actinopteri > Anguilliformes > Synaphobranchidae > Ilyophis > Ilyophis sp. 1 JC-2022. The sequence goes on from CM040394.1 coordinate 108,283,727, forward strand.
ACCGACAAGGGGTCCCCAAAATATATTTTATTTTGTTAAAATATAGCTAGTTTTATGTATTTTGTAGCTAGTATCTAACATATACAGATTTGCGATGCAAACCAAATTTTTTTTTGTTATTAGTGTAATGGCATATTGAATGAAAAAGTATTTGGAGCTATACTGAAGAAGCCAGTGAGCCCCAGCAGATACCTGCTCATAGCAGGGGTAAATTGCGCTGGATTGAATGCCAACTTAAGTGTAAACTTGACCGTAAGGAGCAAAGGGGCATCAAAAGTTCACGTTCAGGTAGTTTAAATGACAATGTAAAGAAGAAGGAAACTTCACAGCTTCTTCAGTATAGCTCCAGTCAGTCTCATCAGTCCTGAGGAAATGCCTGTGGAAAGCATGATGATAAACGCTTAAACAAAGTGCATTATATTAGGAAAAAATATGACATTTTAGGCACTCTGATAATCAGGGTGGGTAGAGAAAATGTGTGAATAAAAAGCCTTTATTGTCATGGCTATACTGATTTTTTTAAAAAAGACATTCTAGAATGAAAGCAGTCTTCATCAGGGCATGTAGTGATGAACCCCTTTGCTGATCCATTGGCCACAGTCTATATAGGTAGGGCCTCTAGGTTTGCCACTACATGCCCTGGTAAAGACCGGTTTTCGGTCGAAACATGTTTTTTTTAATCATACCTTTTCTCTACCCCCCGATTATCAGAGTGCCTAGAACGCCAAATCAAGTTGTTTTTTTTCTTTTGGACTTATTTTTTCCAAATGCTTTTGTTCCCATTGTTCTAAGATTGCATACTTTTTACAAACACATTTTTTCACACCTCTACTTCTAAAGTGCATTATATGGTGGCTTTGTGTGTAATTTAATTGACGCCCTTAATTAGTTGCATCAGGTGTGCTTGGTTTTGCAGGTGGTGGCCACAGACCATTTCTCTCTCCTTATCCTTCCTGACAGATTTTTCTCTAGTTTAGCATTTTGCTAGTGCCCTTGTCACTACTGGTAGCATGAGGCGGTCGGTATCTGCAGCCCATTCAGGTTGCACAGGTAGTCCAGCTCCTTCAGGATGGCACATCCATACGTGCCATCGCAAGAAGGTTTGCTGTGTCTCCCAGCACAGTCTCAAAAGCGTGGAGGAGATACCGGGAGACGGGCCATTACACGAGGAGAGCTGGACAGGGCCGTAGAAGGGCAACAACCCAGCGGCAGGACCGGTATCTGCTCCTTTGTGCGAGGAGGAACCCAACAAAATGACCTCCAGCGGGCTACTCGTGTGCATGTTTCTGACCAAACTGTCAGAACTCCATGAGGGTGGCATGTGAGCCCGACATCCTGTAGTGGGACCTGTGCTCACAGCCCAGCACCGTGCAGCTTGATTGGCATTTGCCAGAAAACACCAGAATTGGCAGGTTTGCCATTGGTGCCCTGTTCTCTTCACAGATGAGAGCAGGTTCACACTGAGCACATGTGAGGGCCCTGTCACACTATTGCGTATCGTACTAGCGTACGCCAGCGTTTGAAAAATATCACTCATACGCTGGTATACGCTGATATACGCTGACATACGCTAGGGGTACGTTAGGCATAGGTTGTATACGTTTCAAGCACGGTCGCATTCGGTGGCATATGCTGGCATACGGCGAGGCACAAAAAGTTTTTTAAGCATGCTTAAAAATTTTGTGCGTGTTCAGACATATGGTTTATACGCTAAGCATACGCTGAATACGCTAGAATTATGCTAGAGGTACGTTACTCATAGGTCGAGTAGGCTGGTCATACGCTGACATACGCTGACATGAAGGTGTACTGTACAGCTAGCATATTGATAGCGCATTGATAGCGCAAGAGTAACGTACTTCTAACGTATGTCTGACGTTTCTGCAACGTATATAGACATCTTGGCGTATGCCTGACGATTGAAAGAAGCACTGGGCCAACTCAGGTGCAGGTGCAGTTCCATGGCAAGACAGGATGATTTAGAACAATTGTATAGTTTAAAGTCAAGTGTAAAGTGCAGTTTATTATTCTAGGGGTCAGGGGTACTTATAAATTACATATCATTTGATGTATTATAAAAGTATGAAAAACACCAGAAGTAAGTTTAAAAAACGTTTATTCATATGATCAACTGATCATTAATAATGGCACATGGTAAGAATGGTACATAGTAGGGATGCAAATTTTAAGGAATTTCCTTACTCGATAGTTGTTAATAGTTAACCCTAACAAACGATTAATTGATAACATAAAAGCTAAATATAGCTTATGATAGACAGAATACAAAATGCATGTTATATTCCTTAATCAAAGATTTATTGTAACATTTGAGAAACAGGCATTATTGTAGCATAACAAAAATAGAATAGGAAGGCGTGTATAGGCTACTTTAACAGAAAATAAATTGCGCTCCGTCTCATCTGTTGCAAGCGAAACTGTTGCTCCGCTAGGGACTTGCAGCATGAACATAATCGCTCTTGAAATTGAAAGGCGACAGTTAAACTAGTAGACCTAGCATAGAACAGTCAACTTAAAACATAGGCTATTATTGTAAGGATCTGACATTTGTGTGTATTTGTACTTTTATTGTATTTTTGTATGATTGTTATTTATTCCCATCTGTATGTATGGTTTATTTTTAGTTTTCTATCTGACTTGTTTATTTTCCGGTTTTGCCTAGTTGTCACGTGTCTGCTTGTTTACATCTGATCTGTCACTCCCTGTTTACATCTCTGTACCATTCGGGTGATCTCATTGGTGTTCGGGTTCCCTCTTACTTCGCACCTGTCTCTGTGTACTTAGATTTACTAATTACTACTAACATACTAACGATTGATTAGATCTACTAACTCCACAAACAAACTAATTTGTATATTACTACTAATTGTACTAACGGCAGGGGTGTGTATAGTTACTAATCTCACTAATATATTAGAGCGCACTTTTTCACGCTGTTCTGTCCTTGCTAATCATTCTCAGCTGCATCTGATCTTCTCTCCCTGTCCTCTTAATCTATGCACGATTTCCTGAAACTCCAGGTCATCTGTTATCGTGTATATGTATGGAATCCAGTCCGCGTTTTCCCTAGTTGTCTCCGTGATTGTTTCATTGTTCCCAATGTTTTTCAATTGTCTCTCGTTTGGATCCCCGTCTCTTCACACACCTGATTCCCTTTGTGTCATTTGTACCGTGTGTATTTAAACCCTGTGTTAACTCCAGTCTGTGTCAGAACGTTGATTTTCTTTTCCAGTGCCTACGAATTACTAAAGCCTGTGATCAGTATAATTATCCGAGATACCCTTTGCCCGACTATTCTTCTGCTTAGCCCTTATCTGTCTAGTTTACATTACGGTTTTTGATCACGCCTGTTTTACGACGATTCTCCTGCCTTATCCCTTGGTACTGCCTGTATTCTGATTCCCCGGTTTTCGACTTCTGGATTGCCCCTCATTGCCCTATTGCCTGCCGTTTTTGTACCTCCCTCCTTCTGATCTCCTGGCTTGACTCCTGAACGTAATAAACTACGCCTTTTGCCTTACCCTGTGGTCTGCGTCTGGGTCCTTCACACGAACGTAACAATTATGTTTTGAATAGGCTCCTCATATGCATACTAGATAGACCTACTTATTTTTATTAAAGAACATTTAAGCATATCTTAAATATCTTAAAGTGCAGTCTATTTACCATCTACGTGAGTCGTGTGCGCAGCCTGTTTATTAGCTCTCACCGTCAACGGTGCTTATTGCCATGTCATGTCCTTTTCAACCATGTTGCATACCCTCTGAGTAATAGCCTACAGGCATTAAAGAGTCAATACTTCTTTCCTGGTTGCGGTGGTGTGTTGCGTTCCCCATCCTGAGAACCGAGAATGTGGAAAGGCCGACGGTTATATAGGCACTTTGTCACGTGATAGCGGTACGCTGGACATGCGCAGTTCATACGCTACTCATACGCTAGCCATACGTACATTACGCTAGCGATCCACTACTCATACGCTACTCATAGGTTCAATACGGTAAGTATCCGAAAAATTCTGTATTTTCAACGGCTTTTTGTGCGTATGAAAATGATTTCATGAATTTACATACGCAACTCATACGTTTCTCTCATACGCTATAGTGTGACAGGGCCCTGACTGACGTGAAAGAGTCTGGAGATGCCGTGGCGAATGTTATGCTGCCTGCAACATTATCCAGCATGACCGGTTTCGTTTAATTGACTTGGTGTTATACTGTGATGATTAAGCGTTGCCTTCATTTTTTTGAGCAATGTATTTTCCATGGGTTTTCAAAGTCATTCAATTCTGAAAAGAATCTCAGCAGTTTTTGATTAACTCTGTGCTGTTTCTTCCCCTTTTTTCCGCCTCTCGATTCCCACTCCGGATTGATTGCCAGTAGATTTCTGGGGGGAAAAAATGCAGTTCACTATTATAGCACTTGAGTTTTCAAAAATGAGCCTTTTACATGCTAAATTAAATAGTGCAATGGCGGTTTAAGGTAGGCTAATTGCTTTCTTGTGTTATATATTCTTATTAAAATTATGTCAGCATGTTCAACGCATATATTTAGAAAAAGCCACATGGGGGAGCCATATTGCGGCAGAAATATCCTATTAGACCTATAAAAAATCGAAACGGTCACAGTGGTCATAACTTACCTCTGTGCATAACTTCCCATTCCCCTAGGTTCTACGCCAACCCTGCCTGCGTTCTGTCATGGCCTGTAGACTCACCTTTTCAGACTCCACCTGGACTGATTTAGGACCTCTCATAGTCTACTTGTTTTTTGTTTTAACTGTGTGTTGAAGTTTATAATAGTATTTAGAATATAATTGTAGTAGAGCTGATTTATCCAGTTTACTGTGAACTGCATTCAATGTTCATGACTAGGGTTAGCTGCTACGTTATGGGAAGGATGTGCTTTGTCTTATTTGTCCTGTAGTTACTACGATGACGTCTCTGTATGCACTTCCTGTATGTCGCTTTGAATAAAAGCGTCTGCTAAATGACTGTAATGTAATGTGTTACTGAAATATTGAAATATAATCAGCAGCATTTAGCTGGTATAACCAGTTCATATGAATTCTCCTTTATGCTAGCGTTCGTATGCCAGAAAAAGGGTCAGTGGAAGGCAACGATATGAACATATTTATTGATGCTTTTGGATAACTTACAGTGAACTATCAACCCAAAAATAAATTTGTCATTACATTGTAAACAATCGTGTCAGTATTTTAATAATGTTTACGCTGTTTACCAGCTGGGTATACAGTTATTCTGTTTTACAAATTAATTCATCACAATGAGCTAGCATTAAAAAGCGTAGGCCTACTTATACTCTCTCATTACCTAAACCAATTTGAAAAGGCAAATTTATATGACCAAAAAAATAGATTTATCTGCATTACGTTTACAGTCTTGCTCTTGTTTGGCTGTTTGAAGTACACGGTAAGTGTCTCAGTAACAACAAAAAACTGGGTAACTAGTCAATGTACAGTAGACCACAATAGCCCGCAGTGATGTGTTGAATTGATTAAGAGCCAATCACATTTAGAAAAACAAAAAGCAACAACGACAGAGCATATACCAGGTTATGTTGTGGAATGTTTTGCTTCACAAAAATAGTGAGTATATTTGAAAATAAAATAAAAGCCTCATTATTGTTCAAATTAATGGATCGGACTATGTGCACTTAAAAAAACATGGCTGTAATTTTCTTTGTTTTCACTCCAACAGATCTTCTTCTGAATGTCAGTTTGCCAGCAGGTAAGATAAGTCTCTTTACTGACAAATAATTTAAGAATGCAGTCTCATGTCATCGTATAACGAAGGCCGTGTCCGAATCAGTGCACTATTGAGTATGAGAACACATTTTTAAAAAGCTGATACACAACAATTCTGAAAATTGAAAATGAATATCCCTGAATAATATACTTGCTTATAATAGTATGGAGAATATTCTTTCCACACTGCATGTCACTAAACAGTATGCTCGTACAAAGTACATAGGATGCAGTAGATAGGGATCTTATTCTGACACAGCCTAGATCTCATCTAAACACGTTAAGAGTTCTTGATAATTGGCAGTCTGCTGCTCTGTTTCTCTCTGTGACTCTTAGATGGTGTTCAGGTCAGACTGGTCAATGGGAGAAGCAACTGCTCTGGGAGAGTGGAGGTCTATCACAGTGGCCAGTGGGGGACCGTGTGCGATGATTACTGGGATTTAGAAGAGGTTACAGTGGTGTGCAGAGAGCTGGGCTGCGGCTCGGCTGTGTCTGCACCAGGAAGAGCCCAGTTTGGCGAAGGAAATGGCCCAATTTGGATGTATAAGGTTGATTGTACAGGCAGTGAACATTCTCTCTCACAATGCCCGCACAGTCGGAACAAAAAACATTACTGCAGTCATGGGGAAGATGCTGGTGTTTTCTGCTTAGGTAAGAGATGTTGTTTATGTCATAGATTGCATTATTGTTCAAATGAAGGGATCCGACTATATGCTTTAAAAATAAAATAAAAACATTGCTCTAATTTTACCTTGTTTTCACTCCAACAGGTCATTTTCTGAATGTCAGTTTGCCAGCAGGTAAGATGAGTCTCTTTACTGACAAATAATTAAAGGATGCAGTCTCATGTCATCATATAACCAGAGCCGTGTCTTAATCAGCGCACGATTGAGTACACCAGTTGAGTACGCTTTTTAAAAAAAGTTGATTTATGACAATTCAGAAAATGGAGTGTTCTTAATATCCTCGGATGATATGCTTATTTCTGGGTTTTCGCTGATAATAATATGGAAGATATTTTTTCCATACTGCATGTCACTAAACAGTATGCAGTAAGCTAGTACACAGTACATAGGATGCAGTAGATAGGGCTCTGATTCTGACACAGCCTAGATCTCATCTAAACACATTCAGTGTTCTTGATAATTGGCAGTCTATTGCTCTGTTCCTCTCTGTAACTTTTAGATGGTGCCCAGGTCAGACTGGTCAATGGGAGTAGCAGCTGCTCTGGGAGAGTGGAGGTCTATCACAGTGACCAGTGGGGGACCGTGTGCGGTTATCACTGGGATATACAAGATGCTACAGTGGTGTGCAGAGAGCTGGGCTGCGGCCCGGCTGTGTCTGCACCAAGAAAGGCCCAGTTTGGCCAGGGAAATGACACAATTTGGATGGATAACGTTTATTGTACAGGCAGAGAACATTCTCTCTCACAGTGCTTGCACAGAGGGTATGGACAACATTACTGCAGTCATGGGGATGATGCTGGTGTTGTCTGCTTAGGTAAGAGATGTTGATTATGTTTTTGATTGCATTATTGTTCAAATGAAGGGATCCGACTATATGCTTTAAAAATAAAATAAAAACATTACTCTAATTTTACCTTGTTTTCACTCCAACAGTGAATGTCAGTTTGCCAGCAGGTAAGATGAGTCTCTTTAGTGACAAATAATTTAAGGATGCAGTCTCACTTCATCGTATAACGAGGGCCGTGTCTTAATCAGCGCACGATTGAGTATACCACTTGACTACGCTTTTTAAAAAAAAAGTTGATTCACGACAATTCAGAAAATGGAGTGTTCTTAATATCCTCAGATGATATGCTTATTTCTGGGTTTTCGCTGATAATAATATGGAAGATATTTTTTCCATACTGCATGTCACTAAACAGTATGCTCGTACAAAGTACATAGGATGCAGTAGATAGGGATCTTATTCTGACACAGCCTAGATCTCATCTAAACACGTTAAGAGTTCTTGATAATTGGCAGTCTGCTGCTCTGTTTCTCTCTGTGACTTTAAGATGGTGTTCATGTCAGACTGGTCAATGGGAGAAGCAACTGCTCTGGGAGAGTCGAGGTCTATCACAGTGACCAGTGGGGGACCGTGTGCGATGATTACTGGGATTTACAAGATGCTAGAGTGGTGTGCAGAGAGCTGGGATGCGGCTTGGCTGTGTCTGCACCTGGAAGCGCCCAGTTTGGCGTAGGAAATGGCCCAATTTGGATGGCTCGTGTTCTTTGTACAGGCAGTGAACATTCTCTCTCACAATGCTCGCACAGAGGGTATAAACGACATTACTGCGATCATGGGGAGGATGCTGGTGTTGTCTGCTTAGGTAAAGGACGTTGATTATGTTTTAGATTGCATTATTGTTCAAATGAAGTTATCCGACTCTGTGCACTTAAAAAACAAAAACATTGCTCTAATTTTACCTTGTATTCACTCCAACAGGTGATCTTCTGAAAGTCAGTTTGCCAGCAGGTAAGATGAGTCTCTTTACTGACAAATAATTAAAGGATACAGTCTCATCATGTCATCTTATAACGAGGGCCGTGTCCGAATCAGTGCACTATTGAGTATGCCAGTTGAGTATACATTTTTTAAAAGCTGATACACGACAATTCAGAAAATAGTGTTCTTAATATCCCCGGAGGATATATTTATTTCCGGGTTTCGCTGATAATAGTATTGAAGATATTTATTGAATTTTGCATGTCACTAAACAGTATGCTAGTACACAGTACATAGGACACAGTAGAAAGGGCTCTGATTCGGACACAGCCTAGATCTCATCTAAACACATTCAGTGTTCTTGATAATTGGCTGCCTGCTGCTCTGTTCCTCTCCGTGACTTTTAGATGGTGCTCAGGTCAGACTAGTCGGCGGGAGTGGCAACTGCTCTGGGAGAGTGGAGGTCTATCACAGTGGCCATTGGGGGACCGTGTGCGATAATAACTGGGATTTACAAGATGCTACAGTGGTGTGCAGAGAGCTGGGCTGCGGCTTGGCTTTGTTTGCACCAGGAAGCGCCCTGTTCAGCCAGGGAAGTGACCCAATTTGGATGGATAATGTTCTTTGTACAGGCAGTGAACATTCTCTCTCACAATGCTCGCACAGAGGGTATGGACAACATGACTGTGATCATAGGGAGGATGCTGGTGTTGTCTGCTTAGGTAAAGGACGTTGATTATGTTTTAGATTGCATTATTGTTCAAATGAAGTTATTGACTATGTGCACTTAAAAAACCAAAACATTGCTCTAATTTTACCTTGTATTCACTCCAATAGGTGATCTTCTGAATGTCAGTTTGCCAGCAGGTAAGATGAGTCTCTTTATTGACAAATAATTAAAGGATGCAGTCTCATCATGTCATCTTATAACTAGGGCCATGTCAGAATCAGTGCATTATTGAGTATGCCAGTTGAGTATACATTTTTTAAAAGCTGATACACGACAATTCAGAAAATAGTGTTCTTAATATCCCCGGAGGATATATTTATTTCCGGGTTTCGCTGATAATAGTATTGAAGATATTTATTGAATTTTGCATGTCACTAAACAGTATGCTAGTACACAGTACATAGGACACAGTAGAAAGGGCTCTGATTCGGACACAGCCTAGATCTCATCTAAACACATTCAGTGTTCTTGATAATTGGCTGCCTGCTGCTCTGTTCCTCTCCGTGACTTTTAGATGGTGCCCAGGTCAGACTAGTCGGCGGGAGTGGCAACTGCTCTGGGAGAGTGGAGGTCTATCACAGTGGCCATTGGGGGACCGTGTGCGATAATAAGTGGGATTACCAAGATGCTACAGTGGTGTGCAGAGAGCTGGGCTGCGGCTCGGCTAGGTCTGCACCAGGAGGTGCCATGTTTGGCCAGGGAAGTGGCCCAATTTGGATGGATGATGTTCTTTGTACAGGCAGTGAACATTCTCTCTCACAATGCTCGCACAGAGGGTATGGACAACATAACTGTAATCATGGGTACGATGCTGGCGTTTTCTGCTTCGGTAAGGGACGTTGATTATGTCTTAGATTGCATTATTGTTCAAATTAAGGTATCTGACTATGTGCACTTAAGAAAATAATAAAAACATTGCTCTAATTTTCTTTGTTTTCACTCCAACAGTTCCTCATCTGAATGTCAGTTTGTCATCAGGTAAGGGCAGTCTCTTGACTGACAAATAATTTAAGAATGCAGTTTCATGTCATCATATTACGAACGGTTTCGACGGTAACCATGTTCTATGAGTTCCGGATGACCATTAGGGTCGTTATTTAGGATGGACCTTCCAGGTTTTCGATGCATCGAGACTCTTATATGAATATATATCATGGACATGACCTCCACGTAGTGACGTAATTCCTCCCTATAAAGTGGGGGTGGAAATCCTCAGAATCTTTTCTTGCTCTTAAAGGGTCCCAGGTAACTATGATCCCTTATAGTCATCCAGAACTCATAGAACATAGTTACCATCGTAATTGTTTGTTCTATTTAGTTCCTCCGACTATTAGGGTCGTCAATCAGGATGACTAATACCAACAATGTCATAAGGGATCGTCGTACCTTTAAGTGGATGCCAAGGCTGCTGGCAGGATAGTTGCACCGACCATTGAACCCGGTGCCACTTTGACGTGAGAGAACTTTGAGAATGTGCAGGGGGACGCCCATGTCGCCGCCTCACAAATATCTTTAAGCTGTACGCCTTCCAGAGCTGCCCATGAAGTAGCCATACTTCTTGTTAACCTGCCCTGGATATTCACATGCAAGGGGTTACCACTAACCTTCTAAGCTGTAGCTATCGCCTTCATTACCCAGCGGGAGAGGCTTGAGCGCCTTCCCTTTGGTTTTACCGCAGCAAATGAAGAATTGCCCTGTACGTCTGATGGAAGCAATTGCTTCGACCTAGCGTAGCAGTCATTTCCTGGTGGGGGGCGAAGCGCAGTGAACTCGATTGGCTGGTTAATGTGAAAGACTGAAACTACTTTTGGGTAAAAAGGATGGATTGGGCCGCAGTGTGACTCCTAAGTAAGCCGGCGCCTCCTCAGACACTCTGCGCTGATGGAAAGAGCGCAGATCTTCCCAACGTGCTTAGCTGGTGCCATTGCTGGCTGGAATGCCGTTTTAAAGGAAAGCCATTTAAGGCTGGTCATTTCAAAAGGCTCTTAGGGCTGAATCATGAGCGCTCGCAACACCAAAGGGAGATCAGAGAAGGGAGCCACCAGGGACCTCGCAGGTCTCAACCAACTTCGGGTGGAGATGCCATTTGCCGGGACGAAGACAGGCAAGCCTGGGAAGTGCCTATCTTAACAGACACTGGGTCACTTTCAAAAAGTGGTAGGACCTTACTCCGCCTTCATGATTTATGTGGTACACTGTTGAGGTGTTGTCTGACCTCAGAACCACATGCTTGCCCTGTAGCATGGGCAATAATTGGCTTGCTAGAAGTGGCTAGAAACACTACTCGAAGTTCCAGCACATTGATGTTGTTCGACTGATATAGTCGTGACTATATTCCCTGAGCTGGGCGGTGCTGGCAGACAGCCCCCCAACTGTTCAATGAAGCGTTTGTTGTTATCACCACGCATCGTGATGGTATAATCCCCATCCGGATCTTCTTTTTTAGGAAGGCGACTCGTCGCCATGGGCGGAGTAGCCGACAAAATCAAAACGTCATCCTGATTTGAGTGTGACGGTCCCATTTGGGGTGCAGCGATATGACATTCAACCATAGTTGAACTGGCCTGGCTGTCAGGAGTCCGAGAGGCATGACTGCTGAGGCGGCCGTGATTAGGCCCATAAGCCTCTGAAAAACCCTAATTTAAAGGACACGGTTCACTCAGAACTGATACACCGCACCAGGCATAGTAGAGATGAGACGGGCGTCATTGATGCCTTTCTGCTCTTTGAATCAAGCAACAGGTCGATGTACTCGAAAGACTATTGGTACTAGCTGGCTCTTTCCATTGTTTAAGTTGATGCCCAGCCTGGCAATATGTTCCAACGTTTGGCAGTGCGTGTGAGCATCATGCTGTATGACTCGGCACATATTAGCCAATAGTCTAGGTACGTCATGATTCTCAGCCCCTTTAGCCGGATCGGCGATAGAACCGCGCTCATGCAGCGAGTAAATACACGGGGGACCAGAGACAGACCAAATGGAAGGACATTGAATTCATACGCCCAACCTCAGAATGCAAAGCTTAGGAAACGACGATGCTCCACACATATAAGGATGTGGAAGTATGCATCCTTAAAATCCACAGCCGTGAACCAATCCCCTGCTCTCACGGTGCGTACAACATCCGATGTCCGGAGCATCCGGAAAGTGTATCGTTTTAGATTCGTATTCAGGTCACTCAGATCCAGAATCGGTCTGAGGAGACCATACTTTTTCGGTATCAGAAAATAGGTTGAGTAAAAGCCACTGAGCCATTCGGAGGGAGGCACCAGTGACTCAGTGCCCTTTTCTAGGAGGCCTGTAATTTTCTGTCTCAGCCTTCTCGACTGGGCGGGGTCCAGACCGCGTGTCTCAGACCCCGGAAAATATTGAGGGCCGCTGGTTGAACTGGAAGTGGGAACCCTTTTTAAAATCATGGACAAAAACCCACAGGTCTCTTGTGAGGACCTCTCAGCTCGCCAGACGGTCTCAGCTAAACTGTCGCACCATCGGCCCCATGATAACATGCCTGTTCGGGGCCCTGTCTGGGGTGGTTTTTGAGGGGAAGGGGGAGACAGTTAGTCTGCCGTCCTTTAGCCTGACGGCCAGATGGACCAATTGGGTCGTCTCGTGAGTCCGATGCCGGTAAACGGGCGGATGGACAATGAAGAGTTCTCCTGCCATACGAGGGTTATGCATCACCTTTAGTCATTAGTTGGGACCAACACACAACAGAGTGTTGAGGGGGGGTATCTGCCACTCCCTGTATCTTACTGCCTCCACAGAATGCTCAAGCGTTCAATAAAACAAGCACTCTCAATTCATGAATGTGAATACCTGCAGAGATGCGTCACTGATTGAAATGTCGATCCCCGCATCAAGCATCAGCTACGACAGCGAATTACTAATCCGCACTTTCTTGGTGGCCTACTTCAACGACTACTCTGCCACATAGACTTATTGATGTAGCTCCACGCTCCACACTCACCGATTGGGAAAGTCTTACTGGGGTGCAGTCGCAGCTAGTACAGACTTAGAATCAATCACCGCAGATTGTACGAAACCAAATCTCACTGGGGTACACCCCCGCCCAGGTTCGATCTGGAATCAGTGATTAATACAGAAGAATACAAACCTGCTCACCACATAAATGTTTCGCTGGAGTGAACAAAATAAACGTGGTTGCACCGTGTGCCTAACCGCAACCAATGGAAGTCACAAAGCGGTTCGGGATTCGCACAAGATACAATCTCACGTGTCTACTCTGCATCGGCAAGAAAACGAAGATTTCCACATTGACGCGCCCTTTATAGAGAGGAATTACGTCACTACATGGAGGTCATGTCCATGTAGCGGACTCTTATATGTTAATATAAGAGTCTCGATGCATCGGACACCTGGAAGGTCCATCCTGATTCACGACCCTAATGGTCAGAGGAACGAAATAGAACTAGGGCCGTGTCCTAATCAGTGCACTATTGAGTATGCCAGTTCAGTAAATATTTTTTTAAAAGCCGATACACGACAATTCAGAAAATTTTGTGTTCTCAATATCCCCAGATGATATACTAATTTCTGTGTTTTTGCTGATAATAATATGGAGGATATTTTTTGCATACTGCATGTCACTAAACAGCATGCAATTACAAAGAACATAGGACACAGTAGATAGGGCTCTGATTCTGACACAGCCAAGAGCTCATCTAAACACATTCAGTGTTCTTGATAATTGGCAGTCTGCTGCTTTTTTCCTCTCTGTAACTTTTAGATGGTGCTCAGGTCAAACTGGTCGGTGGGAGTGGCAACTGCTCTGGGAGAGTGGAGGTCTATCACAATGGACTGTGGGGGACCGTGTGCTATGATAACTGGGATATACAAGATGCTACAGTGGTGTGCAGAGAGCTGGGCTGCGGCTCGGCTGTGTCTGCACCTGGAAGCGCCCAGTTTGGCCAGGGAAATGACCCAATTTGGATGGATGAGGTTCTTTGTACAGGCAGTGAACATTCTCTCTCACAATGCTCGCACAGAGGGTACGGACAACATAACTGTAATCATTGGAAGGTTGCTGGTGTTGTCTGCTTAGGTAAGGGATGTTGTTTATGTCATAGATTGCGTTATTGTTCAAATTTAGGTAACCGACTATGTGCATTAAAAATAAAATAAAAACATTGCTCAAATTTCTTTTGTTTTCACTCCAACAGGTTATCTTCTGAATGTCAGTTTGCCAGCAGGTAAGGAGAGTCTCTTTACTGACAAATAAATTAAGGATGCAGTCTCATGTCATCGCATAACTAGGGCCGCGTATTAATCAGTGCACTATTGAGTATACCAGTTGAGTATGCTTTTTTAAAAAGCTGATACGTCACAATTCTGAAAATTGAGTGTTTTTTATATCCCCGGATGATATACTTATTTCCAGGTTTTCGCAGAAAATAGTATGGAAGATATTTTTTGCATACTGCATGTCACTAAACAGTATGCAGTATGCTAGTACACAGTACATAGAATGCAGTAGATTGAGCTGATTCGGACACAGCCTAGATCTCATCTAAACACATTCAGTGTTCTTGATAATTGGCTGTCTGCTGCTCTGTTCCTCTCTGTGACTTTTAGATGGTGCCCAGGTCAGACTGGTCGGTGGGAGTGGCAACTGTTCTGGGAGAGTGGAGGTCTTTCACAGTGGCCAGTGGGGGACCGTGTGCGATGATCGCTGGGATATACAAGATGCTACAGTGGTGTGCAGAGAGCTGGGCTGCGGCTCGGCTGTGTCTGCACCAGGAAGCGCCCAGTTTGGCCAGGGAAATGACCCAATTTGGATGGATGAGGTTTTTTGTACAGGCAGTGAACATTCTCTCTCACAATGCTCGCACAGAGGGTATGGAGATCATGACTGCAATCATAGGGAGGATGCTGGTGTTGTCTGCTTAGGTAAGGGACATTGATTATGTCTGAGACTTATCGTTAATTATATTAATAGTGGTGACATCAAGCTTTTTAATCCTTACTTCCCTGATAATAAAATTTTACAATACAATTATCACCTTAGCTTTTACTGTAATAGCTCATACATTCTTAGCATCAATTTATATATGGGTCATTCCTTAAAAAAATCTATCAGTGCTTCCCACCTTCCCCCTCAGAATCACCATTTTTTTCAATGCAAAATGTAAACATTATACTGTGACTATCTTGTGAGTTATGGTATATTGAAGTACCTAGGGGTCGCTCAAATTCTGGCTTTTTATTTCACATTCAATTTTCAGTCATTTTTGAGCCCTCATAGCTTCATAAGTAAAGGTGCTAGCCACATTAAATTTTCACCCTAAACCTAATCCTGTTTCCGTTCACTGATGATATCATGTCAGTACGCAACATTTTTATTTTCTTTGAAGCCAGGAAAATGATCTTGCAGGACCTCTTGGCTTCATGAAGTCAAGATAATGAAGAGAAGGGTGTTTTCACACTTGTATAATCGCAGTAATAGAGAAAAAATCAATATATATTTAATGTACAATCATACCAATTGAAGCTTATATAAAATTCTCTAAATCCTCAAGAGACATAAAAGTAGCAGCCTGAGATGCCAGGAATGTGGGGCCTCTCTTATCTGGAAGGTCTCTGTCTATCTCTCAGTCAGCCAAAGCAAACCAGAGCTGTGTGAGGGTGTGTACATGCATCTTTCTGTCTCTCTTCCTCCCTTCTATCTGTCATCTCTCTATGACACTGCAGGCCTTTGACCTCTGACCCACTTACATCCCAGGCTCAAGGATATATGGCCCATCTTATTGCTAGAGAGCCAGAAGAGACACTCCATCTTGAATCCTGAAAACAAGATGACTCTGGGAGACTAAATAGTTATTGAAGCTGTTTGTGTGACATTATGGGCTAGGGGTCACTGTGCGCTCATCCAATATGCATGCTATATGCTAAGATCTAACCAATCATTGACTTTGTATATTTTACTATATGCTAATGTGTTACCATGTACCAATCAGCAATAGAATTATGTATGTTGTTATATTCCACTCTATGCCTATGTATTAACTGTGCACATTGTGGAAATCAGCAATCTACGCCATCTACGACAACGCTTGGTATCGTATCTGAACGGAAACAGGGTTAGGGTTAGGGTTAGGGTTAGGGCGCTCTTATCTCTTAAAAACAGGGTACAGGGTTAGGGTTAGGGTTAGGGCAACGCTTGGTATCGTATCTGAAGGGAAACAGGGTTAGCGTTAGGGTTAGGGTTAGGGTTAGTGTTAGGGTTAGGGCAACGCTTGGTATCGTATCTGAAGGGAAACAGGGTTAGTGTTAGGGTTCGGCTCCCATACAAGTGGAGATGTTGAATGCTCCTGTGGGAGAAAAGTTTAGATACATATATTTATATGCCTTATGCTGCGTATTAATGTGTGTTTAAAGCAATATGCCGAACCAACTTGCAAGCTGCACCGTTTCTGTCTTTGCAAGATGGACCATGTGACCTTTAAGTGTCTGAAACAAACTGCTCTTACCCTTGTATGGTCATGTAGATAAGATAATAGAGCGAATCTGCATAAAAGCTTGTGCTACCCAACTATGGGGTAGAGTTCTCCTATAGCACCATTGTGTGTGTTGTCTGGGTGTTTTCTCTACAGCTGAATAAACTCAACTCTGACAAACTTATCACAGCCTAGTGGTCTGAGAGATGAGGATTTCCACCACACTTTTCCAATGTTATATCTTCATCATAATTATTAGTATGTAACATTGTCAGTTGTAATTCTAGTATATAAAATACGTGTGTACTAATGTTGTATGTCTCTAAACTATATTCGCAAGCGTCAATGTAACTGCCTCACATTGTCAGTTATGTTTCTAGTAGGTTTCTAGTAGGCATGTTGTTATTTTTTGGTTCCTAGTACCTATAATATAGTAGTCCTAGATGGTGGAACTAATCTCTGCAGCCGCAGTGTCCGCACGTAATTAGTTACACCAACACCTTGTAAGCCAAGCGCCAAAAGCAACAAATGAAGAGTGTCGTACTTTGACCTATAAATATGATTGAATTGCCATAACGTTACAGTTTGTTTGCTAATCAAGAAGAAGAAAGCCTAAAAACAGCAGCAAGAGATATTTTTAGCCCCCTTAAATAGTAAGCAGTCTCTACGATGTATGTGTGTTGTTGTATCATTTTTTATATTTGGTGGTTTACTACTTCTAATGTGTGTTGCCCAAATATGCTAGCTAGCTAGCTATTGATTGTGTGTAGCTGGAACTACGAATTGTGAGCACAAGACATACTGTACATGCATCTATATTTTTTTTTTTTTTTTTTTCTCTTTCTTTTTTTTTTGCAACCCTTCTTCACGGGTTGACCACCCATTGGAATAAAGCCCCGTTTTCTAGTAAGACCTCGAGCCTCGCGTCTATTACTAGAGGGAGATACAGTGAGAACTCGACTGCTCCGCGTGAGTAGGCGAGGAAGACGGTGCCAGAGAGCTGCGGTCCAGTCCAGGAGAGGGCGCCAGAGAACCGTGATCCGTGGATGAAAAGGGACATCACCACATCAGCGCGTTTATCTGCTAGCAGCTACGGCAATCTACACATCAGTGCAAGACACAGCGCCCACGGGAAGGTCCAGGTGCCATAGTAGCGTGAATTAAGCTGCAACCAAGAGACTTTGAGTGTTCTGCACAAGAGACATTGATACATTTATTGCATTTCACAGAAGTTAATGTTATTTACTTACCCTTCTAACTGAAGTTTATTGAAGTTCATCGATATTGATACTGTGTTGATATTGATATTGTGTTTACTTATGGGTTAAGATGTAAATGTTTACTAAGAACTAGTAAGTTAGTACCAAGAGTAAAGCAGAACTAGTAATATAGTGCACTTAAAGGTGAATGACATTACTTAACGAGTGTACAAGTTTAACTAAGAGTTAATATTTTGGTTTGTCACTTGTGTGCACTTAAGTTTAAATAAGGCTATAACAAATTGGTCAAAATAGTGTTATTAGCTGCAATTTATTGTAGTTGTATATCAAATTAAGATAACTACTCAACTAAGCTTAGGCTACATTAGACCTAACTTATACTACTGTAAATTAGGTAATTACTCAGCTAAAGGCAAGATTAGATTTAAACCAAACTAAAGTAAATTAAGTAAAATGTCAGAGCGTAAGGATGTCAAAGAGGGTCTGTCAGAGTCTTCCTCCGAGAGTGACAGAGAGGGTGTAGATGAAGATGTGCAACAGCACTGCACAGACATGCAACCACAAGCGACCGAAGGCACAGGAGCTGATAACCATGCTTCCTCACAAGAGCCACAAAGAGCCCCAAGAGTCCGCAAGTTAACGGAAAGGGGCCAAGAACTGCACGATGAGCAAGTAAGAAGATTTGCACACCGTTTCAGTGTGAGCTATGAGAAGTGGAAGGCTATCACTAAAGACGCCCAACAAGTGCTACGTGGACATTGCTCAAACAACCTGCTACATGAACACATCACAAAGGTAGACGACGCCTCAAACCATCTGAACCTTGTTTATGAAGCGTTAAGGCGCATCGACATTCCCGACAATGACACACGTCGCAGAATAGACACCTGTGAAGCAGTAACAAGGATGATCATCGAGACTGCAAGAGGTCGTCTAGACACAAGAGAGTGTGAAGGTCAAGGGGATGAAGAGCAAGACTGGAAAGAGACAGCATCTGTGTTCAAGCCTGCAGCCTCAGACAAAATAAGCGTCAACTCTCACCGCGCCAAGTCCTCCACTCATTCTCGAAGCAACTCAAAGGCCACATCCAGACGTTCAAGCCTGTCTTCTGCTAACAGACAAGCAGCTGCTGCTGAAGTTGCTGCCAATGAAGCCACTTTAGAAGTACTGCTAGAGCAAGAACGTCATATTGAAGAACTTCAAAGACTCGAAGCTGAAGCCGCCCATTTACGAGCCGAACAAGAGGCCGAAAATGCGGAGAGACAAAGGGTGCTAGAAGCCAAGCGCAGACAAGTAGAGCGGCTGGAGACGATTAAGAAGCTAAAGGCTGCCAAGGCGCGACAGCAAGTATATGATCAGAGTGGATGCTCAGACGAAGAAATAAACTAGCTGCTCCATCAACGTGTTTCTCTGAAGGAGAAAAGGAAAGTCAAGCTTGAAAGCAGCCCGTTGCAGCACCACTCTCTACCACATGCTGTGACACATCCAAAGCAAGAAGACAGCACGGCAGCTCTTGTTAGAGCGTTCGCAGAGTCCATCAGTGCGAGTCGTCTTCCTGTACCTGAACCAACAACGTTCAATGGTGACCCACTCAGATTCAACGACTGGAAGGTTTCCTTTCAGACACTCATTGACAGGAAAAACCTACCTGCTGAAGAAAGGATATACTATCTGCGAAAGTACGTGGGTGGACCCGCCAAGAAGGCCATAGAGAGCTACTTCCTGCTAGGCACAGAGTCAGCCTATCGTGCAGCGTGGGCTATCCTAGAAGAGAGATTTGGCAATCCATTTCTCATCGCCAAGGCCTTCAGAGACAAGCTCGATGCCTGGCCCAAGATAAGCTCCAAAGGCAGCTTGGAACTTCAAGAACTCGCTGACTTCCTTCGCAGCTGTGAGGTTGCCATGTCTCAGATAAGAGGTCTTGAGGTACTCAACGACTGCAACGAGAACCAGAAAATCCTTGCTAAACTTCCAGACTGGCTGACCTCAAGATGGAATAGGAAGGTCATGGAAGTGGAAGAACAAAGTCACACGTTCCCAAGCTTCAGCCAGTTTGTCAAGTTTCTCACACGTGAAGCCAAAATCGCTTGCAACCCAATAACATCTCTCTACGCTCTAAACCCAAGTGAAAGCGAGAAGATCAAGGTTTCTAAGAACAGAGGTTCTGGAGCAAAGGTACTGGCAACCAACTCAGATGAGAAAGCTGTCTCTACAAGCTGTGTCTTCTGTGAGAAGGCAGGTCACAGTCTATACAAGTGTCGTAAATTTATGAATGAGACGATCTTGGAGCGAGTCAAGTTTGTTCAACAGAATAAATTGTGCTTTGGCTGTCTTAAGTCTGGCCATCGCTCAAAGGACTGTGAAAACAGAAAGATCTGTGATACGTGTGAGAAAGGACATCCGACTTGCCTCCACGATAATCGCACCAAGGAAGAAAGGATGTCAACAAGGCCTGATGGAGCGAGGGACAGTGACAAGTCAAAGGAAAGGAAGACGGATAACCCAGCAAGTACATCAAGTGAGGCAACATCACATAGAGTCATCCAGAATGTCCAAGACACTCATACGTCCACAATCATTCCAGTGTGGGTGTCAGCCACAAGTGAGCCAGATCGTGAAGTTCTTGTGTATGCACTCCTCGATACACAAAGTGACACAACCTTTGTCCTTGAAGAAACAGCAAAGGTTCTCCACACGAAGAACGAACCAGTTCAGCTAAAGCTCTCCACAATGGCTTCAAGAAACACAGTCGTGTCCTGCCGGAAACTAACTGGTCTACAAGTGAGAGGATTCTACTCAGACAAGATAATCCCTCTGCCAGTGACCTACTCAAGAGAATTCATCCCTGCAAGCAGAGACCATATTCCCACACCAGAGACTGCAAAGGTATGGCCTCACCTTGAACACATCGCAGATGAGATCGCTCCTCAGCAAAGTTGTGACGTCGGCCTGCTAATTGGCTACAATTGTCCTCAAGCTCTCGTCCCAAGACAAGTGGTGTCTGGTGAAGAAAACCAGCCCTTTGCACAGAGAACAGACTTGGGCTGGAGTGTAGTAGGCTATGGCAACCCATGTCTCGACTATGGAGACGCGATTGGAGTAAGTCACCAGGTTATCGTGAAGCAAGTGATGCCAGGTCTTCAGTCCTCTTCAAACCTCACAAGTGAAGTGCACTATGTCTGTAGAACACAGATCAAGGAAGTAGTCTTACCTGCAGACGTCATCAAGGTGCTGGAATCTGACTTCGTTGAAAGAGCTTCAGACGACAGCTACATGTCTCAAGAGGATCTCCGATTCCTGTCAAAAATGGAGAAGGGCATCAGGCTCAAGGACGACGGTCATTATGAAATGCCACTGCCATTCAAGAAAGAAAGACCTAACTTACCAGATAACAAGATATGTGCCATCCATCGTCTCAGATGCCTAGAAAGGAAGCTGAGAAGAAATGAGCAATACCACAAAGACTACAAGACCTTCATGGACGAGACCATAAGCCGCGGAGATCCAGAAAGAGTCCCAGAAAAAGACATCAGCAAGGCTCCAGCATGGTACATCCCACACCATGGGGTGTATCATCCACAAAAGCCTGGGAAGATACGCGTCGTCTTTGATTGCTCCGCAAAGTTTAAAGAGACATCCTTGAACGACCATCTCCTGACCGGTCCAGAGTTGACAAACAGCTTGGTGGGAGTCCTATGTCTTTTTCGAAGTGGTCCTGTGGCGATCATGTGTGATATAGAACGCATGTTCCACCAGTTCCATGTGAAGGCAGAAGACCAAGATTACCTAAGATTCCTGTGGTGGGAGAATGGAGATCTTGAAACCCAACCTTCCATCTATCGGATGAAAGTCCACCTGTTCGGTGCAGTTTCATCACCTGGTTGCGCCAACTTCTGGGCATGGTGGAAGAAGGAATACCTCCTAAATCTCCAACACAGACAGAAGTGGATCAAAGACCGCAGAAACGCAAAGGTCAATGATGTCGTTCTTATGAAAGATGATGCTACACCACAAAACCAATGGAAGTTGGCAAAGGTTATCGAAGTGTACCCTGGAAAGGACGGAAGAGTGAGAAGACTCAAGTTGCTTATCAGCAACTCAAGCCTGGATGGAAAGGGAAAGCGCATCTCCAAACCTGTTCACCTGGAGAGGCCCATCCAGAAGACAGTTACACTGTTGGAAGCAGACTGAAGACTCCAGTATCCTATACTCTCTCTCTCTCTGCTAGTCCATTGGTTAGTCCATAGTTATAATCTTTAAATTAATGTTTTATATGCGGTACGTATGTCTTCTAAGTCGTTCTAAGAAATCACTTAAGTGATTTGGTGGGAGTGTAACTGCCTCACATTGTCAGTTATGTTTCTAGTAGGTTTCTAGTAGGCATGTTGTTATTTTTTGGTTCCTAGTACCTATAATATAGTAGTCCTAGATGGTGGAACTAATCTCTGCAGCCGCAGTGTCCGCACGTAATTAGTTACACCAACACCTTGTAAGCCAAGCGCCAAAAGCAACAAATGAAGAGTGTCGTAAAGGTTGACTTTACTGACCTATAAAGTTGAATTGCCATAACGTTACAAGTTTGTTTGCTAATCAAGAAGAAAGAAGACTAAGCTACAGCAGCAAGATTTATTTAGCCCCTCTTAAATAGTAAGCAGTCTACGAGGTATGTGTTGATTTGTCATTCATTTCTATATGGTTAGCTACTTACGTTCTAATGTGTTAGCCCAATATGCTAGCTAGCTACCGATTGTATAGCTGTAGTGGAACTACGAATTGTGAGCACAAGACATACTGTACATGCATCTATTTATTGTTTTTTCTTATTTCTCTTTCTTATTTTTGCAACCCTAGTTCTCACGGGTTGACCACCATTGGAATAAAGCCCCGTTTTCTAATCAAGACCTCGAGCCTCGCGTCTATTACTAGAGGGAGCTACAGTCAAAATATGCCTATGTTTGACGTTTATTTTGAAACCGAAGGAATCATGGCAAGAGGTTGTGCCTGGTATCAAAATGTACCAACACAGGAAGATATATCAACAGTGGCACTGAACTGTTTTACGCCAATCGACATGGAGGAGCTATCTAAACTGGTTATGTCCTCAAAACCGACTACCTGTCTACTCGACCCAATCCCTACAAGATTGGCTAAATAACTTTTTCCTGTACTTGGCCAGCATATGTTAAAAATTATTAACACATCTTTAGTAACAGGATATGTACCAGAGTCACTAAAAATGGCGGTTATTAAGCCATTACTGAAAAAAACAAACCTCGAACCTGACAAACTGGAAAACTATAGACCCATTTCAAATCTTCCATTTCTATCCAAAATATTAGAGAAAGCAGTTGCGAAGCAACTTGGTGCATACCTTAGCTCAAACCATATTCATGAATTATTCCAGTCAGGATTTAGACCCTACCATAGCACTGAAACGGCACTTGTTAAAGTTATTAACGATTTACTGTTATCAGCCGACCAAAACTCTGTGTCTGTTCTTGTACTTCTTTACCTAAGTGCAGCTTTTGATACAATAGATCATGAGATTCTACTGAACAGGCTCCAGGGCTGTGTTGGACTCAATGGTCAAGCACTTGCATGGTTCAGATCATACTTACACAACAGGAAACAATTTGTTAAATTAAATGATGATGTATCCAGTTACTCAATAATGAAATGTGGTATTCCACAAGGATCAGTGCTAGGTCCAGTACTCTTTTCGTTATATATGCTACCCCTTGGTGATATTATTCGGGCACATGGGGTAGATTTTCACTGCTACGCAGACGATACTCAGATATACATTTCCATGAAACCCGGTGAAGCACTACCACTTACTCGATTAGAGACTTGCATTACAGATATTAAAGCTTGGATGCTCTCCAATTTCCTGCTCTTAAACTCAGGGAAAACCGAAATGCTGGTTTTAGGTCCTAAAAAACAAAGGGAGAAATTGTGTACATATACTTTAAGTATTGATGGTTGCTTAGTTGTTCCAAATTCAGCTGTGAAAGACCTAGGTGTTACTATAGACCCAGATTTAACCTTTGGCGCGCACATAAAAAACATATCTAGAGTTGCTTTCTTTCAGTTAAGGAACATAGCTAAAATTAGGCATTTCCTATCAGAAGGGGATGCAGAGAAATTGATTCATGCTTTTGTTACGTCTAGGCTAGATTACTGTAATGCTCTGCTATCTGGCTGTCCTAAGCTGTTGCTAAATAATCTCCAGCTTGTGCAGAATGCAGCCGCTCGCATTTTAACGAGAACAAAGAAATATGAGCATATTACCCCAGTACTAGCATCACTTCATTGGCTACCAATTAAGCATAGGATAGACTTTAAGGTCTTGCTTCTGACTTTTAAAGCTTTACATGGACTTGCACCAGTGTATATATGTAATCTGCTTTTACCATATAAGCCGAAAAGATCCCTTCGTTCCCAAGACGCAGGCTACCTAGTAGTCCCTAGAATATCTAAAAACTTGACGGGTGGTAGAGCTTTCTCCTACAGAGCACCACTACTGTGGAACACCCTTCCAAAATCTATAAGGGAATCAGACACAGTCTCAATATTTAAGTCTAGATTAAAAACGCACCTTTATGATCAGGCTTATAATGAGTTGTAGTCCGGAGACAGGACCAGAGAAGCCTTTTTGTCATAGAGTAATGCGGAGTGACATCCTTTCCTTACTGTCACCTGTCAACAGCTGTGACCCCATCTTCCTGGGCTGGCTCTTGAGGGGTGGATAGGATTGTTTACTCTCTCGTGACTGGATGGGTTCTCAAACCCTGTCTTCATAGCTATGCAGCCATAAGTTACTCCTGGCGGGGGTACTTGTCCAACCCCCCCCCCCCCCTAACTGTTCTCTCTCTCTCTCTTCTTCCACATTCCGCCGGCGGGGCTCATGCCCCGCATCTCGAGAGTTGCTGTCCAGCTTCCTGTCCAGCTTCCTGTCCATCGCCGCTTGCCTCTCCCTCCCCACCACCGCTGCCAGCCGATCCTGTCGCCATCGGCACCCGTCTTCCCATCATCATTGCCGCCACATCTGGACTGCCATCTAGCTGCTGCAATTTCCACTATCATGGATATTGCCAGTCAGTTTTGACCATGCTGGTCATTAAGATCTAGACCCTGAGCCGACCTGAGGAGAATGGGTTTCCCCCTTGAGTCTGGTTCCTCCCAAGGTTTCTTCCTAATTACACCAGGGAGTTTTTCCTTGCCACTGTTGCCTCTGGCTTGCTCTTGTGGGGGTTTAGGCTGGGTCTTTTCTGTGAAGCGCATTGTGACAACTTGTTGTGAAATGCGCTATATAAATAAATATTGATTTGATTTGATTTGATTTAGGGGGAAATGAGCCTTTTCACTGGTTTATTCTGAGTTCTCACCTTTATCCTATGATGAAACATTTCTATCCTGATGAAAGTGGTCTCTTTTTGGATGACAATGCCCCCATCCACAGGGCACGAGTTGTCCCTGAATGGTTTGATGCACAAGCGCCGATCTTGTGGGTGCTCAGGGGCCTGAAAAACTATAAGAGTGAAGTTATAGTTTGATGCGGATCACGGGTGGTTTAATATGGTTCAATGCACACATGAAGCACATGAAATAAACGTGAAACAAGCAACCAATAAGGTGCTATTTCTTGAGGTATCCGACATACTACTGGTTCTCTAGAGATGGACAAGTTTGAAATAAAAAAATAATAATTTTTAACCGACTAGAATGTAGCCAGGCTATGTCTTCAGAAACTCTGATCTTATCTCATAACCTATAGATTTTCACCCCTCTAGGTTAAGTTAAGTTATACTTTATTGACCCTGTGGGGTAATTTGTCCTCTGCATTTGACCCATCCTAGCTACTTAGGAGCAGTGGGCAGCCACAGTGCACCGCCCAGTGACCAACTCCAGTTCTGTGGCCAGTGCCTTGGTCAAGGGCAATGGCAGGAGTTTACCTAACCTGACATACATGTCTTTGCGAAGCGACAGTGCTAACCACTGCACCACTGTGCCGCTTCAAGACGTCTCCGGTTCATTCCAAATGCTTACTACTATTCCTTGCACATCCTTTCCTCACTCCTTAACTCCATCCAACAGAGAACGCGAGGAAGAGATGCATGGGGATGAGATACGAGAATATCTTTATCACCTGTCAGTGTGCAGTAGGCCTACTGTAGGCTATTGTTGTCTCAGAGCTTGTTTTTGCACAGAAAATGGGATATATTGTTTTATTGGATGCTTTGTCTCAGCTACGGTAGGCTACAGTAAATGATGCAACATAGTAGGCTAATAGCCTAAATTGCTTCGGTAAAAGACAGCAAATGTACAAATAGATTGAAATGACATTATTGTTTCTCAGTCATAGCTTACGAGAATGAAGAAAAAAAGCATTTGAAGGCAAGGCAGCTTGCGTGTTCAGGTTTGCGCTGTTGCAGTTGAAAACATGTGCCGCGACTGTAGAGTCAAATTAATGTTTTAATGATTTGCCGGAGGCATTCAACTGTATAAACATAGGATAAAACGTGACGTATTGCAGAGGCTACATTGCACACGGCAAAATTAAAAGTTGTTTTGAAAGGACCGGGATTAACGTCAAGCATTTAAAGTTCTGTTTCCTATGCAATAACAAACAAACGGAATGATATGGGAAACAAAAACATCAGAAATATTATGCTTACGTGCTTAACTAGGCGATAAGATTTTTTTTGTGGCTGAATTTTTTAGGGCACCCCGTGGTAAAAAAAATAAACCCGGCGTCTATAGTTTGATGAGTATGAAAATGATGTGAATCACATGCTTTGGCCTTCAGTCAACAGATCTCAACCAAATTGAACACTATGGGAGATTCTGCACAGATGTGTTAGACAGTGTCTGAAGCAAGGATGAGCACAAGCAGACATGCTACAAAGGTCATACACTAATATAGTGTTCTGTTAACGTTTCTATACAGCTCTTTAGATCTCCGTACTTATGATCAGCGGCCTTACAAATACCCGGAGGATGCATCAATATTTTAGATGGCCTTGATTGTACAGTGCTCAAATAAATTAAAGGAACACTTAATCAACACAGTATAACACCAAGTCAGTTAAACCTCTGGGATATCGATCTGTCCCGTTATGAAGCGTAAACGATTGTGAATCAATTTCACCTGCTTTGGTGCAAATGGAAGTGACAACAGATGGACAGCAGAGGCAACAGCAAGACAACCCCCAAAAAGTAAATGGTTTTGCAGGTGGTGGCCACAGACCATTTCTCTCTCCTTAGCCTTCCTGACTGATTTTTCTCTAGTTTTGCATTTTGCTAGTGCCCTTGTCACTACTGGTAGCATGAGGCGGTACCTGCAGCCCATTCAGGTTGCACAGGCAGCCCAGCTCCTCCAGGACGGCACATCCATACGTGCCGTCACAAGGTTTGCTGTGTCTCCCAGCAGTCTCAAAGGCGTGGAGGAGATACCGGGAGATGGGCCATTACACGAGGAGAGCTGGACAGGGCCGCAGAAGGGCAAAAACTCAGCGGCAGGACCGGTATCTGCTCCATTGTGCAAGAAGGAACAGGAGGAGCGCTGCCAGAGCCCTACAAAATGATCTCCAGCAGTGTGCAAACAGTGTGCATGTTTCTGACCAAACTTTGCCAGAGAACACCAGAATTGGCAGGTTTGCCATTGGCGCCGTTCTCTTCACAGATGAAAGCAGGTTCACACTGAGCACATGTGACGGACGTGAAAGAGTCTGGAGACACCATGGCGAACGTTATGCTGCCTGCAACACCATCCAGCATGACCGGTTTGGTTTAATTGACTTGGTGTTATACTGTGATGATTAAGTGTTCCCTTAATTTTTTTTTTAAATTTTTGAGCAGTGTATATTGCTATTGCTATTTTTATTTATAATCTCAATTTGCACCACTGCTGAGTTTTGGACAGCCAGCTCCTGCTTCTTCTCACTACGGACACCTCCTGAGCCCCAGAGCGTCGCTTGTCGCCGCTACACTATTATCAACGTAGCGCACAGCACAATATTGTACATACGGTCAGCACTTATCCAGCCACTCATGGCTAGCTAGCTAGCTCTTCCACCTCCCCCGCTGTTTGTAGCCCAAAGACTGAATGAAACCTTGTCGCTGCTGTGAGTTGATCGTGTGAATTGGGCGCTACACTTGCACAATAAGGCAGGAGTGGCTACTGAAACCCTCAGCGGGCCACATCACAAGACTTCCCACAAGTCTTCACAGTCCCATTCAGGATTTGTAACCGTGGGTGTACAACTGTTCTGGGTTGCACACCTAATGTTAGTTTCCATTATTACGGACACAGTTAGCCAACGAACATGGTCAATTTCGTGGGAACCAGATTAATAATGATAACGTTATGCCCTGGTTAGTTAGATCTCCAGATTGCTAAACATGAATGGTATTCAGCTTTCTACGAAGTGAACGTTACATTGTCAACGCACAATGAAACGTTATTAACTTAACGTTAGCTAAATTTGCACTAATATTACAGGTTGATTTTTTTTTATTTTTTAAAAGACAAATGAAACCAATAACGATATCGTACATGTGATTTTGAGAAACTGGATTATTCTAGCTAACGTTAACTTAATGTTACAGAAAATATCAGTTTTGACTACTTAACTAGTGACTTCGAAAAATGTTTACCTTTAATGGTCCTTCGGTTTCAGCCGCCATTTTCTATAGCTAACGTTAACGTTACTTCGCAAATTGATATAAAACAAAAACCAGATTTCAAGTAAATCGGAACAATAATCCGTTCGTTTATTAAAATGAAGATGATGGAAGCTACGGAAACAAAGAATATATAACGCTATCGTAAGTTCTCCGACTACACACCCGGACCCACTATCACAACTAACACACTGAACGTTAACGAAATAAGAGTCAGAGAGTGCGCGCGGGCCTTTTCAAATTTTCGAAAATTACATCTCTCTCCACCAACTGAAACGATATGCACCACAGTGTAGGCGGTGCCTATAAAAAGCAGCCAATAGCGTTGACCGTTGACATTTTCGCAAACACGATCCCACCCATTTTGAGTTTTCGACCAATCACAAAGTTAGTGTAGAATTTTACGTGAGGTCCTGTGTCGACTTGAAGCCACACAAAAAATTGGCTGAATATGGACTTGGGGAGAGAAAGATAGGGCCAGTAAATGCACTAAGGAATGTATTAGGATGTTTTATTCTAAAACCAAGAGTAGACTTAGAAATGATTGAAGGCAGGATAGAATGGGATAAAGAGACTAATATGATTATGTGCGTGGAGAGGCATATTAATAGAAACTCATTCATTTAATTCAATTAATTTATTAAAATGTATACCTATGGTTTAAGGACCCAGCCAGTGGCAGGGTGGGGGTAGGGGTGTATATCCCAGAATTTAATATCAGGATATTGGCTGTCAGACCATATTTCTATGTATACGGCTGAGAAGATGGCTATCATTTTAGGATGAAGATGGGTAGAGGAGGTAAAGCCCCTCAGAGTGCTGCAATATTGAACAGTGGGGAGTCTGGTAGATCGGATAGGGGTGATTTGCTTGTGGAAATGACGGTGATGTCGATGGGATGGGACTGGAGAGGATGGGAGTGGTGGTTTGTTTTTGTTGGGTATCGGCTCATGTTGAGGAGGTTGTCTGGAGTAGGTTACAGGTTTGGACATACTGGGTTAAATATTGTGAGACATGAGATGGGACTGTGTGATGAGTGTTTGGATACGAAAATAAGAATAATAGTTAAGGGAGCGGAAAAGTTCTTGGAGGTGAAGGGTCTTTCTTGGGAGCAAATTCAAAAAGAATCAAGTCCAGCGCAAAGTCAGGAAACAAGCTCTATAGGACCTATGTAGGAATGAATATCTAGACTAAGGTAAAATAGATTAAAATAGGATTTAAGAGACATAAAGATTGATATTATTTTTTTATTTATTTATATATTATATATATATGTAATTTGAATTTAATAATATTGATCAACACTCCAATCTGGTTGGTGGTGGTAATGCACCATTTTGTTGATTGCCAACCGCCATTAGACATTAAGAAGAAGATTTGAAGCCACAGATTGCTATATTTTGAGGTTCATACAATAATATTTCTGCAGCACCCCGTTCTAAAAGCTAGCTCTCGTGAAATGTAACTGCGTTTCCCAGAATGCCAGTTCACTTAACAAGTGGTTTCTGACCACAGACTCTTTGAGAACAGGGTTGTTGTCTGTTTGCTTTAGCGGCTATTTATTTGCAGAATCACGCTGGTAAGAGAACAAAGTGGTCAGTGCATTTTAAACTAGCAGCAAACATTTCAGCGTAGGCCAATAGCTTTCCTGTTTTCCACATTGCTTAAATATTATCCGTTTAGCCGATAATTAACCAATGTTGAACCACTAGGCTATGTAAATACGCTGCTCAGTATTTTTATGATAAAATATCTGTCTGAAATCAATGAGGCAGTCACTCCACAAAATTATAGGATCAGTCAATTTGTGCTTTGTGCATACCTACATTTCATGTTTGTGGGTTGCTAAATTACTGGTTCCACATTTCTCCTGTAATCAATGATATTTTCCAGTTACCTCTTGTCTTCTTCATTGTTTGAGATTGCAAGATGAAAGGTACAATCCAGAAAGAGTAGGCTAAGTGTGTATTTTAGCCTGCCTATCAAAAGCCATCCCTGTGCCTCGTCTTGTGGAGCTGCTGGCCTGTCATGGCAGGCTCTGGAAAAACAAAACGTACACTAGTATGGTGAGTTTTACGCTTTACGTCACTCTCCATAAGACAGGTTAATATCATCATAATTCTGCATTGACAGTGCTATTGGGTTGCTTTCAAAAAGGAATATGAACAGATAACAAAATTTTATCTGAGGGAAATTTTTTTTTTCGGAATTAAGCATTCACCCTCAAATTCAGATTTCAGTAGTCTGGTTGCATAATGTGCATAAACAGGCATGGCACAGCATAACCATGTAATATTTTGCATAT
Source organism: Ilyophis sp. 1 JC-2022 (assembly GCA_022702515.1). Taxonomy (NCBI): domain Eukaryota; kingdom Metazoa; phylum Chordata; class Actinopteri; order Anguilliformes; family Synaphobranchidae; genus Ilyophis; species Ilyophis sp. 1 JC-2022. The sequence continues at coordinate 108,314,355 of CM040394.1, forward strand.
GTATATAATTCACTTTTTTTTTAAAAAAATTTAAATTTGTTTTCTGATTTTTTCAGAAAAAAATCAGTAGCCAATTGAATCCCTATTCTAATTCAATTCCCCCCATGTAGCAACCGCTAGAGAACCACCGCTATACAACCCTGTCAGCCGGTAGTAGGAAGGAGGGCGCCACGTCCTCTACAGGGCGCGACTCCTCGAGCTCCTGACCGTGATTCCAACTCGCCCAGGGCCTTCTGTGCGCAGCGATTCTCTCCGAGCCCCTCCCCCCACTCGGAAGCAGCCGCCAATTGCTGCTCCCACAGGGCACCGGCCATGCTCGGAAATGGCAGGTCCGGGGCGCGAACCCCGATCCTCGGAGTACAACTGCACTGACTGAAAGTCAGCGCTCTTACTGTTGTACCACCACGGCGGCCTATAATTCACTTTTAAGGTGGCAACAATCAACATATACAAGATAGGACATTTGTATCTACAAAATAAATAATTGTTAGTCTGACTACATATGCTTACATTTCTCTCTCTTCAGTCAACATATTACTGTTGCTAAAACATGCCCCAAAAAACAGTGATGTGGGGACAGCACATGGGCGCTCGTGGGCTGTGTGGTTTCCTCTTCCTTTATGGTACAATCTGTCACTCACTCCCCAACCTTTCTCGCTCAAAGACAATAACAGAAGAGATACTAATAGTTAAAAATACAGTCCAGAAAACGACCATACTCACGTCCCGTGCCTCTGTGTTTCTATGTGTTTTCTGTATGTGTATTCCGTTCCACGTTTTCCCTTTTCCCTATTTCGTGTCTCTGCTTCCCGCACCTGATATGTGTTTCCTCATGTTGTTTTGTCTCACCTGTTTCTCGTTGTCTCGTCATCAGTCTGTCATATAAGCCCACCTGTTTTTTTGTTCTGTGCTAGATTGTCTTGTGTCCTGCATTCATGCTTGTCTCAAACCTTCCAGCGTTATTTCCTGCCTGCTCCGAGTTCCTGTTTCCAGTCCTGTCGACCCGTTCTGCTCCAGCCCTTCTGCCTGCCTACCCCTCTCTGTCCTAGCCCTGCTCCAGCCCTTCTGCCTGCCTACCCCTCTCTGTCCTAGCCCTGCTCCAGCCCTTCGCCCTCTTGTTCTCCAGCCACTGACTGACCTCCCGGTTCTGACCCCTGCCTGTTCTGGGACTTCAACCTGCCTTCTCCACATTGCTGTTTCAGCGCTGGACTGGTAATCTGGCATATCTGGCGCACCTTGGGGCCGATATAATTTCATTTATAATTTTAAAAAATGTTGGCCAACGACTGGCCCATAAAGCAGGGACTGCGGCCCATTGGTTCATTTTCTATACTGACACTGGGCTGGCCCAATCACATCTCTTACTAGGCCCCACCCCTCCCCCTCTGTCCTCTCTGTTTCTCGTGCCAGATGCTGTGGCTCAGAGCCAAAAATGGATGAGGGCGTCAAAATGGATAAACAAAAGCGCAAAAGGGGTACGGAGAAGTTGCGGGCCAAAAAATAAAACATCTAGAGGCGGAAGCCGCCAAATGTGCAAAAATAACAAACATGTTTGCTGCAGGGGCTGCAGTAGGTACATCTACAGTACCCGACATTGTGCAGCAACAGGTGGAGCTTGAAGGAGGAGAGGTGGCTGGCCATGGCCACTGCCAGGCAGAGGAGCAGGCGTGTGACAGGGAAGCCGAGGAGGGACAGAGTGAGCATGACAGGGCAGGACAGAGTGAGCAGGAGCAGGAGGAGAGTGTCGTTTAAGCGGTAAGCATGCAGCTTCATGATTAACAGGGACTCGCAGGGAGATGGTGTGTGTGCGCCATGCCATGATGATGATGATGATGATGAGACGGTCACTCAGTCAGTCAATGTCGAATAGTGCAGCGTAAGCATTGCTTTTGTAGCTAGTGTAGTATAATAAATAGAATAATCCTTTCACCGCCCCGTCGGGAGGGGTCGGGATCACTCCACTACAAGTAATTGAAACTTTCTCCCAATTAGACACTAACTTCCAGAGTCTGGTATAACGTAATTTATTGTAAATAAATTCGCATGAATATACATACCCAGGCTGATCGGCTAAACATACACATATTAAACAATATTAAACACTCTCAATCACACAGTCCAGTCTTAGTCCGTCAATATCATGCTCACCCACAAGACGTAAACTTGTCTTTTATTGGTTTTTAAAAAATACATACCAACAAGAACTTTACACTTTCAACATTTCACATCACACACACACACTCATTCATTATTATTAAATTCACAAGGGTTTAACAGGTTAAAGGGTAAAAAAAAAAAAAAAAAAAAAAAAAACACTTAAGACACCTCATAATAACAATATTTACAAGAAAAAAAAAAAAAAAAAAAATAAAAAAAAAAATGGAAAAAAAAACAAAAAAAAATTTAAAAAAAAAAAATGTTTCACGCGGTCAGTGAAGTGCGCGAAAAAGGCACATGAGTGCCCGGGCTGTGTCGGGTGGGTCAAAGTGTGCAATGTCTCTCTCTCTCTCTCTTCCGTGTGTGGTGGGGGGGTGGACTATATAACAAGTTCTTTCCAGTGGTCCACCCCCCATTTCTCTCTGGCCAGGCGCTGATCTTGAGCAAAGTCGACCATAACGCCGTCCTGGAGGAGGTTCTGCGTCCTCCTCCTGAGAGTGACAAGGTCCACTGTTGTCTTTTGGTAGACCTTGATGTTCCTCGCCTCCCACAGGACCTGCTTGATGGTATTTACGATCCTCCACTGACGCTGGAGCTCCGCTGTTCTGCATCCCCCTCTAGGCCCGTAGAGGACACTCTCAGCAGTCAGGGAGGATCTGGGCAGCAACCTGTTATGGGAGACAGAGGAAACAACAAGGCCCCAGACCCGTCTGGCCACGGAGCACTCCCAGAACAGATGGTATACATGTGATGACAGAGACAAAACAACACTAGCCCTGGGCCAACTCAGATGACCTCATTATATGCGTCTTTCAAACCACACCCCACGTGCCTTAAAGTTCGAAAGCGCCTCCCCCCTGGGGAATATATTCCACGGTCTGCAGCGGTCTCTGCTGGTCTTATTTAGCATTACAATTGGCCTTTGTCTTATATTATACTTTAAATGAAATACCATGATTTAATTATATCAAAGTCAGTCTGGCCATGGTCTGACCATAATTGTTAATTACATAATAATACCCTGTTATGATGGGTTATATAATACTAGCTATAAACCTTTTAATGTTATTCATCACAGGTATGTACAATTATAAACCAAGCATAACACCTTCCTTTGTGATTTGAACCATTATCTGTACTAACATATTCTTTTATACTAACGGGTTGTGGATGAAGAAAGATAACTTATTTGTCAAATGTATTTCATACCAAATGTTCGTTGCAGAACAAAGGAAATGTTTTTCCTTAAGTTTACCAAACTCTATTAGCTGCTGAAACTGCACACACACACACATTTCCAAGCCTAGGGGGCCAGATGTCTTTTTAATGACCGGGCCCCAAGGCATTCCTTAGGAAGATCCACACACTATCTCTTCGGCCGATCTAGGACCATAAATGCGTCCCTTGTGAGTGTGTGTATGCAGGTGTGAATGGGTCCTTTTACCTCCTTATCAAGATACGTATATCACTCTGATGTTTGAATATACAAATGTAACTGAAATAGTCTCTGATTGTTCTACCATATGGCTTTTGCCTAAGAATAAGCTTTTCCCATCAATTCACTAACGTGGGGATGCGCACGCATGTCCTTGATTTACCAGTGTTAAAGATGAGCTCATTCTATGTGCCTGGCTCCGGACCATGCCCCACCCGATCACACAGATACAAATCACCGAGTTTGTTTTTCCTTCCTTGGCATGAATGTGTGCTCGTGAGTGCACGGTCATAAATTTGAGGTGTGCTGGTTGGCCTCTTAGGGTGTCTTGGAATAGACACCCTTCCAACACAGAAAAGCATCTCCCTCCTTTGACACCATTGTTTCATATAGAAAGTCCTACACCATGATATACAATTATACATAAATAATGAATAATCTATCTTTTACACAACACTAGCATAGTTCGCTAATGCAGTCGCAACTTCGGCTGACTATTCTAACGTTAACTAGCTAACGTTATTTTGTCAGCATCGCGTTGGCTAAGCCCACGTTGCTGTGAGTGACCTAGGTCCATATCGTATCATTGTAATATTATTAAAATTATTAGGCTAAGGGGACTTAATTTCCAACAACAGGCAACAAAGTTGTCCTATGTTTATTTCCAGCCAGGTATGATGGTGACTATTAGGATATATATGGTATGGATTAGTGTTATTATTATCTGTGGGGTAGCTCTCCACCTACAGTAAGTTCAGATTGTTTGGTGCTGCTGTCCATTGAGCATGCACCTTCACGTGGTAGGCGCATGAACTGTAGGTCAAACTCCCCAAACACACAAGCTTTGTTGATTTAATTGCCCTATCACATACAAAGATATAACTATTACTCCTCTCTGAACATTAATATAAAACAAAAAGGTGATCTATTAACTGTGTAAACCTTATGCAATATTCTTCATCAATATTTGGATACTTGAAATCTGTATGAACTCAATAGTTAGTATCAAATGAAATAAGATGGAACAGCTCCATGCATTAATTGAATAAACAACTATTTGCTCATTACCAGTATGGTATTGTTTAAATTATACAGCTTTTTGCACATCTCTGTCAGGGAATTCCAACAATTCTGGACCTGAATGTATAATCATGTTGGGGAATGGTAGGCCTACAGTAGGTACGCATATTTAAGGGACCGCAAGGATGGTGTACTGGTGGGTGGTGTCCAACCGATTGTGGTGGGTCGGTCTGGGCCAAAAATGCCAGGGCCGACTTTTTGTCCCAGTCCAGCCCTGCTCTGCTCTGCTCTGACCCCTGCCTGGACCTGACTACCATTCTGCTTTGACTGTATTGCACTGTTTGCTTGCTCTGGACCCAGAATAAAGCCTGACTCATATTACACCTCGGTGTCTGCGTGCGGCTCCGATCGGTTCTCATAACAGACTGAAGAGAAGGGTGTTTTCGGCACACTAGTATAATAACGGTAATGGAGAAAAGATATCTAAATCATTGTAAAACTTATATTAAATTCTTCAGTCTGCAGAGACAGAGAAATAGCGGTCTGCCGCCTTGCTTATCCGAAGGTCTCTGTGTTTATCTCTCAGTCAGCCAAAGCGAACCAGAGACAAAATATATATGTGTGTGTAAGGGGTGTGTGCGTGCATCAGGCCCGGCGCCAGGATGAAGTGACTGAGGGGGCAGTTAAAAATGGTGAGGGGGCAAATATTTTTATATAGTAGTACGATTGGTCATATAGTATATAGTAGGTTATCATCCTGCTATGCAGTGGCGGCAGTGTAGTACAATGGTTAAAGAACTGGACTACCTGGATTCCCAGGTAGGACACTGCCGTTGTACCCTTGAGCAAGGTACTTCACCTGCATTGCTTCAGCATATATCCAGCTGAATAAATGGATAATATATAAAAAATGCTTTAAAAAGTTGTGTACGTCGCTCTGGATAAGAGCGTCTGCTAAATGCCTGTAATGTAATGTGGCGGCTGGTACCAGTTCTCCTAGATTATAATTTACAAGCGTTTTGAAAGTCGATGTTTTATTCAAAGTTACTTACAATGCACTTTTATCCAAAGTGACTACAGAGTGAGTAGAATAACACCATAACAGTCAGCCAGCTATTTATAGTAGGCTAGGCTACTAACAACAGCGACACATGAACACAGAATACGCTATGCGACTGCCACCACACACTCAAAAAATAATACAATTGTCCAATCTAGACCTAACATGAAACATAAAAGTAGCCTATTGTCATCATCACATATTGCCAACATGACAAAAATCTTTCACTCAAAGTCCAACATTTGACTCGATCAATAGGCTTCGTCTGGAGTCTGGCTAATATCAGCAGGCCCGGTGCTGCGGGGGTAGCCCTGCTGAAGCTAGCGGCGGTGGCTAACTGCTGATCAGATGGCTGGGACCGCGGCTCTTTTTCCTCCCAATCTTCCTCGCAAATGCGAATGTACTCAATATCCTGGCTGTGGTTGTTCTACTGTTCGACTTCTCTGACCCTGCTGTTTCTGAGGTCCCTGGTCGTTTTTTGGAAGAGATATTTCTCCATTTTCAGCTCGAGTGAACGTTAGATAGATGCGCTCAAAATCAACTAGCCAAGTTCAAGACGTCACCTGACTCATTCTCACGAGGCCTGAGATCAAGGAGTAGAACAAATTATCGGGCGACTATATTTATTCATCGACTGTGGCATTTATAGAGGGTCAAATATGCGTGGCGGTTCGAGTGTTAAACAATTGTATCTTGGCCAATATTTTTGTTGTTTTTGCTATTTTTCTATAGGGTACAAAAAACTTAAACGGGGGAGCAGTAAATACAACTGAGGGGGCCCTCTAGCCCCCACATGGCGCCAGGCCTGGCGTGCATCGTTCTCTCTTATTCTGTCTCTCTCTCCCTACTGTCTATCTTTTTTCTAGGAAACTGCAGGCTTATGGCCTCTGACTCACAAACCAGGCGCAAGGCACATCTTATCGCTGGAGGGCCAGAGGAGACACTTAATCTTGAATCCTGAAAACAAGACGACTCTGGGAGACCAAATAGTATTGAAATCTGTTTGTGTGACGTTAATGGCTAGGGGTCACTGTGCGCTCATCCAATATGTATGATCTAACCAATTATTGACTTTATATATTCCACTCTATGCCTATGTATTAACTGTGCACCAATCAGAGGTAGGATAATCTATGTATTAGGTTTTTGATTATATATGGCAGAGATTCTCTCCGTCTCTTCAGTTCATGCTTGATCACCTTGTGTGTGCAAGTACTGGACTCTTTCTGCAGAGAAATAAATCCTTTTCTTTTTGGATATACCTGGTCGTGCCTGGTCATTATAAGGAGAGAAATACCTCTGCTCAACAAGACCATACGTAGTTCTCCCCCCTTCATTTTTATTTGAAAGTCTATGCTGTCTTACGTTCATTTTTTTTGTTCCTCTGAGCACTGGGTCAGTTTATATCATGACGTTCCTCTGAGCACTGGGTCAGTTTATATCGTGACGTTCCTCTGAGCACTGGGTCAGTTTATATCATGACGTTCCTCTGAGCACTGGGTCAGTTTATATCGTGATGTTCCTCTGAGCACTGGGTCAGTTTATATCGTGACGTTCCTCTGAGCACTGGGTCAGTTTATATCGTGACGTTCCTCTGAGCACTGGGTCAGTTTATATCGTGACGTTCCTCTGAGCACTGGGTCAGTTTATATCGTGACGTTCCTCTGAGCACTGGGTCAGTTTATATCGTGACGTTCCTCTGAGCACTGGGTCAGTTTATATCATGACGTCCCTCTGAGCACTGGGTCAGTTTATATCGTGAAGTCCCTCTGAGCACTGGGTCAGTTTATATCGTGATGTTCCTTTGGGAGATTCCATAAACACCAGGATGCTGGGAATTGTTCTCATGGCTTTTGGTGAGTTTGATTTCCTGTCCTACAATATGTAAGAACTTCACTTCTGGTGAATACACTGTATATATGCACAATAGGCATTAACGCATAAGTAAGTTTACGTGCAATTTACATGTAATTTATCATCACACTTCAGTAATTATCTACCGTTAGTATGAAAGTGAATCATTGAACACTGCAAAAAAAAAAAGAATATAATTTTGCTATTTTCTGCAAGCAAAATAAATATTAATTGAATAAATAAAAATCTGCTTTGGCACAGAAATTTCAGCATCAAACTGAAGTTTTCAATATACTCTGTACATGTACACTGATTATTGTAGATATTCATATTAGACAATTGTAGATATTCATATTAGTCACTGTCAATGTGTTCTCAGTGGACTTGCCTCATTCTATGAGTCTGAAATCTGCCCATGTAAATGTCAGTGGATCTGCACCACAGGTTCATCATAAACTGAAACTACACTGCCTGGACAAAAAAAAAAGTGTACAACAAAACAAACACTTTTTTTTTTTCATAAACTGAAATTAAAAGGAAAATGAGAAAAAACTGAAACTATATTGCATTGTTCTGAAACTAACTAAAATAAATAGAAATGATCATCAGTTGTTTTTTGTATTTGTATTTTTGTATCACAGTTGAAAAATGAATATATTTGAAAAAATAATTTAAAAAAAACTTACTGTACATCAGAAACAATAGTACATAAGTAAGGCAGGTTCAGGACCACTGTCAGTACGATTGAAACTTGAGCCGACAAGGGGTCCCCAAAATATATTTTATTTAGTTAAAATATAGCTAGTTTTATGTATTTTGTAGCTACTATCTAATGTATACAGATTTGCGATGCAAATCTATAGCAAAACGCAACCTGCTCAACACTGCAACACTGTGTTCACGACTGTTTCTTGTGTTTTCTCATAGTGTTAGGATAAACTAGCCTAACTATGGTTACATTTAAGAGTGTGGTTATAAGCCAGTGAAACGCATTCTAGTTCAGAATCACCAGGTTAAAATGTGTTTGTTTAGCATCTGCCAGTTTATTCTATAGACTACTTGTCTTAGCCAGTGGCGCACAGTTTCTCGGGGCTCCCCCGCAAGGTTCACATCTGTCAACCAATAGTTTGCCCGTATAAAGTATGGTTATTTCACCTTTTCGAAGGCAGCCTATACAGGCGTATAAAGTTAATGATACGGGAAATCTAGTCTGATATATTTTTTCCCCCAAAACGTTTCCAACATAATTAATTAAATCGCAGCAATCACATTTTCTTTCTCCCTCTCTCTGCTATTCGAGGCTGTGGAAAAAGCAAGTAACTTAGCTGCATCAACTGTAGGCTATGATCTAAAACTTCACTTTATGACAACAAAGCACAAAGACGCAGTAGCGTCTAGGCTTTCAAAGCTGTTATGTATGCTAGTAAGATAGCAAAACTGCAAAAAAGTAGGCTCGCACAAGCTCATGCAACATGACTTAGGAAATTGTGATATCTATCTACACTGTTAAAAGAAAGTGTGTTGAAACCCCACAAGTGGTGGCAACTAAGCTGCCACCATTTTTAAAGTGTCTGAGAACACCATGCCAAGTATTGAAACAAATAAAAACACTTTGGAAACACCACTCATTCTGGGAAGTACTGAAACACAGTAAGGTATGTGGTAACACATCACAATTTGTGTTTTGAAACATTATGTAGAGTAATGAGACACTACTCATTGGGAGCTATAAAACACCTTGTGTGGCATCATAAAACACCTTTTTTAGAGTATTGGGACCCTCCTCATTTGGGAGTTATGAAACACCATATGTAGTGTATTGGGACCAAGGGGTGTACAGATATTTATGGCCATGCAGTGTATATTAAGTACACTATGCTGCAGGACAGACATGCCTTTTATCACATTAGTGGTCTGTTTCACCATTTTCATAGAAATTGGCTATGAATTCACAAGAAAATTTCTGTCCTACAGCAAAGAAAAGATTCTTAAAGGAAGTCAAGTTCAAATGCAAATTTTTTTTTGCTATTAGTGTAATGGCATATTCAATGAAAAAGTATTAAAAATGGTCAATTATAGCCATGACCAAAATCTGTCTCATAACGTCAATTTTAGTCTCTAATGCTATTTATACAACCTGCCATAAGAAAATGCAAATACAAAACGTTATTGCCATGTTTCCAAATGCAATAAGCAATAGAATGGACAAACCATGGTACATTACAATCTCATTTCATGTAGTCATCATTGTGTCAGTGAGCATCACTGGAAATCATTTCAGTTTAATGTCATTCCAGTGCTCTACAGTTGCAGGTACAAAATAACATAGAATTCCCAGTATAAGTGATACTCACAAAATGGCTCAAATGGGCTAAATAAATGATTGGTCATCAAAACAAAAACTTTTCAGTATAACATATCTTCTATTATCAATGATAACCAACGCTTTCGGTGGATAATAATCATGGTAATCTGAGGGCTGACACACTGATGTTTTATTTGCTGGCATCAGGAGATATGCTGACCAGTGATTGTTGTATTGTGACTCAAATATCTTCACAAAGAAATAGGGCTGCATGTTTTGCTAAAAAATGGGATCAATTCGTCCAAAAATAGGATCATCATTGCACATTTTTACCACTACATACATCTTCTGACAGTATGTGACACTATAAACTTTGATGAACTGGCACTGATAGAGAGGTTCAATATGGGTAACTCAACTAGACAATAAGGAGCTCAGCACCTCATCTGGTAAAAATTCCCATGTCAACAGTTGCAGTGGTGGAGAAGCTGCCTTGATCTTCCAGGAACCCAGAGTCAGATAACATGTTGTATGCCTGTTGGTACTGATGTCTCATTGACAGTCTAAGGCATGGATTAATGAAGTTGTTCACAACACGCATCAGACGGATGAAATAGTGATGTTTAGCCTCAAAACGCATGCACCAACATGGTCTGAGTGGGCCCAAAAGCCTCATACAGTAATGGGTAATGCAGGAGAAAGTGCTGATTAGGCTTAAGAGTGTTATGGAGATATATCTCTCATGATTGGAGGTGGTCTTGTATGTTTTGTTGCAGAAGTACTACATGACCTTCAGCCAATTTGTGAGCAAAAGACATTTCTGTGATATCTTTCAGTTCCAAGAGTAATCTCCTCTGGCACACAATCACCCAACATCAAAGGAAGTAGCCTCAACAAACACCATGTTCTGGCTGCATTTTGTTTCAGACTGTGCCAAAAATAATCTGGTATTGTGATTGGTTTGTCCAGTTTATCAAGGGGACCATATTTCCAGGTAGCTATCTTCCTATTCGGGTCTGCAAGTTTAAAACACCCGTCAACTGTAGGGATTTTAGCACCTCTGCCATTTCGTAAGGTATAACACTCTCCAATAAATCATGCATAATATCTGGAGGTAAACCATTAACTACATTGAAATTACGCAAATTAAACGGGGAATTCTTTTGAATGCCGTTAATTCTTGCTTGAGAGGGATCTTGTTCAACCACAGCAGCATCATGGTATTCATCTACGAACCGTACACGCAATTCATCTGCATTGAAAGTATTCTGGAGTTTATCTCTTAACAGTGCAGTGTCTTCAACGACTTGCCACATATGGACCAAATGAGGCATTGAACCCCATAATTAGCAGCATAATTTACAATATTGATTAAATAATTTATTGTCTTTGTGGCAACGTGTAGGTAAATTGGAGAAATTCAACACCTTGTTTTTTTCAAAACACAAAGCAGCTATACACAGTAAGCCAATGAGGATAACATATTGGAGCCCAAAAAGAATCATCCCAAAGATTTGCTTTTACGCTCTGTTTATAGCTTTTGAGGTAAAAAAAAATACATATATATATATTTTTTTTATTATGATTAATATAGTAAACAAAGTCAGTGTGCAATACAATAACAGGACAAGACAGGACAGAAGCACATGAGTTTACAAAGAAGCATATTACATTACATTATTCTAACTTAAACATAGTCCCAGTGTGTGTGTGTGTGTGTGTGTGTGTGTGTGTGTGTGTGTGTGTGCCAATGTCAATGGGACTATTCTAACTTAAACATAGTTCCAATGTGTGTGGTCAAAGCCTTACCCCAAAACTGACCAGGCAGTAGCTGATTTAATCTTTGCATATTACCATGTAGTACTCCCTGGTTGTGTCCCAATATTCGTGACTCCTCTCCTCCTTTCCCCCATATGTTGTTAGCTAGCTGTCATGGTCCGTGGCAATTTTTTCCTGTTTCGCTACGGTTCCATCCTCTCTCTCCAGTAAGCAGTCTATCTGATTTTTTCCATGTTCCGGTTCGGGGTTTTGCTTCTCCCCGCTTATCATTCGTTTCACCTGTCCGATTACCTGCTAGGTATTTAAGCACCTCACTTCCGCTTCCTGGCGCTTCTTTGTCATTTCGTGCCTTCACGAAGTCAGAGTTGGTTAGGAAATAGCTGCTCTATATTTTCACAACTAGATTGGCTTTAGCTGCCCTTGAAGCTCTTTAGGGATTAGTCCTTTTCATGATTTGTGTTTCTTTCTCTCTTCTACTCTGCTATATTGAGAGTGAGAGGTTGATTTTTATTTCATTTATTTTTCACCTCTTATCGGGCGTTATAGTCTACGTTCCGAAGGTGATTGTTTGTTTTCTCCTTTTCGAGCTTTAAGAGTCTCTGTTCTCTTACTTTTCTACTTTTCTATGAGCCACACCCGTGTTAGTGGGTTGTTTATTATTTTGCTAATGAGACTTTTTTAGTGGTCCTCATGTTCGTGAGTGACTTGTTCTGTAATCGTGTTTTGTTTTGTCGCGTTTGGCTCATTGTTACAAACCCAAACCCTTAGATCTAGTATTGTACTGTAGTAGCTAATAGTAGGCTATGTGTTACTGAAATATTAAAATATAATCAGCAGCATTTAGCCGGTATAACCAGTTAATATGAATTCTCCTTTATGCTAGCGTTCGTATGCCAGAAAAAGGGTCAGTGGAAGGCAACGATATGAACATATTTATTGATGCTTTTGGATAACGTACAGTGAACTATCAACCCCAAAATAAAGTTGTCATTGCATTGAAACAATCGTGTCAGTATTTTAACTATGTTTGTGCTGTTTAACAGCTGGGTATGCAGTTATTCTGTTTTACAAATGAATGAATCACCATGAGCGAGCATAAAAGAGCGTAGGCCTACATATACTCCCTCATTACCTAAACCAATTTGAAAAGGCAAATTTATATGACCAAAGAAATAGATTTGTCTGCATTACGTTTACAGTCTCGCTCTTGTTTGGCTGTTTAAAGTACACGGTAAGTGTCTCAGTAAAAACAAAAAACGGGGTAACTAGTCAATGTACAGTAGACCACAATAGCCCGTAGTGATGTGTTGAATTGATTGAGAGCCAATCACATTTAGAAAAAAAACAAAAACAACGACACAGTGTATACGTCGTTATGTTGTGGAATGTTTTGCTTCTCCAAAATAGTGAGTATATTTGGAAATAAAATAAAAGCCTTGTTGTATTATTGTTAAATTGAATGTATCTGACTATGTACACATGGCTGTAATTTTTTCTTGTTTTCACTCCAACAGTTCATCTTCTGAATGTCAGTTTGCCAGCAGGTAAGAAAAGTCTCTTTACTGACAAATAATTTAAGGATGCAGTCTCACCTCATCGTGTAACTAGGGCCATGTCCGAATTAGTGCACTATTGAGTATGCCAGTTGAATACGTTTTTAAAAAAATGTTTATACACGATAAATTCTGAAAATTTAAGGTTCTTAATATCCCTGGATGATATATTTAATTCCGGGTTTGGCTGATAATAGTATGGAAAATATTTTTTTGCATACTGCATGTCACTAAACAGTATGCAGTATGCTAGTACACAGTCCATAAGACACAGTAGACAGGGCTCTGATTCTGACACAGCCTAGATCTCATCTAAACACATTCAGTGTTCTTGATAATTGGCAGTCTGCTGCTCTGTTCCTCTCTGTGACTTTTAGATGGTGCTCAGGTCAGACTGGTCGGTGGGAATAGCAGCTGCTCTGGGAGAGTGGAGGTCTATCACAGTGGCCAGTGGGGGACCGTGTGCGATGATCGCTGGGATATACAAGATGCTACAGTGGTGTGCAGAGAGCTGGGCTGTGGCTCAGCTGTGTCTGCACCAGGAAGTGCCACGTTTGGCCAGGGATATGACCCAATTTGAATGGATGAGGTTCTTTGTACAGGCAGTGAACATTCTCTCTCACAATGCTCGCACAGAGGGTATGGAAAACATGACTGTCGTCATGGGGAGGATGCTGGTGTTGTCTGCTTAGGTAAGGGATGTTGATTATGTCTTAGATTGCATTATTGTTCAAATGAGGGGATCTGACTATGTGCACTTAAAAAAAAAAAAACATTGTTGTAATTTTCCTTGTTTTCCCTTCAACAGCTAATTTTCTGAATGTCAGTTTGCCAGTATATAAGGGGAGTCTATTTACTGACAAATAATTTAAGAATCCAGTCTCATGTCATCGTATAATAGGGCCGTGTCTTAATCAGTGCACTATTGAGTATGCCAGTTGAGTATACATTTTAAAAAACCTGATCCACGACAATTCTGAAAATTTAATGTTATTAATATCCCTGGCGGATATACTTATTTCCGGGTTTTGCTGATAATAGTATGGAGGATATTTTTTGCATTCTGCATGTCACTAAACAGTATGCAGTAAACAATATGCAGTATGCTAGTACACAGTCCATGGGACGCAGTAGACAGGGCTCTGATTCTGACACAGCCTAGATCTCATCTAAACACATTCAGTGTTCTTGATAATTGGCAGTCTGCTGCTCTGTTCCTCTCTGTGACTTTTAGATGGTGCTCAGGTAAGACTGGTCGGTGGGAATAGCAACTGCTCTGGGAGAGTGGAGGTCTATCACAGTGGCCTGTGGGGGACCGTGTGCGATGATAGCTGGGATATACTAGATGCTACAGTGGTGTGCAGAGAGCTGGGCTGCGGCTCGGCTGTGTCTTCACCAGGAAAAGCCCAGTTTGGCCAAGGAAATGACACAATTTGGATGGATGAGGTTCTTTGTACAGGCAGTGAACATTCTCTCTCACAATGCTCGCACAGAGGGTATGGAAATCATGACTGTCGTCATGGGGAGGATGCTGGTGTTGTCTGCTTAGGTAAAGGACGTTGATTATGTCTTAGACTTATCGTTAATTACATTAATAGTGGTGACATCAAGCTTTTTAATCCTTACTTCCCTGATAATAAAATTTTACAATCCAATTATCACCTTGGCCTTTACTATAATAGCTGATACATTCTTAGCATCAATTTATATATGGGTCATTCCTTAAAAAATCCCTCAGTGCTTCCCACCTTCCCCCTCAGAATCACCAATTTTTTCAAAGCAAAATGTAAACATTATACTGTGAATATCTTGTGTTGTGGTCTATTGAAGTACCTAGGGGTCGCTCAAATTCTGGCTTTTTATTTCACATTCAATTTTCAGTCATTTTTGAGCCCTTATAGCTTCATAAGTAAAGGTGCTAGCCACATTAAATTTTCACCCTAAACCTAACCCTGTTTCCATTGTCAGATTGTGAATTTCGCTGATGATTTGATGTCAGTACGCAACATTTTTCTTTTCTTTGAAGCCAGGAAAATGATCTTGCAGGACCTCTTGGCTTCATGAAGTCAAGATAATGAAGAGAAGGGTGTTTTCACACTTGTATAATCGCAGTAATATAATACTTTGTATATTTTACTATATGCTAATATGTTACCATGTACCAATCAGCAATAGAATTATGTATGTTGTTATATTCCACTCTATGCCTATGTATTAACTGTGCACCAATCAAAGGGAGGATAATCTATGTATTAGCAAAGATACTTTTTGATTAAATATGGCGGAGACTGCCTCCGTCTCTTCAGTTCATGCTTGACCACCATGTGTGTGTAAGTACTGGACTCTTTCTGCAGAGAAATAAATCCTTTTCTTTTTGGATCTACCTGGTTGTGCCTGGTCATTATAAGGAGAGAAATTCCTCTGCTCAACAACAAACATCTTCATTCTCAACTTCCAGCACTATTGCAAGATACCAAGCATTGTCATTTATAGACACCAGTGGCAAGGCAAACTATAAATTTCCAGGTTGTCGGGCGATGACACCACGGACATTGTGGAAATCAGCAATCTACGACAACGCTTGGTATCGTATCTGAACGGAAACAGGGTTAGTGTTAGGGTTAGGGTTAGGGCAACGCTTGGTATCGTATCTGAAGGGAAACAGGGTTAGTGTTAGTGTTAGGGTTAGGGTTAGGGCAACGCTTGGTATCTTATCTGAAGGGAAACAGGGTTAGCGTTAGGGTTAGGGTTAGGGTTAGGGTTAGGGTTAGGGTTAGGGCAACGCTTGGTATCGTATCTGAAGGGAAACAGGGTTAGCGTTAGGGTTAGGGTTAGGGCAACGCTTGGTATCGTATCTGAAGGGAAACAGGGTTAGGGTTAGGGTTAGGGTTAGGGTTAGGGCAACGCTTGGTATCGTATCTGAAGGGAAACAGGGTTAGTGTTAGGGTTCGGCTCCCATACAAGTGGAGATGTTGAATGCTCCTGTGGGAGAAAAGTTTAGATACATATATTTATATGCCTTATGCTGCGTATTAATGTGTTTAAAGAAATATGCCGAACCAACTTGCAAGATGGACCATCTGTGACCTTTAAGTGTCTGAAACAAACTGCTCTTACCCTTGTATGGTCATGTAGATAAGATAATAGAGCGAATCTGCATAAAAGCTTGTGCTACCCAACTATGGGGTAGAGTTCTCCGACAGCACCATTGTGTGTGTTGTCTGGGTGGCTGAATTTTTTTATGGCACCCCTGTGGTAAAAAAATAAACCCGGCGCCTATGGTTTGATGAGTATGAAAATGATGTGAATCACATGCTATGGCCTTCAGTCAACAGATCTCAACCAAATTGAACACTATGGGAGATTCTGGACAGATGTGTTAGACAGTGTCTGAAGCAAGGATGAGCACAAGCAGACAAGCCACAAAGGTCATACACTAATATAGTGTTCTGTTAACGTTTCTATACAGCTCTGAAGATCTCCGTACTTATGATCAGCGGCCTTACAAATATCCTGAGGATGCATCAATATTTTAGACGGCCTTGATTGTACACTGCCCAAAGAAATGAAAGGAACACTTAATCAACACAGTATAACACCAAGTCAGTTAAACCTCTGGGATATCGATCTGTCCAGTTAGGAAGCATAAACGATTGTGAATCAATTTCACCTGCTTTGGTGCAAATTAATGAGACAACAGATGGACAGGACAGGCAACAGCAAGACAACCTCCAAAACGTAAATGGTTTTGCAGGTGGTGGCCACAGACCATTTCTCTCTCCTTAGCCTTCCTGACTGATTTTTCTCAAGTTTTGCATTTTGCTAGTGCCCTTGTCACTACTGGTAGCATGAGGCGGTACCTGCAGCCCATTCAGGTTGCACAGGTAGTGCAGCTCCTCCAGGATGGCACATCCACACGTGCCGTCGCAAGGAGGTTTGCTGTGTCTCCCAGCAGTCTCAAAAGCGTAGAGGAGATACCGGGAGATGGGCCATTACACGAGGAGAGCTGGACAGGGCCGCAGAAGGGCAACAACCCAGCGGCAGGACCGGTATCTGCTCCTTTGTGCGAGAAGGAACAGGAGGAGCGCTGCCAGAGCCCCACAAAATGATCTCCAGCGGGCTACTCGTGTGCATGTTTCTGACCAAACTTTGCCAGAGAACACCAGAATTGGCAGGTTTGCCATTGGCGCCCCGTTCTCTTCACAGATGAAAGCAGGTTCACACTGAGCACATGTGACAGACGTGAAAGAGTCTGGAGACACCATGACGAATGTTATGCTGCCTGCAACATCATCCAGCATGACCGGTTTGGTTTAATTGACTTGGTGTTATACTGTGATGATTAAGTGTTCCCTTAATTTTTTTGAGCAGTGTATATTCCTATTGATATTTTTATATAGTTTTGGACAGCCAGCTTCTGCTTCTTCTCATTACGGACACCTCCTGAGCCCCAGAGCGCCGCTAGTCGCCGCTACACTATTATAAACGTAGCACACAGCACAATATTGTACATAGGATCAGCACTTATCCAGCCCCTCATGGCTAGCTAGCTCTTCCACCTCCCCCGCTGTTTGTAGCCCATAGACTGAATGAAACCTTGTGGCTGCTGTGAGTTGATCATGTTAATTGGGCGCTACACTTGCACAATAAGGCAGGAGTGGCGACTGAAACCCTCAGCGGGCCACATCACAAGACTTCCCACAAGTCTTCACAGTCCCATTCAGGATTCGTAACCGTGGGTGTACAACTGTACATTAGCCGGACACATCACCGAGCACCTGCCTTGCCACCGGTGTCTATAAAGCAACATGAATTCTGCCTCCAGGATCTCCTGCTGCATTTGGTCCTCATCACAAATGGGACAACTTGCCTTCACTCCCCAACCAAGTCTAGGAAATGAATGAATGCATTTATAATAATAATAATAATAATGCCTTACATTTATATAGCGCCTTTCTCACCAACTGGTGACTCAAAGCGCTTACAATGATGAGGGGGAAACTCGCCTCAACCACCACCAATTTATGGTGAAACTTCACTTCTTGTAGTGTCAAATGGCAAATCACAGACGTAGTTTGGTGATGTGTTTTCAGCAAATAAAGACATAAATAAATGCAGGCCAACCACTTTTAATGTTACAATATAACGTTAACCGAGTTCAAGCCTTCAAGGCTAATTCTGAAAAGGCTGTAAATTTGCTTGTTAGCCAGGTAAATTAATCCCTCAGTTTTGTTCCAGTTAACGTGAATTAGAAAGCGAGTTTAGAATTTATATCCATCATCTGTAAGGTTGAACATATTTCAATAGGTAACGTTAGTTAATGTTAAGTACTTAGGGTTGCACACCTAATGTTAGTTTCCATTATTACGGATACAGTTAGCCAACGAACATGGTCAATTTTGTGGGAACCAGATTAATAAAGATAACGTTATGCCCTGGTTAGGTAGTTCTCCAGATTGCTAAAATGAATGGTATTCAGCTTTCTACGAAGTGAACGTTACAATTGTTGGGGATAAAACGTGTATCCCTCTTATCGTGGTCAAGGAGGTAGATCAAGGATGAGATTAATTCAATTCAAATGGTTAAATCACTTTGTCTTTATTGTGTCAGCTCGAAGTCTTTACAGAAAAATACAATGGGTTAGTACATCTGTGGTCCTCTGGAAGCGCGCGCGCTCGCTCCAACTCTGCTACTGTTCCTGCTTATATACTGTTTGCTAAAAAGGGGTGTGTCTTCTACTTTCCATTTTCATACATCACTGGGCGTATGATTTAAACCAATCATATCAAGCGTTTAGAATTACATATGTCTAGTACTTTTCCACTAAGTTGTTATGATAGAAACTTATCTATGCTTTTGTGGCAAATCCTTTTTCTGAAGAATGCTCCTCGGGGCATTCTTCTGTGGCTTTGTTTATCAGAATACAGGCTTAAGGTCACTCATTCGAAACTTAACTAGCACAGACAAGTTTATTCATTAATAAATGTCAAATTCCCACACATTGTCAACGCACAATGAAACGTTATTAACTTAACGTTAGCAAAATTTGCACAAATATTACAGGTTGATATATTTTTTTAAATGACAAACGAAATCAATAACGATATCGTACATGTGGTTTTGAGAAACTGGATTAATCTAGCTAACCTTAACTTAATGTTACAGAAAATATCAGTTTTTTTAAAAAGGCAACGTTATCGAACTAAATAAGAAAAGTTACAACAAATTGAATTTTATGTTAACTAGTGACTT
The DNA here is from genome assembly GCA_022702515.1 of Ilyophis sp. 1 JC-2022. Taxonomy (NCBI): domain Eukaryota; kingdom Metazoa; phylum Chordata; class Actinopteri; order Anguilliformes; family Synaphobranchidae; genus Ilyophis; species Ilyophis sp. 1 JC-2022. Next base: position 108,333,770 of record CM040394.1, read on the forward strand.
CGAAAAATGTTTACCTTTAATGGTCCTTCGGTTTCAGCCGCCATTTCCTATAGCGAACGTTAACGTTACTTCGCAAATTGATATAAAACAAAAACAAAAACAAAAACCAGATTTCAAGTAAGTGGGAACAATAATCCGTTTGTTTATTAAAACGAAGATGATGGAAGCTACGGAAACAAAAAAATATATAACGCTATAGTAAGTTCGCCGACTACACACCCGGACCCACTATCACAACTGACATACTTAAAGGGGTAGGAAACACTAAAACACATTTTTTGAGATGTTAACTAATATCTAGGCATTGCCTCAGATGGAAGAGAACAATAGTATGCATTTTATCTACAATTTTTGGCAAAACGTTTAATTTCAGTATTTTAGCCGTTACATCGCCTATTCTTCTTCTTCCGGGGTTGAAAATGAAAAATGGGCTACGTCATTGAAAATGACGTTAAAGTGTACTTTTTGTACACTTGCGCGTAATCAGTTTCGCACTTTGTTACCGCCCCCAATATAAATACATTCCTGAGAAGGCGTGGCCAATGGCTATATCCATTTGACAAGCAATATTGTTGTAGCCTAGTTAGTCTCTTTCAATGTATTAGCTTTTTCCCAATTATGCTAGTTATTAAAAATAGTAAATTAGTTTTTTCAATTCCAATAGTTTCAATTTACAAGCAATGACTGATGGGTCGCAAGTGTGCTTTCTCTGGGTGCAAGAGCATCAGCGGATTAACATTAACAGTTACACTATGCCCAGGTTGAATTAGGGTATGCCAGCCAAAGGAATGCGGAAACGTTACCAAGCTCGACTGATATTTCTGTCCCGGTAAGTTAAATTAAGTGCAGCCTACGGCGTCTTGTTGGCTTGCTAACGTGATGGTTATCTTGTAGCCTCAAAGATATTTACTTGAGTTGTTTTCGTATCGTTAACCATAGTTAACTGGCCGGTGATATTGCACTGCCTTTTGCGTATAAGCTATAACGTTAGGTTTGATAGCTACTGCGTTGTCAATTTTACTGGCCTGGGGTCTGCTTCAGGATTGAAGCAGGAGTTACGGAGTTACGTTTGATGGATAACCGTTAACTGCACTATCTGGAACTCCCCATGGCTGGAACATGTATTTACTGAAATAAAAATGGTACAAGGTACAAAGTGATACAAGCCCCATGCTGTGCTTATGTTAACTTATGTCTTAGTTAAGTTATTTGGATAGCTAGATAGCTAGTAAACATGCATTTGTAGATGGCTAGGATAACGTAGGTAAAAAAAAAAGCCAAAAGCCGTTCAGTTTCACTTGACACTCATTAGTCTACGTGTTGTATTTTTTCATGTTTGTATAATCTGCAGGTAGCGTTAGGTCAGGATGAATATTAGCTGACAAACGTTAATTTACTGGGCAGAATATCGATTTGAGCAGATTGTGAAGTCTTCCGTAGCGTAGCCAAAAGCCTTCAGCTAACATCCGTTTAGTTTCACTTGGCATTCGTTTACATATTTTATTGTCACGTTCGTGTAGCATAGCTACGTTAGATGTAACGTTATAGATGGCTAAAAAAAACTATTTCCTTCTTCATACTCCTGGTCGGTGGAAAGCCCAGAGCATTCCGGAGGAGAGATGTCCTCCACCTCGAAGAAGCCATTGACTGATATCGCCGAATAGTCAGCGATTAATACAGACTCAGTTTCACTCGCCACCTTTTCCCTAGTGGGCGTGTCTTCGGGTGGCGATAGCCTCTATGCTCGCTCTCGCCCCTCCCCCTCTGCTGCTGCTTTCCACGCCCATTTAATTGCATTTTTCGAATTTGTGGTGTGGGCGGAGAGAGAATGTAACCGAGGGTTTCGTAACCCTTTAACGTTAACCAAATGAGAGTTAGACCGTGCGCGCGGGGCTTTTAAAATTTTCGAAAATGACATCGCTCTCTCTCAGTGTAGGCGGTGCCTATAAAAAGTTGACCGTTGACATTTTCGCAAACACGATCCCACCCATTTTGAGTTTTCGACCAATCACAAAGTTAGTGTAGAATTTGACGTGAGGATCTGTGTCGACTTGAAGCCACACAAAAAGGTGTCTGAATATGGACTTGGGGAGAGAAAGATAGGGCCAGTAAATGCACTAGGGCAGGGGTTCCCATGCCACTTTTCCATGCCAAGGACCCCCAAATTTGTTGCTAAATAATCTCCAGCTTGTGCAGAATGCAGCCGCTCACATTTTAACGAGAACAAAGAAATATGAGCATATTACCCCAGTACTAGCATCACTTCATTGGCTACCAATTAAGCATAGGATAGACTTTAAGGTCTTGCTTCTGACTTTTAAAGCTTTACATGGACTTGCACCAGTGTATATATGTAATCTGCTTTTACCATATAAGCCGAAAAGATCCCTTCGTTCCCAAGACGCAGGCTATTTAGTAGTCCCTAGAATATCTAAAAACTTGACGGGTGGTAGAGCTTTCTCCTACAGAGCACCACTACTGTGGAACACCCTTCCAAAATCTATAAGGGAATCAGACACAGTCTCAATATTTAAGTCTAGATTAAAAACGCACCTTTATGATATGGAAGCATATAGTTGACTTAATTCAAATGTTAATGCAAATTGGGATTGCATTTTCATTTCCCACTTTTGCATGCATTCTTTCAGTCAATATTCAAATTCAAATGCAATCGTGTGTTTAGCATTTGCATTTTCATGTACCTGGTATGCACATTCGCTGTCAATATTAAAATGATAATGAAAAGGCATTTGACATTTCATTTTCAAAGTAATGCTACGCTTTGTAGCTGACAAAATTCAAATGTTCATTCTAATGTTCATTCTAATATGCAATCCCACAATAGCATTGTCATTTTCCACTTTTGCCTGCATCATTTGAGACAATATGAAAATTATTTTGCAATAATGTGATTAGCATTTGCATTTCCATATCCTTGTACACATCCGCTTTGGAGCTGACACAATTCAAATGTTCATTCTAATGTTCATTCTAAATGTTCATTCTAAATGTTCATTCTAAATGTTCATTCGAATATGCAATTACACAATAGCATTTCCATTTTCCACTTTTGCCTGCATTATTTGAGACAATATGAAAATTGTAATGCAATAATGTGATTAGCATTTGCATTTCCATGTTCTAGTAAACACATCTGCTTTGGAGCTGACAAAATTCAAATGTTCATTCTAAATGTTCATTCCAAATGTTCATTCCAAATGTTCATTCTAAATGTTCATTCCAAATGTTCATTCCAAATGTTCATTCTAAATGTTCATTCTAAATGAAATTGCATTCCCACACTCTAAAGCCGTTTTCCTGACTTTATTTAAATGCAAATGGAATACGGGATTGCATTATCATTAACATGTTCTACCAGCTTGTCAGTCATTCTCTGGGGGCGGGACAATGTTTAACGCGCCGACCGGTGTTGTGCCGTAGAATGCACCCCTGCCGTGGATTGCACCCCCTGACGGGAGCGCGCACGCTTACGTCATTCTGTTTGAAAAGTTTCTGAATTCGCTTCGTTTCAATATCGTACCAAAATAATATGAAGGAGGTATTAATATTATTGTATTATAATGCTTTGTGAAGGGTATCCTTGTCTTAAAGATGGTAAGCAACCTTCGATTTTATACTCATTTCAATTTAGACTCAAAACACGGAACTGGCGAGGGGTATGTTAGACGCAAATCCATAGCTACTTTTCTTATGGTACGATCGCATTATGCTAAAATATAGCCCAGCTATAATTACAAAATTAGCTGGAATTTTACTGGGGTTAGCCTGTATGTAGCTACTCGTAGCTGGGGAAATAACAGCTTCCTTATCCAGCAGATCAGCTCGACTGAAAATGAAATGTGATCCACGGTTATCATAGGCAAGTCATATAGCTAAACTATACTGGATACTTGGCAGGACCCCAACGATCACCGTCAAGTATTTATTTAAATGTTTTCTTGCAGCTAAATGAATGCAAATAAAAATGTATCCCCGATATATCACTGACTATTGCATGCTTTGACCCTCCAGACACACCGCGGTCACATATATTTTCCCCAAATGTATGTCATTATCATGCTGGAGTCAAGAGAGTGTTTTATTTCCTGGCACGGCTGTTTTTCTAATTGCCGTGAAATGCACCCCCTCTTAACTTTGGCTAAAAAGGTACTACATACATGAAACTCACAGTGGTAACTCATTTTGGCTCCATATGAATACCCTAAAAAGCATTTTAAGCTGGGGTCACCAGAAAAAAAATTACAAGGGGGTGCATTTTCAGGCAGGGCTGGATTTCCGCTTGCCGTGAATTGCACCCCCTGCTAACTTTGGCTAGGAAGGTCTCACATACATGAAACTCACAGTGGTAACTCATTTTGACTCCATATGAATGCCCTAAAAAGCATTTGATGCTGGGGTCACCAGAAAAAAAATCACAAGGGGGTGCATTTTCAGGCAGGGCAGGATTTCCGCTTGCCGTGAAATGCACCCCCTGCTAACTTTGGCTAAAAAGGTACTACATCCATGAAACTCACAGTGGTAACTCATTTTCACTCCATATGAATGCCCTAAAAAGCATTTGATGCTGGGGTCACCAGACAAATAATTACAAGGGGGTGCAATTTCAGGCAGGGCTGGATTTCCGCTTGCCGTGAAATGCACCCCCTGCTAACTTTGGCCATGAAGGTCTCACATCCATGAAACTCACAGTGGTAACTCATTTTGACTCCATATGAATGCCCTAAAAAGCATTTGATGCTGGGGTCACCAGAAAAAAAATCACAAGGGGGTGCATTTTCAGGCAGGGCAGGATTTCCGCTTGCCGTGAAATGCACCCCCTGCTAACTTTGGCTAAAAAGGTACTACATCCATGAAACTCACAGTGGTAACTCATTTTCACTCCATATGAATGCCCTAAAAAGCATTTGATGCTGGGGTCACCAGACAAATAATTACAAGGGGGTGCAATTTCAGGCAGGGCTGGATTTCCGCTTGCCGTGAAATGCACCCCCTGCTAACTTTGGCCATGAAGGTCTCACATCCATGAAACTCACAGTGGTAACTCATTTTGACTCCATATGAATGCCCTAAAAAGCATTTGATGCTGGGGTCACCAGAAAAAAAAATCACAAGGGGGTGCATTTTCAGGCAGGGCAGGATTTCCGCTTGCCGTGAAATGCACCCCCTGCTAACTTTGGCTAAAAAGGTACTACATCCATGAAACTCACAGTGGTAACTCATTTTCACTCCATATGAATGCCCTAAAAAGCATTTGATGCTGGGGTCACCAGACAAATAATTACAAGGGGGTGCAATTTCAGGCAGGGCTGGATTTCCGCTTGCCGTGAAATGCACCCCCTGCTAACTTTGGCCATGAAGGTCTCACATCCATGAAACTCACAGTGGTAACTCATTTTGACTCCATATGAATGCCCTAAAAAGCATTTGATGCTGGGGTCACCAGAAAAAAAATCACAAGGGGGTGCATTTTCAGGCAGGGCAGGATTTCCGCTTGCCGTGAAATGCACCCCCTGCTAACTTTGGCTAAAAAGGTACTACATCCATGAAACTCACAGTGGTAACTCATTTTCACTCCATATGAATGCCCTAAAAAGCATTTGATGCTGGGGTCACCAGACAAATAATTACAAGGGGGTGCAATTTCAGGCAGGGCTGGATTTCCGCTTGCCGTGAAATGCACCCCCTGCTAACTTTGGCCATGAAGGTCTCACATCCATTAAACTCACAGTGGTAACTCATTTTGACTCCATATGAATGCCCTAAAAAGCATTTGATGCTGGGGTCACCAGAAACATAATTACAATTACAAAGGGGTGCATATTCCGGCAGGGCTGGATTTCCACTTGCCGTGAAATTCACCCTCTTTCTAACTTTGGCTAAGAAGGTCTCACATTCATGAATCTCACAGTGGTAACTCATTTTGGCTCCATATGTATGCCCTAAAAAGCATTTGATGTTGGGTTCACTACATAATTACAAGGGGGTAATATTCCGACAGCGCTGCATTTCTGCTTGCCGTGAAATGCACCCCCCCTCCTATCTTTGCATGAGTTTCACATCTACGAACCTCATGCAATTAAACATATTGTCCTCACCTGTACACTACAATAATTGTATGCTAAAGTCAACAGAAACATAATTACTGGCGGGTTGTAAATTTCCATTTGACGTAAAATGCATCGCTTCCTAACTTTTGAAAAGAAGGCCTCTCATCCATGACAGTCACACAGATGAAACATAATGGCCCCACCTGTACACTGCAAAAAGCATTTTATTCTTGAGGTCCACACTAACAATATTATCGGGGTGCAAATTCTTGCTGGGCTGCTTTTTCCCTTTATTTGAAATGCACCCCCTCCGGACATTGGCTTGGAAACTGATTTTGTGGAATTTATTATTGCTGAACAAAGTAAAAAATAATAAACACACGTATTTAAAATTTCACTTGTGAGCAAATTAAATATACCTCATGAAAAAATATTATTTGGCATTTACATAGTTTTAATTTTAAAGTGGAAATAGGACATTTTTACCATAATTTGGAATTTAACAAAAATCTATTTAATAATAGATTTTAATAAATTATTCACAATGCATGTGCAGTTAATTGTACCTCAATGAAGTGTGTATATGTAAATTGTTTACAATTTAATTATGGTAAAAATGTCCTATTTCCACTTTAAAATATTTAAATACTTTGAAATATTTTTTCTTCTTAAAGCACAAACTATGTAAATGCCAAATAATATTTTTTCATGTGGTATATTTAATTTGCTCACAAGTGAAATTTTAAATACGTGTGTTTATTATTTTTTACTTTGTTCAGCAATAATAAATTCCACAAAATCAGTTTCCAAGCCAATGTCCGGAGGGGGTGCATTTCAAATAAAGGGAAAAAGCAGCCCAGCAAGAATTTGCACCCCGATAATATTGTTAGTGTGGACCTCAAGAATAAAATGCTTTTTGCAGTGTACAGGTGGGGCCATTATGTTTCATCTGTGTGACTGTCATGGATGAGAGGCCTTCTTTTCAAAAGTTAGGAAGCGATGCATTTTACGTCAAATGGAAATTTACAACCCGCCAGTAATTATGTTTCTGTTGACTTTAGCATACAATTATTGTAGTGTACAGGTGAGGACAATATGTTTAATTGCATGAGGTTCGTAGATGTGAAACTCATGCAAAGATAGGAGGGGGGGTGCATTTCACGGCAAGCAGAAATGCAGCGCTGTCGGAATATTACCCCCTTGTAATTATGTAGTGAACCCAACATCAAATGCTTTTTAGGGCATACATATGGAGCCAAAATGAGTTACCACTGTGAGATTCATGAATGTGAGACCTTCTTAGCCAAAGTTAGAAAGAGGGTGAATTTCACGGCAAGTGGAAATCCAGCCCTGCCGGAATATGCACCCCTTTGTAATTGTAATTATGTTTCTGGTGACCCCAGCATCAAATGCTTTTTAGGGCATTCATATGGAGTCAAAATGAGTTACCACTGTGAGTTTAATGGATGTGAGACCTTCATGGCCAAAGTTAGCAGGGGGTGCATTTCACGGCAAGCGGAAATCCAGCCCTGCCTGAAATTGCACCCCCTTGTAATTATTTGTCTGGTGACCCCAGCATCAAATGCTTTTTAGGGCATTCATATGGAGTGAAAATGAGTTACCACTGTGAGTTTCATGGATGTAGTACCTTTTTAGCCAAAGTTAGCAGGGGGTGCATTTCACGGCAAGCGGAAATCCTGCCCTGCCTGAAAATGCACCCCCTTGTGATTTTTTTTCTGGTGACCCCAGCATCAAATGCTTTTTAGGGCATTCATATGGAGTCAAAATGAGTTACCACTGTGAGTTTCATGGATGTGAGACCTTCATGGCCAAAGTTAGCAGGGGGTGCATTTCACGGCAAGCGGAAATCCTGCCCTGCCTGAAAATGCACCCCCTTGTGATTTTTTTTCTGGTGACCCCAGCATCAAATGCTTTTTAGGGCATTCATATGGAGTCAAAATGAGTTACCACTGTGAGTTTCATGGATGTGAGACCTTCATGGCCAAAGTTAGCAGGGGGTGCATTTCACGGCAAGCGGAAATCCAGCCCTGCCTGAAATTGCACCCCCTTGTAATTATTTGTCTGGTGACCCCAGCATCAAATGCTTTTTAGGGCATTCATATGGAGTGAAAATGAGTTACCACTGTGAGTTTCATGGATGTAGTACCTTTTTAGCCAAAGTTAGCAGGGGGTGCATTTCACGGCAAGCGGAAATCCTGCCCTGCCTGAAAATGCACCCCCTTGTGATTTTTTTTCTGGTGACCCCAGCATCAAATGCTTTTTAGGGCATTCATATGGAGTCAAAATGAGTTACCACTGTGAGTTTCATGGATGTGAGACCTTCATGGCCAAAGTTAGCAGGGGGTGCATTTCACGGCAAGCGGAAATCCAGCCCTGCCTGAAATTGCACCCCCTTGTAATTATTTGTCTGGTGACCCCAGCATCAAATGCTTTTTAGGGCATTCATATGGAGTGAAAATGAGTTACCACTGTGAGTTTCATGGATGTAGTACCTTTTTAGCCAAAGTTAGCAGGGGGTGCATTTCACGGCAAGCGGAAATCCTGCCCTGCCTGAAAATGCACCCCCTTGTGATTTTTTTTCTGGTGACCCCAGCATCAAATGCTTTTTAGGGCATTCATATGGAGTCAAAATGAGTTACCACTGTGAGTTTCATGGATGTGAGACCTTCATGGCCAAAGTTAGCAGGGGGTGCATTTCACGGCAAGCGGAAATCCAGCCCTGCCTGAAATTGCACCCCCTTGTAATTATTTGTCTGGTGACCCCAGCATCAAATGCTTTTTAGGGCATTCATATGGAGTGAAAATGAGTTACCACTGTGAGTTTCATGGATGTAGTACCTTTTTAGCCAAAGTTAGCAGGGGGTGCATTTCACGGCAAGCGGAAATCCTGCCCTGCCTGAAAATGCACCCCCTTGTGATTTTTTTTCTGGTGACCCCAGCATCAAATGCTTTTTAGGGCATTCATATGGAGTCAAAATGAGTTACCACTGTGAGTTTCATGTATGTGAGACCTTCCTAGCCAAAGTTAGCAGGGGGTGCAATTCACGGCAAGCGGAAATCCAGCCCTGCCTGAAAATGCACCCCCTTGTAATTTTTTTTCTGGTGACCCCAGCTTAAAATGCTTTTTAGGGTATTCATATGGAGCCAAAATGAGTTACCACTGTGAGTTTCATGTATGTAGTACCTTTTTAGCCAAAGTTAAGAGGGGGTGCATTTCACGGCAATTAGAAAAACAGCCGTGCCAGGAAATAAAACACTCTCTTGACTCCAGCATGATAATGACATACATTTGGGGAAAATATATGTGACCGCGGTGTGTCTGGAGGGTCAAAGCATGCAATAGTCAGTGATATATCGGGGATACATTTTTATTTGCATTCATTTAGCTGCAAGAAAACATTTAAATAAATACTTGACGGTGATCGTTGGGGTCCTGCCAAGTATCCAGTATAGTTTAGCTATATGACTTGCCTATGATAACCGTGGATCACATTTCATTTTCAGTCGAGCTGATCTGCTGGATAAGGAAGCTGTTATTTCCCCAGCTACGAGTAGCTACATACAGGCTAACCCCAGTAAAATTCCAGCTAATTTTGTAATTATAGCTGGGCTATATTTTAGCATAATGCGATCGTACCATAAGAAAAGTAGCTATGGATTTGCGTCTAACATACCCCTCGCCAGTTCCGTGTTTTGAGTCTAAATTGAAATGAGTATAAAATCGAAGGTTGCTTACCATCTTTAAGACAAGGATACCCTTCACAAAGCATTATAATACAATAATATTAATACCTCCTTCATATTATTTTGGTACGATATTGAAACGAAGCGAATTCAGAAACTTTTCAAACAGAATGACGTAAGCGTGCGCGCTCCCGTCAGGGGGTGCAATCCACGGCAGGGGTGCATTCTACGGCACAACACCGGTCGGCGCGTTAAACATTGTCCCGCCCCCAGAGAATGACTGACAAGCTGGTAGAACATGTTAATGATAATGCAATCCCGTATTCCATTTGCATTTAAATAAAGTCAGGAAAACGGCTTTAGAGTGTGGGAATGCAATTTCATTTAGAATGAACATTTAGAATGAACATTTGGAATGAACATTTGGAATGAACATTTAGAATGAACATTTGGAATGAACATTTGGAATGAACATTTAGAATGAACATTTGAATTTTGTCAGCTCCAAAGCAGATGTGTTTACTAGAACATGGAAATGCAAATGCTAATCACATTATTGCATTACAATTTTCATATTGTCTCAAATAATGCAGGCAAAAGTGGAAAATGGAAATGCTATTGTGTAATTGCATATTCGAATGAACATTTAGAATGAACATTTAGAATGAACATTTAGAATGAACATTAGAATGAACATTTGAATTGTGTCAGCTCCAAAGCGGATGTGTACAAGGATATGGAAATGCAAATGCTAATCACATTATTGCAAAATAATTTTCATATTGTCTCAAATGATGCAGGCAAAAGTGGAAAATGACAATGCTATTGTGGGATTGCATATTAGAATGAACATTAGAATGAACATTTGAATTTTGTCAGCTACAAAGCGTAGCATTACTTTGAAAATGAAATGTCAAATGCCTTTTCATTATCATTTTAATATTGACAGCGAATGTGCATACCAGGTACATGAAAATGCAAATGCTAAACACACGATTGCATTTGAATTTGAATATTGACTGAAAGAATGCATGCAAAAGTGGGAAATGAAAATGCAATCCCAATTTGCATTAACATTTGAATTAAGTCAACTATATGCTTCCATATTATGATCAGGCTTATAATGAGTTGTAGTCCGGAGACAGGACCAGAGAAGCCTTTTTGTCAGAGTAATGCGGAGTGACATCCTTTCCTTACTGTCACCTGTCAACAGCTGTGACCCCATCTTCCTGGGCTGGCTCTTGAGGGGTGGATAGGATTGTTTACTCTCTCGTGACTGGATGGGTTCTCAAACCCTGTCTTCATAGCTATGCAGCCATAAATTACTCCTGGCGGGGGTACTTGTCCAACCCCCCCCCAACTGTTCTCTCTCTCTCTCTTCTTCCACATTCCGCCGGCGGGGCTCATGCCCCGCATCTCGAGAGTTGCTGTCCAGCTTCCTGTCCAGCTTCCTGTCCATCGCCGCTTGCCTCTCCCTCCCCACCACCGCTGCCAGCTGATCCTGCCGCCATCGGCACCCGTTTTCCCATCATCATTTCCGCCACATCTGGACTGCCATCTAGCTGCTGCAATTTCCACTATCATGGATATTGCCAGTCAGTTTTGACCATGCTGGTCATTAAGATCTAGACCCTGAGCCGACCTGAGGAGAATGGGTTTCCCCCTTGAGTCTGGTTCCTCCCAAGGTTTCTTCCTAATTACACCAGGGAGTTTTTCCTTGCCACTGTTGCCTCTGGCTTGCTCTTGTGGGGGTTTAGGCTGGGTTTTTTCTGTGAAGCGCATTGCGACAACTTGTTGTGAAATGCGCTATATAAATAAATATTGATTTGATTTGATTTGATTGAAGTCAAGAGAGAATGGGATAAACAGACTAATATGATTATGTGCGTGGAGAAGTATATTCATAGAAACTGTTAATTCATTCAATTAAATCAATTTATTAAAATGTATACCGATGGTTTAAGGACCCAGCCAGTGGCAGGGTGGGGGTAGGGGTCATGTTTGAACAAGTTGTTCAAAGTTTGTTCAGAAACACGTCTAATCCAGTGCTGAAACTAGCTACTAAAGTGATGTGTCAAACTAAAGAATGTTGTGCTATCAGTCAGACACCATCTGCCAATCACAACTTGTTCTTCCCTGCGGAGAGGGGTACCCTAAATTACCCCAGACCTTATCAGAATGCCCATTTGTATTATTGATAGAACCATGGCGCAAATAATCAGAAATAGCTTTACTTTTCATGATGTGATATAGGCCAACTACACTACAATAATGACATTCCTGGTTAGTTAAACTAAGAGTAAGATTTTCAATTAAAATTATTAATTTATAATCCACCAGGCAATAGCCTACATTTTAGATTAACGTTAGCTACATACATTCTGCAAATTTCTCATTGTGTAGATAACGTTATTTAATGACGGTTTTAGGACGAAATAAGAAATAAATATATATATATATATATATTTGTTTCACGGAACATTTTTGTTGGGCTTTTCGTTTTTCACGATCAGCTTTAAAACAGTACAGTGAGATTTACTATTTACTATTACTATTAACCACGAGAATTAGGTTACCTATTGTCTTCCAGCACAGTCTCAAGAGCGTGGAGGAGATATTACACGAGGAGTTGATTAAGTGTTCCCATAATTTCTTTAAGCAGTGTATATATATATATACTATATGGCCAAAAGTATGTGGACACCCCTACTAAGTATTGAGTTCAGGTGTTTCAGCCTCCCCCTGTTACGATCCGCTCCTGCTCCCCTTCCCTTCCTTAGTGTTTTCCTCTGTTTACCCTGAACCTGAGTGTGTCATGTCGGCGTTCATTACCTAATTGTGTCTACATTGCACAATTACCACTTGCACCACATCGTAATGACACAATTCACATCTAATTGCTTTCACCGCATTCCTCACGTGTTTTGCTAATTGTTCAATCAGTTCACTGATCTCGCACGCATTTCCCGCAAGCTGCAGTTTATCAGCTCTGATGACACTAGCTATATTACCGTGCTGTTCCTGTGATTCCTTGTCAGAGTATTGTGTTCTTTGTCGTGTCTACAACTGTGCTTTGTTATAGCTTCGACTCTGGCTTATTCCTCGATCTGGATGCCACACGCCTTGACTTCCAGTGTGGATCCAGACGCTACCTCTACCTGATCCTTGCTTGATTCCTGGCAAGACTTCCCCTGGAGTTATTTGCCTGTTCTTGGATTCCAGTTCGTCGTGGGCTCCACAGCGAACTGTTGTATAGCCTACTGAAAATAAAAACTTATTTTCAAACCTATCCCGTCGTGCATTTGGGTCCTTATCCGCCTGGCTGTCACACCCCCACTGCTAAGAGGTACATAAAATCAAGCACATAGCCATGAAATCTCCATAGATAAACATTGGCATTAGAATGGGTCGTACTGAAGAGCTTAGTGACTTTAAACATGGCACTGTCATAGGATGCCACCTAGAAAAGGTTTTATAATTTCTAAACCGTTCATCCGATATGGATGGAAATACCCTCAAATTAAAGCTGTCAGTCTGCACTTCAACCTCATTGTCATTGTATCCTTTCAAACCCAAAGTGCTAGAGTACGGAACCGAAATAACGAGACAACTGATAATTTTGCAGTGGTCTCTTAATTTTTTCCAGAGCTGTATATGTAACTCCAACCTTCCCATTAGTTAGGCCAACAAATTGACGTGAACAATCATGTCTGTCAATATGTGCATTTTTTTATTATTATTATTTTTTAAGTTAGGTTTTAATTGAGAGAAAAGGCTATAAAATGTATTATGCTGGAAGTCGTTTTCCTATTCCAATAGGCCAATACAGCCCATTCAAATGCTACTGTTGCACCAACGAATCTCAGAGTGGATTTAGGAGTGACATTTAAAAAAGAGGGGTTGTTCTGTTTTATTCTGGAGGGTTTAATAATGAACAAAATGAAACGACTGGCACAGCTGGTGGTAACAAGCTTGCTCGAATGATAACCTGCCGAATGATTAAACAATAATGATTCAGAAATACAAAATAACAATTCAAAATTACAATTAGGTTACACATAGGTTCATTGAACAGTTCTAAATTGCATTAACGAATGAGTTTCATTCATAAAATATTCCTAAAATATTCTACTTTTGTCTTCAACACAACAAAATAACAATGTAATAAATTGCTTTCGATATGAATATCTTCAGACACAGCACCATATTATTCCATTGAAAAAAGTGAACGCTGTCGAAAGCAATCGAGTAATTCTGAAAGTTTATCTATTCTGGCACTTCACCTCTCCACAAATATCAGCCGGCTGGGGCAGGCTATGAACGGTTCGCCGTAATCCATACTTTTAGCGAGCTATAACAGACCATTTCAATATAAAACTACTGACTTCTTCAATAGACTCCCCGGCCATGTTAATTTTCACTAGCTTGTATTGTAAAAAAATATAGCACTCTAACGTAATTAATTTGGCTCATGACAGAAATATGAGTGGTAACAATGGATATAATGGATATGGATAGAACGGACTGTTTAGCTGGCTTACATACATTTAAATACTTTCAGTATACCCATTTATATTAGTGTGCATAATTTTGCTGCGGATTAACAGCAGCGAACCAACAGGATCCCCCAAGGCCACCGTAGTTGGTTGGGGGCATTTCTTGGAGTGAGGGGCGTTTCTTGGAGTCTGCAGGCTGCAGCTATACCCTACTTGATTTTTCGGCCATCTCGGACAGTTTCCGATGCAGGCCGACGCAGCTATGACGTAAATCGGCTCTAGCCGAACACGCCCCTTTGTCTTCCCATGACCTTCAGGAAATTAAGATGATGCAACTTCCTGTTGAGCATGTGACTTGTGGAAAATTCCAAATACTGTATGTCAAGGGGGGGAATATGTTACGGTAACAGGGTTGAGTGAATATTATGGGACACAACTAAAATGTGCATTTTTTATAACTTCATGAATTAATCCTGAAAAAGGATGGTTAAAGCCTGAGATGGTGAGTGGATTCACACAATAATACAAAAAAGATTTTTTTAAAAATTTAATAATTATATTTCAAGGTAAAGTATGGGTGTAGTGGGCAAGTATGTCATTGTGCAAGACACTTTTACTTAATTTTATTAATATTTATATATAATAATTGCATATTTGTGAATATAATATCAATAGGACGCAAATGGCTCTCATTCGGCAGAATCCACCCCCTCCTGTCCCAATTGCTGGACTCTACATAAACCATCTTATTCAAACATGGCCTAACATGTATTGAAGGAAGAAATAGAAATAAATTAAAATATTGAATTTCTTAAGAAACAATGGCAAGTGGTCTTATTTTAATGTTTAACTGATTCTATTGGCTGTACATCAGAGATGAGTAACAATTTACATAACTATTCCTTTCATTAAATCAGTATTATCAAGTTCACAGTTCACACACATTTGTTATCAGACCGTGCATAATGCAAATAACCCTGATTGTTATTGTAGACTCTCATAATGCCATTGTCATTTTCTTCAATATTTACGAAATTGTCATATTGTCAATATGATATTGTGAAATATCGAGATTGTGTTTCTGAAAGTGGTACATTTCAACTGCGAAGTGCTTGAACAAATGCAACGGTGGTCGTATTTCAGTGATTCCTGAGAATTTGGCTAAAACAGGTTTTTATTTTTTTTATTTTTACTTTAAATATTAAGAAATCTAAACTTATATGATTATAGAACAAGGTCTCAGCAATCCAGAAATATGTTGTGGCCACCTCCTGATATTGTATTTTTTTCAGAAAACAACTTTTTTTCCTGTTATTGCTTAGTTTTTTTCAACACCGTCAGACACAATACAAAGCTAATTATTCCTATTTGTTTAGTCTTATATAGATTTGGAGCTTTTTAATCATTGTGTCTACACTATAGGTACACATATATGCTGTTAAATGTTGAATATTCACATTTGTTCATTTTTTATACTGTTTCATGTCTCATCCTTCAAAAACTCTTACATCATGCAACTTTTATCATTAGCATTAAATATATGAAATAACAATTTTGGACATCCAAAACACAGTCTTCATTGTAAAGACACATCTTACTTTAATAAATCAACTGCATTGGAGGAACAGATTCTAAGCATATTCATTTAAAACAAATAACGTTCCATCTGACGGTGTTGACAGAAATCTGACGGTGTTGACAGAAATCTGACGTTGGTGGCAATGGCCTAATTACAACAAATATTTCCAACTTTTTACCACATTTGACACCTAATGATACTGCCCACTACACATATGTAGGCTTCACAATTAAAATTGGTCTTTGTGTTATACTGCTGCTGTTTGTCTCACTTGAGAATGAGACCCAGTATCTCAATGAGATTACCTATCTAAATGAAGGCTATATAAATAAAAACTCAAGGCAATGCTTCTTTAACAACTGTATTGAACAATTTTATAAAACAAATGCCATTCTGTTAACAAATAACATTTTATCCTTCTGTAAATATATTCTTCTGTAAACGTATCTAAAAGATTAGAAAAATTCTAGAATAACAAAAGACTGAATGACCAAGTTTAATTTCTGAACATCAGAAAACACACCAGGAACAAAACAAAAAAATCCATCCATTTCTGGGGTTGAACAAAAGCGTTCAGTCTTTTTTTATCGGGAAGTAGACGGTTAATATGCTCCTCCTCTATGAAGTCCATGACTTCAGCAGACAGGTGGTAGATCTCCCTTGTCCTGCTTGCACGACCAGGTGATGATGGCTCCATCAGTTTGACGAGAACATCTTCAACTGGTACAAAGCATGTATCCTTTCCACCTGCTTTTGGATGGAAGCGCGTGTTGGGGCCATGAGGGTGGAAACACTCCACTTCAACATCTTAATGATGAGCATCCACAGTGACAGCCTTTGCTAACCACCAGTTTTGGTCATAGATGACTGCAAGCCAATCTCCAGACTTAATGACACCAGCAGATATATCTGTTGTAGTCCCATCAGGACCACTCTGGGGTTCCTGCCCCATTTCTTCCATCAGCATTGCCAAAGGCCCTCTTTCATTTCCCATTGTGATAGGGGCCATCATTCTCCTCAGCCTGTACCCTGGCATTTGTGTTAACACTCAACTGGCATGTTGTTGGGCTAAAGCACTGGCACATCTGTGGCTCAATGCAGAAACATGACAATGATCTGCAATGGATGCCGTTTCCATAAGGTGTGACCTGATGGATTTTTCTCGTTCCTGGTACAGGTTTTAGTGTTTGAGAAAGGAGTGCATCATATGTCTGCATGTCACCTTCAGCAATATGATAGAGCTGAGTACTGCAAAGGCTTCTCCCAACCATCTCATGGAAGATCTTACCATCCACAATGTCATTCCCCCGTAGTACAATGCTGTCTGCAGTCCTTTTCACAGTTCCCCCAACGCCATCTGGAGCTCCCTTCCCATGTGAAGTGGGGAAGTAGTTCCAGGTTGTTCTCTGGAAACCTAGTGTTGGAGGGACTTGGCAGAGAAGAGAGAAGTTCTTCTTGTTTTTGTACTGCTTGCTGGGGCCATCTGAACAAAAGTGAATGGTATCAACTTTTGGGAATTTCAAGCGAATATCTCTGAGGACTGGTTCCATGTGAGTCCAAATGGCAGAGGCATCCTGTCGCTTGGATTCTGATACTGTACAAAATGCTGCTTTCTCTTCTTTTGTGTAGTACATGCCAGTGTGAAAAGACAGTATTTAATGGAATTACTATGAAATTGTGCAAAATTACTATGAATTTAACTGTTAATGTGGTGAAATTTATAAAATGAATTGAAATGGTGCAAGTAAATACATTTATGGTTGTAGTCATTGGGGATACATATAGCAAGGAAATATTGTAGGCCTTCATGTGGGAAAAATAAATGGGGAATTACGTAATTAAAAATAAACAGTGAAACATTACAAGCCATACTAGTATTTATTGTGATCATAAATTATATTCAAGCCTCCATTGAGGTGGCTTGAATATGATTTACAGGTTTTTGTCAACACCGTCAGACAGAAAATCTGACGGTGTTGACATCTGACGGTGTTGACAAAAACACACTTTTTTACATGGCATGCATGCACTGTATACAGGAGGCATCTTGTTTTCTGTCTGTTGCTAGCTATCCCTAGCCTCTACTTAAAACTCATACTTTTATGTCATAATTTTAAATAATTCTTTCTATACAAAAGAGACGGTGTTGACACATCATGGTTGTCACAGTAACAACATCAAGAAATATGTAAGATTTTTTTTTTAAATAGCAAACTTACAGGACCTTCTGACACCTTGCCACATGTAGCTGAAGTGGGGGGAGGAAAGGGGGTCCTCAGGAACATAGTTGCCCATGGGTTTCCCTGATTTTATTGCTTTTTTATAGAGATCTGATGGTGTTGACAAAAACGTGGGACACATTTTGAACAATTACAAAATAGGAGTAAATATTGTTGAAAATTCACTTTGTTTAGTTTTAAAGTGACTTTCCACTCTACTCTTTCATCTGGCATATATATTATTCATTTTAAAAGAGTTTTTCATTGTTTTTTATCAAATTGAAATGATAACCTCTTGTGTGGGGACAGCTGATTTTGTGGGTACTGGGCTATCGTATAATCATATAAATCATTAAATTAAAAACAAACATATGAAAAAATGTTACATTTGTGCAAAATACACTTAGATGAGCAACCCTGATATAAGTTATTAATGAAAATCATATTCATTTTCAACAGAATAGAACTTTTAGTAGTGGGACATGTTTTAGCCAAATTCTCAAGAATCACTGATTTGTAAGTAATAATAATAATAATAATAATAATAAATTTTATTTGTAATGCACTTTACATTAAAATAAATCTCAAAGTGCTACAGGGTTAAAAACATAATACATAATAAAATACATAATAAAAACAGACAACAAAGGAAAGTCAATCAGGCAAATGCCTTTTTGAAAAGGTGGGTTTTAAAGTCCCGTTTAAAAGCATCCACAGTCTGTGGAGCCCTCAGGTAGTCTGGGAGGGCATTCCACAGACTGGGAGCAGCAGAGCAGAAAGCCCGATCCCCCATGGTGCAGAGCTTGGTCCTGTGGGGTTTTAGGAGGTAAGTGCCTGCAGAGCGGAGGGGTCGTGAGGAGGTCTGTGGGGTGAGGAGTTCTTTGAGGTAGGGGGGGGCATTTCCATGAATACAGTGGTGGGTGAGGAGGGAGACCTTGTACTCAATCCTGAGTGGGATCGGGAGCCAGTGGAGTGATTTGAGGAGGGGAGTGATGTGGTCAAACTTTCGCACCCTCATCAGGATCCTGGCCGCGCTGTTTTGAATGTACTGAAGCCTTTTTAGGCTTTGGCCAGGGATCCCGATGAGGAGTGCATTACAATAATCGAGCCTGGAGGAGACGAAGGCGTGGACGAGCTTTTCCGCATCCAGAAGAGTGAGGGTGGGACGGAGTTTGGCAATGTTTCTGAGGTGGAAGAAGGATGTTTTGCAGAGGTGGTTAATGTGCGTCTCGAAGGAGAGGTGGGAGTCCATTTTAACACCCAGGTTGGTGACTGTTGTGGAGAGGGGTATGTTTTGGCCAGAGAAGGTAATACTGGTGATGGGGGATGAACGGACCTGGTGTGGAGTGCCAACTAGGATGGCTTCGGTCTTGGAGCAGTTTAATTAAGCTTCATCCACGCCTCTATCTCCTCCAGGCAGGTGGTCAAAGTGGATAGTGACAAGGGTGCAGAAGGGGTGGGGTTTGTTCTTAAATACAGCTGTGTGTCATCAGCATAGCAATGGAATGAAATTCCATGCCTGCTGATGACACGGCCGAGGGGAAGCATGTAGAGGGTGAAGAGGGTGGGGCCCAACACCGATCCTTGAGGGACACCGCAGGTGACGCTGTGGGTGCGTGATTTAGCCTGTCCTAGGGCAACATACTCAGTCCTGTTTGTGAGGTATGATGTAAACCAGGTGAGGGCTGTGTCTGTGAGGCCAATGGTGGAGTGCAGGCGGTGAAGGAGGATGTTGTGGTCCACGGTGTCAAAGGCAGCTGTGAGGTCCAGGAGGATGAGAAGTGATGGGGAGCCGGTATCTGCTGTCATCAGGAGGTCGTTGGTGACTCGAACCAAAGCCGATTCTGTACTGTGTCCAGGGCGGAAACCAGACTGAAATTTCTCAAACAGACTGTTATTTTGTAGGTGATGATGAAGTTGCGTTGAGACTGCCTTTTCTAATACTTTGGATATGAATGGGAGGTTGGAGATTGGTCTGTAGTTTGCGAGAATGTCAGGGTCCAATGTAGGTTTTTTAAGGAGTGGTTTGATGACAGCAGTTTTCAGTTTAGGTGGGACATGGCCGGACTGAAGGGAGTGGTTTATGACAGTAGTGATGAGTGGACTAATAGCGGTGAGATTTGACTTCACCAAAGCTGTGGGGATGGGGTCCAGGACACAGGTGGATGCCTTCATTTTTTTGATAATGCCCTCAACCTCCTGATGTGAAATGGCATCGAAGCAGCAGAGGGGTTTGGCTGTTCTTGGTTGCGGTTCAGCAGTCGGAGCTGGTGGAGTGGTCGAGCTGGAGAGGAGAGAGCGGATGGTGTCTACCTTCTTCCTAAAAAAGGTGATGTAGCTGTTGCACTTCTCCTCTGTTGCTGCTGAGTGTGTGGGAGTTTGTGGTTTGAAAAGGAGATTTATGGTCGAGAATAGTTGCTTGGAGTTTCCAGGGTTATTGTTTATCATATTTGAGTAAAATGTTGACTGTGCATCCGTCAGAGACTTTGCATAGGCCTTCTGATGCTCCCTGTAGGCCTGTTTATGCATAGTCAGGCCGGATGAATTTGAGCGCCGCTCGAGGACACGCCCAGCCGTCTTCAACTTTCGCAGCTCGCTGGTGTACCAAGGGGCTGAGCGTGCAAAGGTGACAGTTCGTGATTTGACGGGGGCATGTAGGTCCAGGAGTGTGCCCAATGACTGGTTGTAAAAATCCACTGAGTCTGTGACTGAGGTGAGGTCAGCAGAACGAGCGGAGAGGTGTTGGTGGTCCAGGGTCAGGGAGTCGGGGTTTATGTTCTTCAGATTTCTGAAGTGGATCTGCCGTTTGGGTTTGGAATGGCGGGAGGGAAATGGCAGCTCCATCGAAATGGTCTTATGATCAGACACACCCAGATCGTACACCTGTAGTTTATTGATGGGGGCGGAGTTTGTGATGACCAGATCGAGCGTGTGTCCCCTGGAATGTGTGGGGACATCAACATGCTGTTTGAGGTTGAGGCAGTCCAGTAGTTGCAGGAACTCAGCTGCAGGGTGAGAGGAGGGAGTGTCGACATGAATATTCATATCTCCAAGAAATATGATGTTGGCAGAGGTAGTGCAGAGAGTGGAAAGGAGATTTTGTATCTCTGAGGAAAAGGCAGGGTTGGGTTTAAGGGGCCGATACATGAGCACCACAGTCATGGGGAAGGGGGGCTTACATGTAAAAGCAAGGCACTCAAATGATGTCAGTGTGGGCAGGGGGATGAGGGACAGTTCCAGTCCCTGTCGGTGTAACACTGCCAGGCCACCACCACGTCCAGTGCTGCGTGCTCTCTGCAAGTAGCTGTACCCGGGAGGACAGGCTTCATTTAGGGCAGAGTAAACCTCAGGTTGGTGCCAGGTCTCTGTCAGGCACATGAAGTCAAGTTCTTTTTCCAGGATGTGGTCATGTATAAAGGATGCCTTGTTATTTATAGATTGTGCATTAAAAAGTTCTATTTTGACCATTGAGGGGGGGGTGAATCTCAGTAGTGATTGTAATACACTGAAATCCACTCCACACCTACTGCAATCCGGTCCGCGTCTTGTGTCTCTCTGGGTGTGGCGAGATCCCGCGGTGTTGCCTGTGCAAGTGTGCAGAGGTCTCGCGGCGTTACATACACCAAGAGCAACGGCGCTCTGATGACGCGTCAGAGGAGCGACGCTGGACCAGATGGACGGAATGGTGTGAACGGAGTGTCCGGGTTGCTGATGGTAAACAAACTTTCGCCCAGAGCTTCTGTGGATGTAGCGGGGTTTGCGTTGAAGTCCAAGTTCTTGGATGGCTGCAGGACACCGTGAAAAGTAGTTTGTTATCGTGATTCAAAATGGTAAACACCAACAACCACGGATGTATTTAACTTTAATATGATATGTTTGACCGTGACTTAGTAATGCTAGTTAAATTTGAACAGGTAAAAACCCACAACTAATGTAGCCTATTGATCATTCCAATTATTATTACACACCATAATCCTATGCAGCATGGATAAAAAGTATTTTTTCGTTTTGGTGTCCTCCAGTGATGTTTCACGTTGAGAGTATTTCTGATGTTAATACGCTCTCAAAATAGGCACGAAACATACGTTGTTACAATTTTTTCCCCGAAAATAAGAACTTGGATTGTGACTCATAGAAATAGTGTGTGTATCTACTCACACTATTGAGTAGCCTTGGTGAGTAGATACGATGAGAAAGTCGTTGAGTAGGCGAAAAACATTCTAATTGCAGTATACTTGAAACACCCGGATGACACACTTCCGGGGTTTCGCTGAGTATATCCAGGAGCACACTTCAAGAAGTACACAAACATTTTGGTCACATAAATGACAATGACAGCTTCGTTTTTTTTTTTTAATTAGGCGCTGCGTCGCTGACGTTTTCCTTCAAATTACAACAAAAACAACATGTGACATGACAGCGCAAGGGTGGGTTGCCAAGAACCTCCGTACAGTCAGTTTAACGTTACTTTTCTCTAACGTTGCACTATTTTCATTCTGCATGGATGAGATGCTCAGCAGCAGGTTGGCTTTGGAGGGTCATCATGGTGGGACGTCTTATGACCCGCTTACGACACTTCCGCAGTGAGGCTGAAAAATAGTATGGCAGATATTTTTTTGCGGACTGCTAAACAGTGCACATTAAACAGCACACTTTTGCCAGTGCGCTGCACGCAAGAGACAGGGCGCAATAGATAGGGCTCTGATTCGGACACAGCCCATGGTGACAGCACTAACGCTGATGTTAAGTCTCGTTACAATGCAGAAACCAAATAAAAAGTAAAACTGTCAATCGAGTGTTTACGTAAATAAAATTAAAAGTACCCTATGCAAAGGCTGGACCCCTGGCCTATTTTTTCTGGCAAGTTTAGAGGCGATCGGAGTAACGGTGCACGGTCCAAATCCGGACAAACACACCGCTCTCCAATTATAGTAGTAGGATGAAACATTTAACCCTGTATGTCCAAACCGTAACTACTCCATACAACCTCCTCTCTCCTACATTCTCTATTCCCCACATCTTCCCTTACTGATTTGTGAACCTAATAAAAGTGCCTCCCTTTACTAACGTTACCGTTTTGTATTTACAAAGAGTCAACGGTATTAGCCTCTTTTTTTTTTAATAGACAGTGCCTTCATTGAGATGCTAATGGTTTCAGTTGATAGAGATTTAATTTTCGAAAAGCGCCGCACGCTCTCTGACTGACTGACTGACTGACTGACTCATTCGGTTAAAGGGGTAATACCTTAGAGTAATCCCAGCTAGACTACGGACCTGTGCCGATTCCGGCTGACTGTCGGCACTGTCGGCTGAGTGTCGGCTACGGCGACAGTTCTTCGGGCCGATTCCGGCCAACCTTAGGCAGAGTCGCCTATTCAAAGATGAGGCCAGGTTGTGGCTAAACGCACTCGGGCCGATTCTGGTTTGAGGCGTTTCGCCCAGATCTGGCAAACGTGAATCGGGCCGATTCTGGTTACTGCTCGGCATGTTGTGGAAACTGGCAACGATTAAAAATAAAACCATTTCCGGTTAAACATTTGTCGGTTTGATCCATCTTTAAATCAATTAGCAAAAAAGTTATCCTAGTTATGTAACCTTTATTGATTTATGTGCCTGAGCCTATTTATTTAAGAAAATCAAAGATTGCTTAATCTTTAAACAGCCGAACCTTTAAACAGTTATTTTTCCTTCAAATTTTAAAAAGGGATTGAATATGTGCGCTTCCTCGAAGGGGGTGAATTCATTTCAGCCCAGTGGTGCATCCAGCAGCCACACTTGGTCAATGGTCACGAGGTAAACAAATAAATAATGACAGTTTACAATTTCTTCTGAGCCAGATGAGTGACGTGCAGATGAGTGACGTGAGAATAACTGAAACTAATGCCGCGTTCCAGGCAACCCGTAACTCGTGTTTTTCCAACCTTCTACACGTGAAAATGCATTGGAATGGCAGTCAAACCCGTATCTTCCCACCCGTGAACTCGTACCAGATCGATGTACTCCCAGTTGCGCTCTCTGACGTCACACAGCTCTCTAAACAAGATGGCAGCCCCCATAAGTACGGTTCTGGTGCACGGTAAGAAATCGACTAAAATAACTTTAGGGCAACGTAAAGTAAATTTGTACATTGTAATCACATAATACAAACGATTATGCACTACAATCTGCTATGTGTATGTAATGATGCCCAAATCTGTCGGGACAAGAGATAGCTGCTAGCTAGTGCCAGCTAGCTAGCGCTAGGGTAAACCTGAACTTGACCATGCAAACGGCGAAAAGTCGATGATGCCAATAAATAAAATTATGTAACGTACGATTTCTTAGCATAGTGAAATTGGGCATACAATGTTTAGCTTGCCAGCTCTGACAGTCAGGGCTTGACATTAACACCCGCCAACCCGCCAAAGGCGGGTGGATTTTACCAGTGGCGGGTAACACAGCCGCTCCCACTAGCCACTTTGGCGGGTTGAATTTTACGTATATTCACTATTTGTATTTGGCAGTGAAATCCCAGCGCAAGCCCTGCTGACAGTGTGCCAAATCTCAAGCTTTTTATCATCAAAAGTACAAACCATGCATATCTGTTGTCGGCTTCCATTCTATCACAGTGTATCTGGATGAGGAGATGAGAGGGTTTCTTGATATGGAGAGAACCCAACCCCTCTTGGCCCCCCTGTATCAGTCCTCCCAGGGTTGTATACTTTTTGAATGAAGCCCACACTATAAGGGTGATACTTAATTTTCCACCCGGTAAGTTTTGTCACTGTTTAGCCTAAGTTATCCTCTGTTTATAGTGACCCTAAAGCTTGGGACAGAATCATTAATCCATTCCATCCAAATCCATTTAATTTGATCTGGATGAGAGGATTCCACTGTATTGTCAGTATATTGTTGCCAATCATTTAGTTAAAAGCTGTGCATTTATATGTAATGGCATGCGGTTATTGATATAGAAAGTTACATTTTATTCTTGATTAAGGAGCAGAGAGTGGCAGCCAGCTAGAGACACAAAGCATGTGTGTGGAGGGAGAGGGAGCGTCCAGCTCTAGCACCGCACAAGTGTCAGGCCCCAACAGTGCAGCCATCCCAAGCCCCAGCACTGGATCCCAGTCAGGCCCCAGCAGTCCACCAGAGTCAGGGACAGAGACAGTTTTCACTCCAGAAACGACCCGGTTTCTCATCGAGCTGATGAGGCATGTAATAGATAAGCTAAGATAAGTTTATACAGAACCAGCTTGTCCTGATCACGGTTAGTGGTCCTCCATTTATAGTGATCAAAAAGCTTAAGTCAGAATCATTCCCATTAGGGATGTAAACGATTATTCGGTTAATCGGTTACTCGTTCGAAATGTTGAACTCGGATAATGCAAACGAATAACGAAAAATAAAAATTATGTTACCCTGTCGACAATCGCAGCGCGAGCGGGTTTCTAGCGCGAGCACCCCCCATAATATTCGAATAGAGAAAGTGATTAATCGAATACCAAATTATTTGTTATTTACATCCCTAATTCCTATACAAATGCTTGAATTCTGCGTATCATCCATTATAGTGATCAATTTTACCTGTATGGATGTGCTCACTATAAGAGGATTCCACTGTATTTCTTTGCCAAAACAGTCAAACAGGCTGCTTGAACAGGCTGCCTTTAAACATATCCTGTGGTATGACATGAACTATAGAAAAAACATGCATCCATAATGTTTAGAGAAGTTTTCATCTGAAAGGTGTTTATTTTTTCGGAAGCTGATCTAATCAACTAAATGATAAACTCAAATTATTTATTTGAGTCAGACTTTCTAATTGTTTCAATGATTATCCTCTCACAGGGAGCACCTGGAGTCTAATGGAAATGAGCTCCCCCAGAATCTGCAGGAGCTCAACACCAGGATCAAGAGGGGAAAGGGGGCAAAAAAACAGCTGTGGGGGGACATGGCCACGAGGCTGACAGTCAAATTTGGCCTGGTTTTCTGTCCAGCCAAAGTGGCCCGCAAATGGCAGACCCTTGTTGATGGCTACAAAGGGGTCAAGGACAATAATAATTCCACAGGGAGGGGGGTAATTCGGTTCAAGTTCTTTGATCAAATGGACTCACTTTTAGGAGGGCAGCACGACATTGAATTCCCAGTTGTGGGAGACAATGAGGGGGGCCTAGATGTCCGTAGGCCGGAGGCGCTGGGCACAGGGGGGGGAACAGGGACAGCCACCGGGCGCAAGGGGGGTTAGTCCAGAGCATAATGCAGGGACCGGCAGAGGAGGGGGTACACGCACACCACACACACGTAGACTTAGGGGGACAAGGGGACCGGCAAACCCACTGATAGATCTTCTCCACGAGTCAGAACTAGCTATGCAGAGGAGACACAATGAAATACTGGAGGAGATGAGAGCTCAGCGGATGTCCTTTCAGAATATAATGAGAGAGTATCTCAGCAAGAATTAGAAAATTGGTCATTAATTAAAATTGTTCTGTTCAAATTGAAAATTCTCATTTTCTGTGAGGAATTGTGATGTCATATTTCATACCTCGTCTGTGTAGGCAATGTTGCCTAATAAAGATTTTTAAAAAAATGCATTGGTCTTTTAAATGTATTACAAACCGGAAAGTATTGAATTGAACTCAGGCTACATAATGGAACTTATGTTGTTTTTGTCAATAATATATTATGAAAATCACCTACTTTAGCAAGTAGTTCACAACTTCGCAGTATAGCCACCAACCTATAGTATATGGCTGGACCGAGTATGTGCGAAATTGTAGCTAAATCTGTATAGCCTACCTTCTTCAGGGCGACCAAGGCTGTAACTTCATTGCTGCAGTCAGTCAGTCACAGACATTTGCTTTGACAGATTGCTGACACTATAGTCTAGCTACTGATGACCTGTCAACTGAGAAAATAAACTCACTCAAGAATGTGGTAACAAGACTTCCTTTACAGTGTATTGCAAAATAATCTATTCAATGTGCATTCCTAGTTATACAAGGTATATTTGATTTGATTGAGATGTAACGCAAGTACATCAAGTAAAATGGAAGAGGACAAAATAGTAAAATAGAGGAATTATCAACCTGGTACAATAAGTAAATATTTACTCAATAAAAAGGCATAAATGGGATGAACCATCATGGTGTATATACAATACACATAGGACACTCCAAAGGTGTACCATAAAATATGTTCTAAATGAAGAGTTCAACAGGGATATGTTAAAAAAAGAAAGAAAGCTTCAAAGGTTCTCATCCTCATGGCGAGGGCAACCAGCGGGATGGTCCTCACACATGTCAGCAGGTCCAGCGCAGAGGTTGTGGAGCATGCAGGCTGACATAATCAGCATGACCACCACATCCAGCCTGGTGTTCTGCAGATCTCTCATCCTCCTCCACTTGCATTTGACCCTGCCAAAACATTGCCGTTTAGAGGAGGACCAGCTCAGTGACTTAATGGGTAGAGTGTCCGCCCTGAGATTGGGAGGTTGTGAATTTGATCCCCAGCCGCGCCATAGTACCCATTCCCAATGCCTCCCTGCTTGGCACTCAGCATCAAGGGTTGGATAGGAATCATGTCGAGGGGGAGTAGGGGGGGGGGGGGGTGGGTGGGTACTTGTACACAAAGTTGCCTCACAAGGAAACAGGAGATAGGCTCCTGCACTATGGGCCACCTAGGCCCGAGAACATGTTCTAAAAGGAGTTACCTGCCAAATGCTTGTTCCACCACAACGCGTCCTTTGCAGATCTGTGTGTTCCTCTGCTGGTCCTGCATGGTCAGGGCCCCGTTGTCCCGCTTTGGCGTGACAATAAACGGGTACTCACGACTGATGTAGGCGCTGTCGCCAAGTAGCATGTACCTTAAGATAAGAGGATAGATTTTATTCATCCCAGGGTGGGAAATAAAAATAAAAAAGATTTTCTGAGCAGCAAGGTACAGGACAGGTTGAGAGAAACAAGTGTTCTCCAAGATACTACAGAATACTAACCTCCCCATTTTTTCTCCCCAATTCTCGAAGAAGGTTGATTTCCTGAGGATCCTGGAGTCGTGAACCCTGCCTGAATCAATATCAGAAGTGGTTTATTGCCGTGTATGCTATGCTTAGAAGGAATGTGCTTGGGGTATATTGGTGCATGACAGTTACAGGATTCAACAAACAATTACCAGGTGCTCCAACAAAGATGTCCCGGAACCTCCCTCTTTCGTCCACAATCCCCTGGAGGACTACAGAATAGTAGCCTTTTCTATTGAGGTAGTCCCCTCCTCTGATGGGTGGCCGCTGAAGTTTTATATGGCATCCATCTATGGCACCTACAATGCACAGTTTATGACTGAGATATGCAATTTGACAAGTGGTATTTATCGATAACTGACTGATTGAACTTCCTAATCCCAGTACTAGTACAGTCTCTCGCAGGCCTTGAATACAGTGAACACTAATGCTCTGAGGATTTAGATTTTAGATGTACTGTATTTATTTATTTATTTGGAAGGGACAGTGCAAGTTGATGGACATGCACTTGCCACATACATATACATGTATGTGGCAAGTGCACCACATTCTAGCCATGGGCTAATTTCCATCTGTTGTCCCCAACACAGACACGACAGACATGTTTTTGAGGGATGAGTAAAAGCTATCGTAACATACCTATGATGCCGTCAATGCCACACATAGGCCTGAAGGCAGCAGAGGTTGCCATCTTCTCGCAGTTGGTGAACCAGCTGATAAAAGTTGGAACCATACTGCAAAACGTTCTGAGCACTTCAACCACACACCTGTAGAATAGAATAGAATAACATTGAGAATCAGAGTTTTTTATGACCATAACACAAGTCAATATGGACCCTTTTCATGGAATGTTCATATTCAAAACAGGAAGTTACCTTGGAGTGCATGTTTAGTGCCTACATGGAATGTTCATATTAGAAACAGTATGCTCAGTTGCTAGGGCAACTGGACCAGTTTCAATTATCAATCAGGTAATTTCAAACAGTTTATTCTTTACATTCTAGCAGCAGTCTGTTAATCAGTTTTCGAGCAGCAATGTAACATCTAAACCTACTACCTGTGTGCAGATGACTGGGACACATTGAACTTGTCTGAGATTTCGCGGAAGCTATTCTGGTTTGCCATATACCAGAGGAATAGTGCAACCTGTAAACAGAGAATGTATCCCAGGCACTCTACAAATTATCACAAAGGCAGAAATGTATTTAATTGTGGTATGGCTATTGGATTACAATGTAAGCATGTTTCAAACAACCAGTCCGCCAACCGAGGCATAGGCCTACCTTTTGCTTGAGATGAATCTCAAGATCAGACTGGTCCTCATTCAGACCCTGCTGTCTCAGGGCCTCAATGAGGTAGTTGAATTGAGAGCGGGTGACCTGGAGATGGCGGTAAAATGTCTGCTCATCCATATGGAAGAGAAGCTCCCATTCTATGCCTGTCTTCAGAATTGTTGTCCGTGGCGAGACAAATGGAGCAATTGCATTTCTGAAAAAAGTAATATTAGACAGGCTTAATGAATGAATAGCAAAATTATCATAATGTGATTCATTCCATCTCTTTTAGGAGCTAGGCCATTCACTTCACTGTAGGATATTGAATTATTGGTCTTCACTGTTGGCTATTGACCTGTGTGTACTGGTAGGCTATCGGTGTGTGTGTGTGTGTGTGTGTGTGTAATATCAACAGTTGAAGCAGACCATCACAACTAGGCTACACGTGTAACCTTCTAGTCTACTGTTCACATTTAGTGGACCCAGTCCACCAAAATACGTTTTCAAACATACAAATAACGTAAAATAAAATGTATTTAGCATCCGTTACCTTATGCGCAGGTTTTCCTCCTCCGTTTCGCTCAAATGAGCAAGGAGCCGACACCTTTGGCGATAGAAATGATCGTACATAAATATACACCCAGCAGTTGAGCTGACGACGGGATAAACATACTAACAACTAACGTTATTTACGTTAAAACAACATGGTTTTAACGTATAATAACATCATTTATTTTAATACAATTTACACGCCTGTTATGGTATGGTAATAGAGGAATGTTGTATAATAATCTCTCTCGCCGCGGTCAGGAAGAACCAGCCAAGGATGGAGACTTTTGGGGAGATCGGAAAACTGCTAAAACAGCGGCTCCAACTAACGCTGGAGACTGAGAGGGAGGAAGAAGGCAGAGACCCATCAAACACATAACATTGTCACAACGTTTTCTGCATTCCAACAACGTTGTGACAATGTTGCCAGAAGGTTGAACTTCATATCATACATCAATAATTTTAAACCTGAAGGAAATACTTTGACAAGAAGAAACATCTCATAATCCACTGAGGCACATTGTTTTTCTACACTACAAATAATACATTTCAAGGCTTGCAGGTAAGATCATCTTAAAGATGTAGCAATTACTTTATCTATTTTTGGATAACCACGAATTAGGCGATGTACAAACCCCAATTCCCAAAAAGTTGGGACAGTATGTAAAAGGAACATAAAAGCAGAACGCAGTGTTTTGTAAATTCTTTTTTTACATATATTTAATTGAAAACAGTACAACGAAAAGATATTTAATGTTTTACCTTATAAGCTTTATTGATTTTTGTAAATATACGCTAATTGCGAATTGCAACACGTTCCACGTGCATTTGAATGGATCTCTAAGGAAATTGGAGGGTGGAACTTGATTAAGCTGTAAATTACACGGGAATAGTATGGAACCCATGGTTTGCTAAATGGCTGTAAGTCATCAAGGGTCTGAGGTATCAAAAAAGCCTCAAACTATCACTCTGCTGCCAGATATGCAGTAGATATGGATGGATCACTTGATGGGTTGTTTCCCCTGACAAAATTTCCTAGTGAACTCTATGGAAAAATAAGTCAGGAGAAGAAACCCTTCAAGTTATCCATCTATATCTACTGTACTTCTGGCAGCAGAGTGATGGTTTAAGGTGTGTTTGATACGTCAGACCCTTGATGACTTGGAGCCATTTAGCCAAATGACATAGAATGATCCTGTTACAAAGTCAGCCTACATCTAATATATCCATTCATACATTTATTTGTAAATTTGTGGATTTTAATAAATGGTAATATGTCTCTAGGAAAGGTAGAGAAACTAATTGCATTAAAATGTATTTTCTTAAAAGGTTCATGATTGGACTCAAGTAAAATATTTAGCAGATCGTTGGCTGTAGCCATCTGGGGCTCCCTGACTCTAAAAGACAGGAGTGTGACAGGGTCCAAAATGCAACTCTGCAAAAGGCTCTGGCAAATACCTGCTTGACACCACAAAGTTACTGCCATCAAAGGTAGACAAGATTAATTAATTATTTTAAAATTAACGTAGTATCTAACTCATGCTGTATATTAAAACTGTTTAAAACATTTTGCGTTTTGAATTTTTTACTTTTTTTTACTTCTAACCAGAGTGCCTCAAGGACAGGAGAGGAAAAGGGAGGCTGTTGAAGACAACTTGTCTCTGGTGTTGCGTTTTCTCTGAGAAAATTAGCGATATCAATAAAAAGAAGACATGTTGAAAGTAGAGGTATGTTAACATTTTCGAGTCTTGCGGGTGATAGACTCGCTTCCACTCACACGTCAAACAAAACCAGCATTATACCGGAAGGCAATATAAACATTGTTCAGCACAATAAATAATTGTAATTATACAAGTGGTAGTTTTTTTTTGTTGGGAGTTGCGAACCACCTCACTGCTTCATGTGATTATGGGACCAACACCCCAGCCTACCAACTGTGAAAAGGGTAGTAACGCAAGCAGTCTAGCTCAAACAGTAAGCAATAATAACATTGTGATCATGGGACCAACACCCCAGCCTACCTACTGAGAAAAGGGTAGTAACGCAAGCAGTCTAGCTCAAACATTAAGCAATAATAACATTAAAAACTGATGTCTTTATCTATTGTAATTGAATGTGTCACTACGGTCTCGTGGTTTGGCTACTCTGCTTAGCGTTTACGTTAACTTAACTTTGATTGCGAGCTTGCGTGTGATATTTATCTCCTGATAGCAGCCGCACTGTATTTTACTTTGAATTGATTGCATTAATTCCTCGCCGAGTTCAAACCACATAACTGTATAAGAACAGTTTTGCGGTTCAAACATGTAGGGCTGGATGATGTCGATGGCGCTCAGATTGAGGGCGTGGATTTAGATTTATAAGTTTATAATAGTATTTAGAATAGAATTGTAGTAGAGCTGATTTACCCAGATTACTGTGAACTGCATTCAATGTTCATTACTAGAGATAGCTGCTACTTTATGGGAAGGATGTGCTTTGTCTTATCTATTCTGTAGTTACTTCGATGACGTTTCTATATGCACTTACTGTATGTCGCTTTGGATAAAGCCGTCTGCAAAATGACTTGGTCTTCAACCTCCCCCGACACTCCCATGTCACCCCCCTGCTCATTGACCTCCACTGGCTACCTGTGATGGCTCGTATCAAATTCAAAACATTGGTGCTCGCCTTCCAGGCAGTCCGAGGATCTGCCCCTCCATACCTCCAAAAGCTCATCAGACCCTACACTCCTGCCAGATCCTTGCGTTCCGCCTCCTCAGGACGACTGGTACCCCCCCCCTGCCCCTTCATCCTAGCACCCGGTCTCGACGTCTGTCTGTCCTGGCCCCACGGTGGTGGAATGAGCTCCCCCGTGGAGGTCAGAACAACAGAAAGTCTGACTGCCTTCAAGCGCAGATTGAAGACTCACCTCTTCAAACTGCACCTCTCTCCACCCCTCCCTACCACCTTGTGACCCCCCTTGATTATGTAATTGTGTGGTTTTTCAGTATAGGGATGAATCGACGTGAAAACAATGTAATGAAGGTTTTGCTTTTCATTTTGACACATCTTCGACTCGTCACCATTGAAAAGTGATGTGGCATGAATTCCTCTCCATGCTATTAGTATACTGAACTCCATACTATGGGCAGCCAACAGTGCCAAAATTATGTTGTCTGTTACTGCCTTACACTGCGTTTTAATTGGTCAATAACATAAAAATCTCATCCGCATTATCCTTGACACTCACAATTGTCACAGTTTGTGCCACTCGCATTCACACTGGCACTTGCATAATAATGTAGATACCATTGCAGTTAGCATGAAAAATCACATGAAATGGCAGAAATGTGAGCTTTAAAATGAAAATTATGAAAACATTAGCCTAGGCTACACGTTTCAGTGTAATGTCACCCCTTGGCCTTTGCATGCACCATACCTATACAGCACAGAGAGCTTGCCACTTTTCAGGTTTTCCTACAGAAATAACCGCAATGTCCACAGACTCTCAGCCCTTAAAACAGTAACTTCTGTACCTTCTGACCTCATGTAACTAATACTAATAATCTACATACCCTGGAGCCTACACAAATTATTGTATTTACAAATATTTACAATGGCAATGATAACAATAATGTTATAGAATAACTATAAAATGTGAATCAATTAATTCTACACAGCATTAACACAGCATGTTCGTTTTCTTCTCCGGTGCTGCTATTCCGGCGCTGCTACTCCGGCGCTGCTACTCCGGCGCTGCTATTCCGGCGCTGCTACTCCGGTGCTGCTACTCCGGTGCTGGGTGCGCTCCAACTGCAGGTAAGTGCTTAAACAAACATTTACAAAGGAATATGGTAACGAACAAACGTGTATTCAAGCCCATTGCCGTGTGTGTGTGTGTGGCAAGACCATTTCCAAAAGCCTTGTGATGCCAGCATCACATATATCTTTTTCCTGCCCACTCTCAAAATTAGTGATGCACCAATATGACAATCTCAGTACAATACAGTGGGGTGCTAAAATTTGGGCACCCCACTGTATAGTATTTTATTTATTTATCTTTTGGCCC
Organism: Ilyophis sp. 1 JC-2022; assembly: GCA_022702515.1. Classification (NCBI taxonomy): domain Eukaryota; kingdom Metazoa; phylum Chordata; class Actinopteri; order Anguilliformes; family Synaphobranchidae; genus Ilyophis; species Ilyophis sp. 1 JC-2022. The sequence continues at coordinate 108,367,711 of CM040394.1, forward strand.
AGCACTTCTTAAACTTCTTTGCGCAGAGGCTTAATTTTACCCATTTTCATATGTTTTGTACCATTTTGTTTAAATCTTTATAACCCTTGGCAGTTGTACTTCACAGTAAAGCAGATACCTGGTATATGTGCAGTCGTTTGGGGCCATATCTCTATATCTCACTACAGGTAGAGAGTTGGCTGAGAGCTCATTTTAATCAGGAGAGCTACTTTTCTACAAATCAAACATAATTTTTCGGTGGAATTCCCCTTTTACCAACTTTCACACCATCTCTAAACTTGCACTACTGTTTTTTAGATGCTATGTAGGAATAAACCCAGAGAGGGGCACCGAGGCTGGACGGGACAAAGTGCTGTCCAAGAGAACTGGTAAAGTCGCTCATAAGAAGACAATATTTTATAAATACATGCACGATTCTGCATTTATCTAAAGTAGGTAGGCAACTAAAGAGTCAGCCAAGACCTAGCTAGATAGGTTCGGGAGCTATGCTACGAGTATTTTTAAACCATACTCCGCAAGGGTGGGCAGAAATACCAATATTTACATTTAGGCTAAGTGCCGATATAGCGTTGGCTGTTACTGATTTTCATGCCGTTCATTTTAAATGTCCCAGAATAAGCTACAGACTTATTAAAGTTGTCCGAAAACCTAGTGACAACGTTGCTATTAGTGACAACCTTTCTATTTTCAAGCTAGCCTACTCCAGACTACATTGTCAGAACGTCGACGATTGTCAAAACGGTGAGATTTCAGAAACGTCGCCACGTTATGGGGCATTTCCACGTTCCTCTGCTGTCTGCACAACGTTGTGGGAACCAAAGCAATACGTTGTCACAACGTTGTGTTTTCTGGAGAGGAAGGAAAATTGAGGGAGAAACTAAACGTGATTTTGCTGTCGTTTACTCTTGTTATTTATCTTAGTATTTAGGCTTTATTTTTGTCATTTAGTCTGTTCTTTGATATATTATGTGAAGTGATAAAATTCTGATTCATTTGAAAATGTCTAACCGGATGTTATTTAAATACAGCGCCCCTTTCCATAGCGGACCATAAGCTCAACATAGAACTTGCAGTCGCTTAGTTTTAGCAACGATTTCAGGAATCCAATTAGTTTTCACTGGCAGTGTGCAGTGTTTAAAATAACGGGATTTTATTTTTATATATCGCCATTTTCTTTTGTCTAGCAGACCGGACACAGAGCTTGCCATCACTTAGCTTTTACGCAGAAATAGCAGGATTCCAGTTCTTCCTTCCCCGCGGCGCGTAGCACAACATGCCGTCTTTTACTCGCGGTGTGTAGCAGAACATGTAGGTTTTTTACTGGCAAAGTGCAGCGGGCGTGCAGGCATAGGAACCACCATGTTAGGGCGAGGCGGTTAAATAGACCGCCTTGTTATGTGAGTGGACTGATGGGTGAATCGTCACTACACAACCGAGCTGTCAGCTGATTCACCCATGGCCAGGTTTCACTCTTGTGACCGGCCTGAACTAACGCTACGCTCAATTTGGTCCCCGGGCGCTGCGCTGTGGCTACCCACTGATCCTAAGTAGTTAGGATGGGTCAAATGCAGAGGACAAATTACCCCACAGGGTCAATAAAGTATAACTTAACTTAACTTAGAGGGGTGAAAATCTATCGGTTATGAGATAAGATCAGAGTTTCTGAAGATATAGCCTGGCTACATTCTAGCCGGTTAAAAATTATTTATTTTTTTATGACAAACTTGTCCATCTCTAGAGAGCCAGTAGTATGTCGGATGCCTCAAGAAATAGCACCTTATTGGTTGCTTGTTTCACGTTTATTTCATGTGTGCATTGAACCAGATTAAACCACCCGTGACCCACATCAAACTATAACTTCGCTCTTACAGTTTTTCAGGCCCCTGAGCTCCCACAAGACCGGCGCTTGTGCATCAAACCTTTCAGGGACAACTCGTGCCCTGTGGATGGGGCCATTGTTATCCAAAAAGAGACCACTTTCATCAGGATCGAAATGTTTCATCATAGGATAAAGGTGAGAACTCAGAATAAATACCGTAAATTCCGGACTATTGAGCGCACCTGAATAAAAGCCACACCAACGAAATTTAGAAGACTTTTTTTTTTAACATATATAGGCCGCACTGGTCTATAAGCCGCAGGTGTCCACGTTGTAACATGAGATATTTACGTACACAGAAAGATGATACATCGTCTAGTCGACGAGATGATTAAATGTTGCTACCCTCGCTAGTCGGCACCAGAAATACTAGTCGGTTAAACTTATTATTTTATTAATGTACACATTTAAATTACATATTGACATAATTTGCACTGAAATGTCATGTTTTCCTGGTTAAATGTTGCTTTATAAAAAAACGAGCATCCGTTAACGCCGGATTAAAAAAAAAAAAAATTTTTTAAACGAAGGAAAAAAACAAAACTCATTATCCTGTTCGCCCTGCAAGTTAAACCAGCGAGGTGGAAAAAGTAAGTAGGGCTGTTGAATAGCCCAATAAAACGAATCTAATGTCACGTCGATCAGTAGGCCTACGTAATTGTTATTTTTTTGTGGGCCTATTATTGGTAGTTTTTCTGATGACCGATTATTATTTTTTACTGTATTTGCTATGCGATCACGTTCACCCAATGAAAATACCGTTGTAATAATCAGGCACGTTTCCTAAAAACGTTTTGCAGCAGCTCTATTTCCTTCTTCGACAGCCAGATCGATTGCCTTTAACTTAAAAGCTGCATCATATGCATTTCTTCGTGTGTTTTCCATGATGAGGGTGTGTGCATGATGCGCAAAACGGCTGTTCAAAACACAATCAAACTAGCGTCTTCCTCGGCGCATTATCTCTTCCACCTGTCTGTCTCGCTCTTGCGCTTCCTGCTAGAGCGCCCCCCTGGAGGCCGTTAGCCCGTAAAAATCTATAGATTAGCCGCATCGTTGTTTAAGCCGCAGGGTTCAAAGCGTGTGAAAAAAGTAGCGGCTTATACATAGGTGCAAACTAGTCGCTTTTCGGCGAAATTCGCCGTTTTTAATTCAAAATAGGTCACTTGTGTGATTCGTGTAGATCCGATGAGTTTTTGAAATGGGGGGGGGGGGGGGGGGTCTGGGTCTGCAGTGCGAGAAGTCACGGGGAATGAAATGAGAACCACGCCTTCTGAGTTGTCCAAAAAAAAAAAAACTGACTTCTGTGCTTAGCACGTGCAACGCAGAGTACTCGCGCCTGCAGATCAGTGGTTACGCGAGCTAACACGTTGCAGCTGGATAGACCGTCTCGTGAGCTACAGCTCAGCTGTAGCTACTCCATGCAGCGTGGAACGCAAGGATATCACGGTAAGCAACCTGTTTTCAAAGTACTGTAATTATGCGGGTGATAAGGTTAGCTTTGTCAACTTAGAACTTCGGTTTCTTGTAGCTTGGTAAGGTAGCTAAGTAAGGTAGATAGCTAGCTATTAGGTAGCTAATAGCTAGCTAGCTATGGCCCTTCGCCATTTGCACGGGGCAGGCATATCTGACCCGTGCCGTAAATGCCTTTTATACCTTTAATGTTTTATAATATGCCTTTTTATTCCTATGTAAAGCACTTTGAGTTGCCATTGTGTATGAAATGCAAATATAAACTTGCCTTTAGCTATGTTAGCATCACATTTGACCAGTCCAGGTAACGTTATCCTAACTTTTTTTCAGATTGAGATAATGAGAGAATTTGAGGAGAAGGATGCCTGTACTGTGGCTCAGCTAGAGGCAGGAGTCAGGTGCAAATGGAGCTGGTCCTGGCTGAAGCTAGACTCAAAGATTGATGTAAAGGGAAAAGAATATGTGTTTCCACTGTCACAGTTCTTCAAGAAAACTGAATACTGGTCAAGTTTGAATTTCAATTGAACAACTGTGCACTTTCATAAAATAAATCTTTTAAATTCTAATTGATGTGACTGAGTTTTTCTTATTGTTAGCACTGCTTCATAATAGGTATAATATCACTGACAGGCTTTTATGTGTCATTTGAACAGAGCTTGTATAGAAAAATGTAGCATGCATCATGGGGAGGGGCCTGTGCGCCGCGTATTGATTATTTTCTTCGTTTTCAGGCAAAAAAAAATGTTGTCACCTTTTTGGGCCATCACCAGTTTGCACCCCTGTTATAGTCCGGAAATTACGGTAAGTGAAAAGGCTCATTTCCCCCTACATTTTGATACCAGGCACAACCTCTTGCCATGATTCCTTCCGTTTCAAAATAAACATCAAACATAGGCATATTTTGACGCTTGCGAATATAGTTTAGAGACATACAAAATGAGTACACACGTATCGTATATACTAGAATTACAACTGACAATGTTGCATACTAATAGCTATGAAGATATAACATTGGAAAAGTGTGGTGGAAATCCTCATCTCTCAGACCACTAGGCAGTGATAAGTTTGTCAGAGTTGAGTTTATTCAGCTGTAGAGAGAACACCCAGACAACACACACAATGGTGCTGTAGGAGAACTCTACTCAATAGTTGGGTAGCACAAGCGTTGATGCAGATTCGCTCTATTATCTTATCTACATGACCATACGAGGTAAGAGCAGTTTGTTTTAGACACTTAAAGGTCACATGGTCCATCTTGCAAAGACAGAAACGGTGCATCTTGCAAGTTGGTTCGGCATATTGCTTTAAACACACATTAATACGCAGCATAAGGCATATAAATATATGTATCTAAACTTTTCTCCCACAGGAGCATTCAACATCTCCACTTGTATGGGACCCGAACCCTAACACTAACCCTGTTTTCATTTAATTATTTATTTATTTCGATCATATTTCACAGTACATCAACTAGAGATAAAGATCTCTAGACATCATTGATCACATAAGAATGACCGAAAAGGTTAAGGCTGAAGCTTCAGATAAGATACCAAGCGTTGTCGTAGATGGCGTAGATTGCTGATTTCCACAATGTCTGTGGTGTCATCGCCCGACAACCTGGAAATTTATAGTTTGCCTTGCCACTGGTGTCTATAAATGACAATGCTTGGTATCTTGCAATAGTGCTGGAAGTTGAGAATGAAGATGTTTATTGTTGAGCAGAGGAATTTCTCTCCTTATAATGACCAGGCAGATCCAAAAACAAAAGGATTTATTTCTCTGCAGAAAGAGTTCAGTACTTACACACACATGGTGGTCAAGCATGAACTGAAGAGACTAGGGATGCAAATTTAAAGGAATTTCCTTAATCGATAGTTGTTAACCTTAACAAACAATAGTCGATTAATTGATAACATAAAAGCTAAATATAGCTTATTATATACAGAATACAAAATGCATGTTTTATTCCTCAATCAAAGATTCATTGTAACATTTGAGAAACAGGCATTATTGTAGCATAACAAAAATAGAATATGAAGGCGTTTATAGGCTACTTTAACAGAAAAGAAATTGCGCTCCGTCTCATCAGTTGCAAGCGAAACCGTTGCTCCGCTAGCCGTTAGCAGCATTAACATAATCTCTCTTGAAATGGAAAGGCGACAGTTAAACTAGCAGACCTAGCCTAGAACAGTCAACTTAAATCATAGGCTATTATGTTTTGAATAGGCTCCTCATATGCATACTAGATAGACCTACGTATTTTTATTCAAGAACATTTAAGCATATCTACGTGGTCGGGAGTGCGCAGCCCGCTTATTAGCTCTCGAAATCCCTCACCGTCAATGGTGCTTATTGCCATTGCCATCATGTCCTTTTCAACCATCAACCTCTGAGTAATACCCTCCGCTCGTCTATCGTCACATACCCTCTTTGCCAACACTGAGGTGATGGTAGGTTGCGATCCACTTCGCCCTGACAGCACGGTTAGATGTAGGCTTTTCAGGTGGTAGTTAACGAAGTAGTTATACTTCAATTGAGCGACCATCGACCGTAAGAGCCAATCAGAGTTCCACACTTGATATTTCCCCAAACGAAACGAAACCATTTCGTGAATAATTGTTCTGCCCGATTTCACTCAAATTGCAGCAATGGAGTAGCAGCTAATAATAATGGTCCAAGCCTACCACGTCCTGTTCAATGTATAACATAACCTTAAAGGATATGTGTAGCTGTTCTACCAATATCACATTGAGCCAAAAAATACATGTTGAGTTTTATACATACATCTATCTATGTATCTAGCGTAGATAGATAAAGATCGGTAGCTCGCGACGAAGATTGATATAGGCTAGCCTATCGCTAGCTAGCGAGAACACATCATTATCAGTGTCATGACATAACTATAAAGAATAGGATGCATCGCAAATATGTCTTTGTTATACGTAGGCTATTGCCGTTGTTTCTCTTTATCAAAAAATTGTAGCTGCACGAACTGACTTGGATGACACAACGGGAACTTGCCCCGCCCCCAGCCTAGTAGAATTGACCGACTCAGCGACCAGTTGCTCGCTGTGAGAACGCAGCGTTACACTAGGCTGAATTTGGCGCCCTCGCGTGGAGACCTTAAACCATGATTACATTTCACACAAAAACTCCCGTTGAAACATGACCGCAGTTCAGTTAATTGTTTCATTTGAAATCTTATCGATTAAATTCTTATTAGCAATTAATCGATAGTCGATTAATTGTTAACATCCCTAGAAGAGACGGAAACAGTCTCCGCCATATTTAATCAAAAAGTATCTTTGCTAATACATAGATTATCCTACCTTTGATTGGTGCAAAGTTAATACATAGGCATAGAGTGGAATATAACAACATACATAATTCTATCGCTGATTGGTACATGGTAACACATTAGCATATAGTAAAATAGTCAATGATTGGTTAGATCTTATCATATAGCATGCATATTGGATGAGCGCACAGTGACCCCTAGCCCTTAAAGGGTTATGAAACCCTCGGTTACATTCTCTCTCCGCCCACACCACAAATTCGAAAAATGCAATTAAATGGCCGTGGAAAGCAGCAGCAGAGGGGGAGGGGCGAGAGCGAGGAGAGAGGCTATCGTCACCTGAAGACACGCCCACAAGGGAAAAGATTGCGAGTGAAACTGAGTCTGTATCAATCGCTGACTAATTCGGTGATATCAGTCAATGGCTTCTTCGAGGTGGGGGACATCTCCCCTCCGGAATACTCTGGGCTTTCCACCGCCCAGGAGTATGAAGAAGGAAATGGTCTTATACATTTAACGTAGCTATGCTACACGAACATGACAATAAAATATGTAAACGAATGCCAAGTGAAACTAAACGGCTGTTAGCTGATATAGGCTACGCTACGGGAGACTTCACAGTCTGCTCAAATCGATGTTCTGCCCAATAAGTTAACGTTTCTCAGCAAATATTCATTCTGACATAACGTTACCTGCAGATTATACAAATATGAAAAAATACAACACGTAGGCTAATGAATGTCAAGTGAAACTGAACGGCTTTTTAATTTTTTTTAACCTACGTTATCCTAGCCATCTACAGATGCACGTTTACTAGCTATCTAGCTATCCAAATAACATAACTAAGACATAAGTTAACATAAGCACAGCATTATCACTTTGTACCTTGTACCATTTTTATTTCAGTAAATACATGTTCCAGCCTTGGGGGGTTCCAGATAGTGCAGTTAACGGTTATCCATCAAACGTAACTCCGTAACTCCTGCTTCAATCCTGAAGCAGACCCCAGGCCAGTAAGATTGACAATGCAGTATCAAACCTAACGTTATAGCTTATAGCCAAAAGGCAGTGAAATATCACCGGCCAGTTAACTATGGTTAACGATACGAAAACAACTCAAGTAAATATCTTTGAGGCTACAAGATAACCATCACGTTAGCAAGCCAACAAGACGCCGTAGGCTGCACTTAATTTAATTTACCGCATTTGGAGGGACAGAAATATCAGTCGGGCTTGATAACGTTTCCGCATGCCTTTGGCTGGCATACCCCAATTCAACCTGGGCATAGTGTAACTGTTAACGTTAATCCGCGGATGCTCTTGCACCCAGAGAAAACACACTTGCGACCCATCAGTCATTGCTTGTAAATTGAAACTATTGCAATTGAAAAAACAAATTTACAATTGTTAATAACTAGCATAATTGGAAAAATGCTAATACATTGAAAGAGACTAACTGTAGGCTACAACGATATTGCTTGTCAAATGGATATAGCCATTGGCCACGCCTTCTCAGGAATGTATTTATATTGGGGGCGGTAACAAAGTGCGAAACTGATTACGCGCAAGTGTACAAAAAGTACACTTCAACGTCATTTTCAATGACGTAGCCCATTTTTTATTTTCAACCCCGGAAGGAGAAGAATAGGCGATGTAACGGCTAAAATACTGAAATTAAACATTTTGCCCAAAATTGTAGATGCAATGCATACTATTGTTCTCTTCCATCTGAGGCAATGCCTAGATATTAGTTAACATCTCAAAAAATATGTTTTAGTGTTTCCTACCCCTTTAACGTCACACAAACAGCTTCAATAACTATTTAGTCTCCCAGTCGTCTTGTTTTCAGGATTCAAGATGGAGTGTCTCTTCTGGCTCTCTAGCAATAAGATGGGCCATATATCCTTGAGCCTGGGATGTAAGTGGGTCAGAGGTCACAGGCCTGCAGTGTCATAGAGAGATGACAGATAGAAGGGAGGAAGAGAGACAGAAAGATGCATGTACACACCCTCACACAGCTCTGGTTTGCTTTGGCTGACTGAGAGATAGACAGAGACCTTCCAGATAAGAGAGGCCCCACATTCCTGGCATCTCAGGCTGCTACTTTTCTGTCTCTTGAGGATTTAGAGAATTTAATGTAAGCTTCAATTGGTATAATTGTACAATAAATATATAAAGATCTTTTCTCTATTACTGCGATTATACAAGTGTGAAAACACCCTTCTCTTCATTATCGTGACTTCATGAAGCCAAGAGGTCCCGCAAGATCATTTCCCTGGCTTCAAAGAAAAGAAAAATGTTGCGTACTGACATCATATCATCAGTGAAGTTCACAATCTGACAATGGAAACAGGGTTAGGTTTACGGTGAAAATTTAATGTGGCTTTACTTATGAAGCTATGAGGGCTCAAAAATGACTGAAAATTGACTGTGAAATAAAAAGCCAGATTTTGAGCGACCCCTAGGTACTTCAATTGACCATAACTCACAAGATATTCACAGTATAATGTTTACATTTTGCTTTGAAAAAATTGGTGATTCTGAGGGGGAAGGTGGGAAGCACTGAGGGATTTTTTAAGGAATGACCCATATATAAATTGATGCTAAGAATGTATCAACTATTATAGTAAAGGCCAAGGTGATAATTGTATTGTAATATTGTATTATTATCAGAGAAGTGAGGATTAAAAAGCTTGATGTCACCACTATTAATATAATTAACGATAAGTCTAAGACATAATCAACGTCCTTTACCTAAGCAGACAACACCAGCATCCTCCCCATGACAACAGTCCTGTTTTCCATACCCTCTGTGCTTGCATTGTGAGAGAGAATGTTCACTGCCTGTACAAAAAACCTCATCCATCCAAATTGGGTCATATCCCTGGCCAAACTGGGCGCTTCCAGGTGCAGACACAGCCGAGCCACAGCCCAGCTCTCTGCACACCACTGTAGCATCTTGTATATCCCAGCGATCATCGCACACGGTCCCCCACTGACCACTGTGATAGACCTCCACTCTCCCAGAGCAGCTGCGACTCCCATTAACCAGTCTGACCTGAGCACCATCTAAAAGTCACAGAGAGGAACAGAGCAGCAGAATGACAATTATCAAGAACACTGAACGTGTTTAGATGAGATCTAGGCTGTGTCAGAATCAGAGCTCAATCTACTGCGTCCTATGGACTGTACAAGCTTACTGCATACTATTTAGTGACATACAGAATGCTAAAAATATCCTCCATACTATTATAAGCAAAACCCGGAAATAAGTATATCCGCCGAAGATATTAAGATTATTAAAGTTTCAGAATTGTCGTGGATCAGGTTTTTAAAAATGTATACTCAACTGGCATACTCAATAGTGCACTGATTAAGACATGGCCCTATTATACGATGACATGAGACTGCATTCTGAAATTATTTGTCAGTAAATAGAATCCCCTTATCTACTGGCAAACTGACATTCAGAAAATTAGCTGTTGAAGGGAAAACAAGGAAAATTACAACAATGTTTTTATTTTTTTAAGTGCACATAGATCCCCTCATTTGAACAATAATGCAATCGAAGACATAATAAACATCCCTTACCTAAGCAGACAACACCAGCATCCTCCCTATGATCACAGTCATGTTGTCCATACTCTCTGTGCGAGCATTGTGAGAGGGAATGTTCACTGCCTGTACAAAGAACCTCATCCATCCAAATTGGGTCATATCCCTGGCCAAACTGGGCCTTTCCTGGTGCAGACACAGCTGAGCCGCAGCCCAGCTCTCTGCACACCACTGTAGCATCTTGTATATCCCAGCGATCATCACACACGGTCCCCCACTGGCCACTGTGATAGACCTCCACTCTCCCAGAGCAGCTGGTACTCCCATTGACCAGTCTGACCTGAGCACCATCTAAAAGTCACAGAGAGAAACAGAGCAGCAGACTGACAATTATCAAGAACACTGAACGTGTTTAGATGAGATCTAGGCTGTGTCCGAATCAGAGCCCGATCTACTGCGTCCCATGTAGTGTGTGCTTGCATACTGTTTAGTGACATGCAGAATGCAAAAAATATCCTCCATACTATTGTCAGCAAAACCCGGAAATAAGTATATCCGCCGGGGATATTAATAACATTAAATTTTCTGAATTGTCGTGGATCAGGTCTTTAAAAATGTATACTCAATAGTGCACTGATTCGGACACAGCCCTTGTTATACGATCACATGACTGCATCCTTAAATTATTTGTCAGTAAATAGACTCCTTTTATCTACTGACAAACTGACATTCAGAAAATTAGCTGTTGAAGGGAAAACAAGAAAAATTACAACCATGTTTTTTTTTTTTTATTTAATTTTAAAAAATGTATAAAGTGCACAGTCAGATCTCCTCATTTGAACAATAATGCAATCTAAGACATAATCAACATCCCTTACCTAAGCAGACAACACCAGCATCCTCCCTATGATCACAGTCATGTTGTCCATACCCTCTGTGCGAGCATTGTGAGAGAGAATGTTCACTGCCTGTACAAAGAACCTCATCCATCCAAATTGTGTCATTTCCCTGGCCAAACGTGGCACTTCCTGGTGAAGACTCAGCCGAGCCGCAGCCCAGCTCTCTGCACACCACTGTAGCATCTTTTATATCCCAGCGATCATCGCACACGGTCCCCCACTGGCCACTGTGATAGACCTCCACTCTCCCAGAGCAGTTGCTATTCCCACCGACCAGTCTGACCTGGGCACCATCTAAAAGTCACAGAGAGGAACAGAGCAGCAGACTGCCAATTATCAAGAACACTGAACGTGTTTAGATGAGATCTAGGCTGTGTCAGAATCAGAGCCCTATCTACTGCATCCTATGGACTGTGTACTAGCATACTGCATATTGTTTACTGCATACTGTTTAGTGACATGCAGAATGCAAAAAATATCCTCCATACTATTATCAGCAAAACCCGGAAATAAGTATATCCGCCGGGGATATTAATCACATTAAATTTTTAGAATTGTCGTGGATCAGGTCTTTAAAAATGTATACTCAATAGTGCACTGATTAAGACACGGCCCTGTTATACGAATACATGGAACTGCATCCTTTAATTATTTGTCAGTAAAAAGATTAATCTTACCTGCTGGCAAACTGACATTCAGAAAATGACCTGTTGGAGTGAAAACAAGGAAAAATTAGAGCAATGTTTTAATAAAAATTTTTAAGTGCACTTAGTCAGATACCTTAATTTGAACAATAATGCAATCTAAGACATAATCAACGTCCTTTACCTAAGCAGACAACACCAGCATCCTCCCCATGACAACAGTCATGTTTTCCATACCCTCTGTGCGAGCATTGTGAGAGAGAATGTTCACTGCCTGTACAAAGAACCTCATCCATCCAAATTGTGTCATTTCCCTGGCCAAACTGGGCACTTCCTGGTGCAGACACAGCCGAGCCGCAGCCCAGCTCTCTGCACACCACTGTAGCATCTTGTATATCCCAGCTATCATCGCACACGGTCCCCCACTGGCCACTGTGAGAGACCTCCACTCTCCCAGAACAGCTGCTACCCCCATTGACCAGTCTGACCTGGGCACCATCTAAAAGTCACAGAGAGGAACAGAGCAGCAGACTGCCAATTATCAAGAACACTGAATGTGTTTAGATGAGATCTAGGCTGTGTCAGAATCAGAGCCCTATCTACTGCGTCCTATGGACTGTGTGCTAGCATACTGCATACTGTTTAGTGACATGCAGAAAGCAAAAAATATCCTCCATACTATTATCAGCAAAACCCGGAAATAGGTATATCCGCTGAAAATATTAAGAATATAAAATTCAGAATTGTCGTGGATCTGCTTTTGAAAAATGTATACTCAACTGGCATACTCAATAGTGCACTGATTAAGACATGGCCCTATTATACGAAGACATGAAACTGCATTCTTAAATTATTTGTCAGTAAATAGATTCCCCTTATCTACTGGCAAAATGACATTCCCGAAAATTAGCTGTTGAAGGGAAAACAAGGAAAATGCCAACAATGTTTTTTTTATTTTATTACATTTTTTTTAAGTGCACATAGTCAGATCCCCTCATTTGAACAGTAATGCAATCTAAGACATAATCAACATCCCTTACCTAAGCAGACAACACCAGCATCCTCCCTATGACCACAGTCATGTTGTCCAAACTCTCTGTGCCAGCATTGTGAGAGAGAATGTTCACTGCCTGTACAAAGAACATCATCCATCCAAATTGTGTCATTTCCCTGGCCAAACTGGGCCTTTCCTGGTGCAGACACAGCTGAGCCGCAGCCCAGCTCTCTGCACACCACTGTAGCATCTTGTATATCCCAGCTATCATCGCACACGGTCCCCCACTGGCCACTGTGATAGACCTCCACTCTCCCAGAGCAGCTGCTACTCCCATTGACCAGTCTGACCTGGGCACCATCTAAAAGTCACAGAGAGGAACAGAGCAGCTGACTGACAATTATCAAGAACACTGAACGTGTTTAGATGAGATCTAGACTGTGTCCGAATCAGAGCCCTATCTACTGCATCCTATGGACTGTGTACTAGCATACTGTTTAGTGACATGCAGAATGCAAAAAATATCCTCCATACTATTATCAGTAAAACCCGGAAATAGGTATATCCGCTGAAAATATTAAGAATATAAAATTCAGAATTGTCGTGGATCAGCTTTTGAAAAATGTATACTCAACTGGCATACTCAATAGTGCACTTGATTAAGACACGGCCCTATTATACGATGACATGAGACTGCATCCTTAAATTATTTGTCAGTAAAGAGATTCATCTTACCTGCTGGCAAACTGACATTCAGAAAATGACCTGTTGGAGTGAAAACAAGAAAAAACGAGAGCAATGTTTTTGTTTTTATTTTTAAGTGCACATAGTCGGATACATTAATTTGAACAATAATGCAATCTAAGACGTAATCAACGTCCGTTACCTAAGCAGACAACACCAGCATCCTCCCTATGATCACAGTCATGTTGTCCGTACCCTCTGTGCCAGCATTGTGAGAGAGAATGTTCACTGCCTGTACAACGAACATCATCCATCCAAATTGTGTCATTTCCCTGGCCTAACTGGGCGCTTCCAGGTGCAGACACAGCTGAGCCGCAGCCCAGCTCTCTGCACACCACTGTAGCATCTTGTATATGCCAGTTATCATCGCACACGGTCCCCCACTGGCCACTGTGATAGACCTCCACTCTCCCAGAGCAGCTGCTACTCCCACCGACCAGTCTGACCTGAGCACCATCTAAAAGTCACAGAGAGGAACAGAGCAGCAGACTGCCAATTATCAAGAACACTGAATGTGTTTAGATGAGATCTAGGCTGTGTCAGAATCAGAGCCCTATCTACTGCGTTCTATGGACTGTACTGGCATACTGCATGTTGTTTACTGCATACTGTTTAGTGACATGCAAAATGCAAAAAATATCCTCTATACTATTATCAGCAAAACCCGGAAATACGTAAATCCGCCGGGGATATTAATAACATTCAATTTTCAGAATTGTCGTGGATCAGCTTTTGAAAAATGTATACTCAACTGGCATACTCAATAGTGCACTTGATTAAGACACGGCCCTATTATACGATCACATGAGACTGCATCCTTAAATTATTTGTCAGTAAAGACATTCATCTTACCTGCTGGCAAACTGACATTCTGAAAATGACCTGTTGGAGTGAAAACAAGGAAACATTTAAGCAATGTTTTTATTATTTTTTTAAAGTGCACATAGTCGCATACCTTCATTTGAACAATAATGCAATCTAAGACATAATCCACGTCCCTTACCTAAGCAGACAACACCAGCATCCTCCTCATGACGACAGTCATGATCTCCATACCCTTTGTGCGAGCATTGTGAGAGAGAATGTTCACTGCCTGTACAAAGAACCTCATCCATCCAAATTGGGTCATATCCCTGGCCAAACGTGGCATTTCCTGGTGAAGACACAGCCGAGCCGCAGCCCAGCTCTCTGCACACCACTGTAGCATCTTGTATATCCCAGCGATCATCGCACACGGTCCCCCACTGGCCACTGTGATAGACCTCCACTCTCCCAGAGCAGCTGCTACTCCCATTGACCAGTCTGACCTGGGCACCATCTAAAAGTCACAGAGAGGAACAGAGCAGCAGACTGCCAATTATCAAGAACACTGAACGTATTTATATGAGATCTAGGCTGTGTCAGAATCAGAGCCCTATCTACTGCATCCTATGTACTGTGTATTAGCATACTGCATATTGTTTACTGCATACTGTTTAGTGACATGCAGTATGCAAACAATATTCTCCATACTATTATCAGCCAAACCCGGAAATAAATATATCATCCGGGGATATTAAGAACCTTAAATTTTCTGAATTGTCATGTATAAACTTTTTTAAAAACTTACTCAACTGGCATACTGAATACACTTATTCGGACATGGCCCTAGTTATACGATGATGTGCGACTGCATTCTTAAATTATTTGTCAGTAAAGAGACTCCTCTTACCTGCTGGCAAACTGACATTCAGAAGATGAACTGTTGGAGTGAAAACAAGGAAAAATTACAGCCATGTGTACATAGTCAGATACATTCAATTTAACAATAATACAACAAGGCTTTTATTAAATTTTCAAATATACTCACTATTTTGGTGAAGCAAAACATTCCACAACATAACCTGGTATACGCTCTGTCGTTGTTGCTTTTTGTTTTTCTAAATGTGATTGGCTCGCAATCAATTCAACACATCACTACGGGCTATTGTGGCCTACTGTACATTGACTAGTTACCCTGTTTTTTGTTTTTACTGAGACACTTACTGTGTACTTTAAACAGCCAAACAAGAGCGAGACTGTAAACGTGTAACTTTATTTTGGGGTTGATAGTTCACTGTAAGTTATCCAAAAGCTTCAATAAATATGTTCATATCGTTGCCTTCCACTGACCCTTTTTCTGGCACATGAACGCTAGCATAAAGGAGAATTCATATGAACTGGTTATACTGACTAAATGCTGCTGGTTATATTTCAGTAACACATAGCCTACTATTAGCTACTACAGTACAATGCTTGATCTAAGGGTTTGGGTTTGTAACAATGAGCCAAACGCGACAAAACAAAACACGATTACAGAACAAGTGACTCACGAACATGAGTATCACTAAAAGAGTCTCAGTAGCAAAATAATAAACAACCCACTAACACGGGTGTGGCTCGCAGACACGAGCAGAAAAGTAAGAGAACAGAGACTCCTAAAGCTCGAAAAGGAGAAAACAAACAATCACCTTCGGAACGTAGACTATAACGTCCAATAAGAGGTGAAAAATAAATGAAATAAAAATAGACCTCTCACTCTCAATATAGCAGAGAGTAGAAGAGAGAAAAAAACAAAAATCACGAAAAGGACTAATCCCTAAAGAGCTTCAAGGACAGCTAAAGCCAATCTAGTTGTGAAAATATAGAGCAGCTATTTCCTAACCAACTCTGACTTTGTGAAGGCACGAAATGACAAAGAAGCGCCAAGAAGCGGAAGTGGGCGTAAATACCTAGCAGGTAATCGGACAGGTGAAACGAATGATAAGCGGGGAGAAGCAAAAACCGGAACATGGAAAAAATCCGATAGACTGCTTACTGGAGAGAGAGGATGAGAACCGTAGCGAAACAGGAAAAAATAGCCACGGACCATGACAGCTAGCTAACAACATATGGGGAAAAGGAGGAGAGGAGTGACGAATATTGGGACACAACCATGGAGTACTACATGTTAATATGCAAATATTAAATCAGCTACTGCCTGGTCAGTTTTTGGGTAAGGCTTTGACCACACACATTGGGACGATGTTTAAATTAGAATATGCCCATCAACATTGAAACACACAGACACATTGGAACTATTCTTAAGTTAGAATAGTCCCATTGACATTGGCACACACACACACACACTGGGACTATGTTTAAGTTCGAATAATGTAATGTAATATGCTTCTTTGTAAACTCATGTGCTTCTGTCCTGTTATTGTATTGCACACTGACTTTGTTTAAAATATTAATAATAATAATTTAAAAAAATATATATATATATATGTAAAACATTTTTTACCTCAAAAGCTATAAACAGAGCGTAAAAGCAAATCTTTGGGATAATTCTTTTTGAGTTCCAATATGTTATCCTCATTGGCTTACTGTGTATAGCTGCTTTGTGTTTTGAAAAAAACAAGGTGTTGAATTTCTCCAATTTACCTACACGTTGCCACAAAGACAATAAATTATTTAATCAATATTGTTAATTATGCTGCTAATTATGGGGTTCAATGCCTCATTTGGTCCATATGTGGCAAGTCGTTGAAGACACTGCACTGTTAAGAGATAAACTCCAGAATACTTTCAATGCAGATGAATTGCGTGTACGGTTCGTAGATGAATACCATGATGCTGCTGTGGTTGAACAAGATCCCTCTCAAGCAAGAATGAACGGCATTCAAAAGAATTCCCCGTTTAATTTGCGTAATTTCAATGTAGTTAATGGTTTACCTCCAGATATTATGCATGATTTATTGGAGAGTGTTATACCTTACGAAATGGCAGAGGTGCTAAAATCCCTACAGTTGACGGGTGTTTTAAACTTGCAGACCCGAATAGGAAGATAGCTACCTGGAAATATGGTCCCCTTGATAAACTGAACAAACCAATCACAATACCAGATTATTTTTGGCACAGTCTGAAACAAAATGCAGCCAGAACATGGTGTTTGTTGAGGCTACTTCCTTTGATGTTGGGTGATTGTGTGCCAGAGGAGATTACTCTTGGAACTGAAAGATATCACAGAAATGTCTTTTGCTCACAAATTGGCTGAAGGTCATGTAGTACTTCTGCAACAAAAAATACAAGATCACCTCCAATCATGAGATATATATCTCCTTAACACTCTTAAGCCTAATCAGCACTTTCTCCTGCATTACCCATTACTATATGAGGCTTTTGGGGCCACTCAGACAATGTTGGTGCATGCGTTTTGAGGCTAAACATCACTATTTCATCCGTCTGATGCGTGTTGTGAACAACTTCATTAATCCATGCCTTACACTGTCAATGAGACACCAGTACCAACAGACATACAAAATGTTATCTGACTCTGGGTTCCTGGAAGATCAAGGCAGCTTCTCCACCACTGCAACTGTTGACATGGGAATTTTTACCAGATGAGGTGCTGAGCTCCTTATTGTCTAGTGGAGTTACCCATATTGAACCTCTCTATCAGTGCCAGTTTATCAAAGTTTATAGTGTCACATACTGTCAGAAGATGTATGTAGTGGTAAAAATGTGCAATGATGATCCTATTTTTGGACGAATTGATCCCATTTTTTAGCAAAACATGCAGCCCTATTTCTTTGTGAAGATATTTGAGTCACAATACAACAATCACTGGTTAGCATATCTCCTGATGCCAGCAAATAAAACATCAGTGTGTCAGCCCTCAGATTAGCATGATTATTATCCACCGAAAGCGTTGGTTATCATTGATAATAGAAGATATGTTATACTGAAAAGTTTTTGTTTTGATGACCAATCATTTATTTAGCCCATTTGAGCCATTTTGTGAGCATCACTTATACTGGGAATTTTATGTTATTTTGTACCTGCAACTGTAGAGCATTGGAATGACATTAAACTGAAATGATTTCCAGTGATGCTCACTGACACAATGATGACTACATGAAACGAGATTGTAATGTACCATGGTTTGTCCATTCTATTGCTTATTGCATTTGGAAACATGGCAATAACGTTTTGTATTTGCATTTGTGTTTTCTTACGGCAGGTTGTATAAATAGCATTAGAGACTAATATCGATGTTATGAGACAGATTTTGGTCATGGCTATAATTGACCATTTTGAATACTTTTTCATTGAATATGCCATTACACTAATAGCAAACATTTTTTTGCGTTTGAACTTGAATTATTTTAAGAATCTTTTTTTTTCTGTAGGACAGAAATTTTCTTTCTGTTTAGTAGAGGTCTTGTGAATTCATAGCCAATTTCTATGAAAATGGTGAAACAGACCACTAATGTGATAAAAGGCATATCTGTCCTGCAGCATAGTGTACTTAATATACACTGCATGGCCATAAATATCTGTACACCTCTTGGTCCCAATACACTACATATGGTGTTTCATAACTCCCAAATGAGGAGGGTCCCAATACTCTAAAAAAGGTGTTTTATGATGCCACACAAGGTGTTTTATAGCTTCCAATGAGTAGTGTCTCATTATTAATTGTGATGTGTTACCACATACCTTACTGTGTTTCAGTACTTCCCAGAATGAGTGGTGTTTCCAAAGTGTTTTTATTTGTTTCAATACTTGGCATGGTGTTCTCAGACACTTTTAAAATGGTGGCAGCTTAGTTGCCACCACTTGTGGGGTTTCAACACACTTTCTTTTAACAGTGTAGATAGATATCACAATTTCCTAAGTCATGTTGCATGAGCTTGTGCTAGCCTACTTTTTAGCAGTTTTGCTATCTTACTAGCCTACATAACAGCTTTGAAAGCCTAGATGCTACTGCGTCTTTGTGGTTTGTTGTCATAAAGTGAAGTTTTAGATCATAGCCTACAGTTGATGCAGCTAAATTACTTGCTTTTTCCACAGCCTCGAATAGCAGAGAGAGGGAGAAAGAAAATGTGATTGCTGCGATTTAATTAATTATGTTGGAAACGTTTTGGGGGAAAAAATATATCAGACTAGATTTCCCGTATCATTAACTTTATACGCCCGTATAGGCTGCCTTCGAAAAGGTGAAATAACCATACTTTATACGGGCAAACTATTGGTTGACAGATGTGAACCTTGCGGGGGAGCCCCGACAAACTGTGCGCCACTGGCTAAGACAAGTAGTCTATAGAATAAACTGGCAGATGCTAAACAAACACATTTTAACCTGGTGATTCTGAACTAGAATGCGTTTCACTGGCTTATAACCATACTATTAAATGTAACCATAGTTAGGCTAGTTTATCCTAACACTATGAGAAAACACAAGAAACAGTTGTGAACACAGTGTTGCAGTGTTGAGCAGGTTGCGTTTTGCTATAGATTTGCATCGCAAATCTGTATACGTTAGATAGTAGCTACAAAATACATAAAATTAGCTATATTTTAACAAAATAAAATATATTTTGGGGACCCCTTGTCGGGGGTTTCAATCGTACTGACAGTGGTCCTGAACCTGCCTTACTTATGTACTATTGTTTCTGATGTACAGTTTTTTTTTAAATTTTTTTTTCAAATATATTAATTTTTCAACTGTGATACAAAAATACAAATACAAAAAACAACTGATGATCATTTCTATTTATTTTAGTTAGTTTCAGAACAATGCAATATAGTTTCAGTTTTTTCTCATTTTCCTTTTAATTTCAGTTTATGAAAAAAAAATTTGTTTGTTTTGTTGTACACTTTTTTTTTGTTGGCCAGGCAGTATAGTTTCAGTTAATGATGAACCTGTGGTGCAGATCCACTGACATTTACATGGGCAGATTTCAGACTCATAGAATGAGGCAAGGCCACTGAGAACACATTGACAGTGACTAATATGAATATCTACAATTGTCTAATATGAATATCTACAATAATCAGTGTACATGTACAGAGTACATTGAAAACTTCAGTTTGATGTTGAAATTTCTGTGCCATAGCAGATATTTATTTATTCAATTAATATTTATTTTGCTTGCAGAAAATAGCAAAATTATCTTCTTTTTTTTGCAGTGTTCAATGATTCACTTTCATACTAACGGTAGATAATTACTGAAGTGTGATGATAAATTACATGTAAATTGCACGTAAACTTACTTATGCGTTAACTCCTATTGTGCATATATACAGTGTATTCACCAGAAGTGAAGTTCTTACATATTGTAGGACAGGAAATCAAACTCACCAAAAGCCATGAGAACAATTCCCAGCATCCTGGTGTTTATGGAATCTCCCAAAGGAACGTCACGATATAAACTGACCCAGTGCTCAGAGGAACGTCACGATATAAACTGACCCAGTGCTCAGAGGAACGTCACGATATAAACTGACCCAGTGCTCAGAGGAACGTCACGATATAAACTGACCCAGTGCTCAGAGATACGCACAAAAAACGAACGGTAAGACAGCATAGACTTTCAAATAAAAATGAACGGGGGAGAACTACGTATGGTCTTGTTGAGCAGAGGAATTTCTCTCCTTATAATGACCAAGCATGACCAGGTAGATACAAAAAGAAAAGGATTTATTTCTCTGCAGAAAGAGTCCAGTACTTGCACACAAGCATGAACTGAAGAGATGGAGAGAATCTCTGCCATATATAATCAAAAACCTAATACATAGATTATCCTACCTCTGATTGGTGCACAGTTAATACATAGGCATAGAGTGGAATATATAAAGTCAATAATTGGTTAGATCATACATATTGGATGAGCGCACAGTGACCCCTAGCCATTAACGTCACACAAACAGTTTTCAATACTATTTGGTCTCCCAGAGTCGTCTTGTTTTCAGGATTCAAGATGAAGTGTCTCCTCTGGCCCTCCAGCGATAAGATGTGCCTTGTGCCTGGTTTGTGAGTCAGAGGCCATAAGCCTGCAGTTTCCTTGAAAAAAGATAGACAGTAGGGAGAGAGAGACAGAAAGAGAGACAGAACGATGTGGGGGCTAGAGGGCCCCCTCAGTTGTATTTACTGCTCCCCCGTTTAAGTTTTATGTACCCTATAGAAAAATAGCAAAAACAACAAAAATATTGGCCGAGATACAAGTGTTTAACACTCGAACCGCCACGCATATTCGACCCTCTATAAATGCCACAGTCGATGAATAAATATAGTCGCCCGATAATTTGTTCTACTCCTTGATCTCGGGCCTCGTGAGAATGAGTCAGGTGACGTCTTGAACTTGGCTAGTTGATTTTGAGCGCATCTATCTAACGTTCACTCAAGCTGAAAATGGAGAAATATCTCTTCCCCAAACGACCAGGGACCTCAGAAACAGCAGGGTCAGAGAAGTCGAACAGTAGGACAACCACAGCCAGGATATTGAGCACATTCGCATATGCGAGGAAGATTGGGAGGAAAAAGAGCCGCGGTCCCAGCCATCTGATCAGCAGTTAGCCACCGCTGCTAGCTTCAGCAGGGCTACCCCCGCAGCACCGGGCCTGCTGATATTAGCCAGACTCCAGACGAAGGACAACGGCGCCCTATTCTGCGAAAATACCCAGCTAAGAAGTGCAGAGTTAAAATGCGATTCTGTGAACGTAGTTTTTCTTGTTTATTGCGTGTAAAAAACGACATGAGCAGCAACAGTGGGGACACTCGGAATAGCAACCCGGCTTTTTTGTCGATTAACTCCAGAGGAGCAAGGGCCATGAGCACGACATCATTAATGATTTTGCCATGAACCACAACAGGCGCATTGTCCTGCTATAGTATGAGAGACGTCCATTGGTGAGTAGGCTAACGTTAAATTTGATTATTTAGTTTAACGCAGTAGGCCTAACGTTAGTGCTATATGTGTAGTAGGCTGACATTATATGTGTTTGCAATGACAGTAGGCCTAGGCTGTCGATAGCTTAGCTACCTGTTGATAGTAGTAGCCTATTGATCGCGTCAAATGTTGGACTTTGAGTGAAAGATTTTTTGTCATGTTGGCAATATGTGATGATGACAATAGGCTACTTTTATGTTCATGTTAGGTCTAGATTGGGCAATTGTATTATTTTTTGAGTGTGTGGTGGCAGTCGCATAGCGTATTCTGTGTTCATGTGTCGCTGTTGTTAGTAGCCTAGCCTACTATAAATAGCTGGCTGACTGTTATGGTGTTATTCTACTCACTCTGAAGTCTCTTTGGATTAAAGTGCATTGTATTGACTCTGTAAGTAACTTTAAATAAAACATAGAATTTCAAAACGCTTGTAAATTCTAATCTAGGAGGAGAACTGGTACCAGCTGCCACATTACATTACAGGCATTTAGCAGACGCTCTTATCCAGAGCGACATACACAACTTTTTAAAGCATTTTTTACATATTATCCATTTATACAGCTGGATATATGCTGAAGCAATGCAGGTGAAGTACCTTGCTCAAGGGTACAACGGCAGTGTCCTACCTGGGAATCCAGGTAGTCCAGTTCTTTAACCATTGTACTACATTGACGCCACTGCATAGCAGGATGATAACCTACTATATACTATATGACAAATCATACTACTATATAAAAATATTTGCCCCCTCACCATTTTTAACTGCCCCCTCAGTCACTTGCGCCGGGCCTGATGCACGCACACACCCCTTACACACACATATATATTTTGTCTCTGGTTCGCTTTGGCTGACTGAGAGATAAACACAGAGACCTTCGGATAAGCAAGGCGGCAGACCGCTATTTCTCTGTCTCTGCAGACTGAAGAATTTAATATTTTCAATATTGCTATAATTCTAAGTTTTTCAATAATTTAGAGATCTTTTCTCCATTACCGTTATTATACTAGTGTGCCGAAAAGAGAACCGATCGGAGCCGCACGCAGACACCGAGGTGTAATATGAGTCAGGCTTTATTCTGGGTCCAGAGCAAGCAAACAGTGCAATACAGTCAAAGCAGAATGGTAGTCAGGTCCAGGCAGGGGTCAGAGCAGAGCAGGGCTGGACTGGGACAAAAAGTCGGCCCTGGCATTTTTGGCCCAGACCGACCCACCACAATCAGTTGGACAACACCCACCAGTACACCATCCTTGCGGTCCCCTTAAATATGCATACCTACTGTAGGCCTACCATTCCCCAACATGATTATACATTCAGGTCCAGAATTGTTGGAATTCCCTGACAAAGATGTGCAAAAAGCTGTATAATTTAAACGATACCATACTGGTAATGAGCAAATAGGTGTTTATTCAATTAATGCTTGGAGCTCTTCCATCTCATTTCATTTGATACTAACTATTCAGTTCATACAGATTTCAAGTATCCAAATATTGATGAAGAATATTGCATAAGGTTTACACAGTTAATAGATCACCTTTTTGTTTTATATTAATGTTCAGAGAGGAGTAATAGTTATATCTTTGTATGTGATAGGGCAATTAAATCAATGTTGTGCTTGTTTGTTTGGGGAGTTTGACCTACAGTTCATGCGCTACCACGTGAAGGTGCATGCTCAATGGACAGCAGCACCAAACAATCTGAACTTACTGTAGGTGGAGAGCTACCCCACAGATAATAATAACACTAATCCATACCATATATATCCTAATAGTTACCATCATACCTGGCTGAAAATAAACATAGGACAACTTTGTTGCCTGTTGTTGGAAATTAAGGTTTTTGTTTTTCCTGTAGGCTAATACATAAGCAGGCATACATTTTAACACAGTAGAGCTACAGGTGTCGTATATTATACAGCCTTTTCGCACATCTTTATCAAGGAAACCCTTAGCCTAATAATTTTAATAATATTACGATGATACGATATGGACCTAGGTCACTCACAGCAACGTGGGCTTAGCCAACGCGATGCTGACAAAATAACGTTAGCTAGTTAACGTTAGAATAGTCAGCCGAAGTTGCGACTGCATTAGCGAACTATGCTAGCTACAAAAGCAATGCTTATGCTGCACTATTCGACATTGACTGACTGAGTGACCGTCTCATCATCATCATCATCATCATGGCATGGCGCACACATACTATCTCCCTGCGAGTCCCTGTTAATCATGAAGCTGCGATGCTTACCGCTTAAACGACACTCTCCTCCTGCTCCTGCTCACTCTGTCCTGCCCTGTCGTGCTCACTCTGTCCCTCCTCGGCTTCCCTGTCACACGCCTGCTCCTCTGCCTGGCAGTGGCCATGGCCAGCCACCTCTCCTCCTTCAAGTTCCACCTGTTGCTGCACAATGTCGGGTACTGTATATGAACCTACTGCAGCCCCTGCAGCAAACATGTTTGTTATTTTTGCACATTTGGCGGCTTCCGCCTCTAGATGTTTTATTTTTTGGCCCGCAACTTCTCCGTACCCCTTTTGCGCTTTTGTTTATCCATTTTGACGCCCTCATCCATTTTTGGCTCTGAGCCACAGCATCTGACACGAGAAACAGAGAGGACAGAGGGGGAGGGGTGGGGCCTAGTAAGAGATGTGATTGGGCCAGCCCAGTGTCAGTATACAAAATGAACCAATGGGCCGCAGTCCCTGCTTTATGGGCCAGTCGTTGGCCAACATTTTTAAAAATGATAAATTAAATTATATCGGCCCCAAGGTGCGCCAGATATGCCAGATTACCAGTCCAGCGCTGAAACAGCAATGTGGAGAAGGCAGGTTGAAGTCCCAGAACAGGCAGGGGTCAGAACCGGGAGGTCAGTCAGTGGCTGGAGAACAGGAGGGCGAAGGGCTGGAGCAGGGCTAGGACAGAGAGGGGTAGGCAGGCAGGAGAACAGGAGCAGGACGGGTCGACAGGACTGGAAACAGGAACTCGGAGCAGGCAGGAAATAACGCTGGAAGGTTTGAGACAAGCATGAATGCAGGACACAAGACAATCTAGCACAGAACAAAAAAACAGGTGGGCTTATATGACAGACTGATGACGAGACAACGAGAAACAGGTGAGACAAAACAACATGAGGAAACACATATCAGGTGCGGGAAGCAGAGACACGAAATAGGGAAAAGGGAAAACGTGGAACGGAATACACATACAGAAAACACATAGAAACACAGAGGCACGGGACGTGAGTATGGTCGTTTTCTGGACTGTATTTTTAACTGTTAGTATCTCTTCTGTTATTGTCTTTGAGCGAGAAAGGTTGGGGAGTGAGTGACAGATTGTACCATAAAGGAAGAGGAAACCACAGCCCACGAGCGCCCATGTGCTGTCCCCACATCACTGTTTTTTGGGGCATGTTTTAGCAACAGTAATATGTTGACTGAAGAGAGAGAAATGTAAGCATATGTAGTCAGACTAACAATTATTTATTTTGTAGATACAAATGTCCTATCTTGTATATGTTGATTGTTGCCACCTTAAAAGTGAATTATAGGCCGCCGTGGTGGTACAACAGTAAGAGTGCTGACTTTCAGTCAGTGCAGTTGTACTCCGAGGATCAGGGTTCGCGCCCCGGAACTGCCATTTCCGAGCATGGCCGGTGCCCTGTGGGAGCAGCAATTGGCGGCTGCTTCCGGGTGGGGGGAGGGGCTCGGAGAGAATCGCTGCGCACAGAAGGCCCTGGGCGAGTTGGAATCACGGTCAGGAGCTTGAGGAGTCGCGCCCTGTAGAGGACGTGGCGCCCTCCTTCCTACTACCGGCTGACAGGGTTGTATAGCGGTGGTTCTCTAGCGGTTGCTACATGGGGGGAATTTAATTAGAATAGGGATTCAATTGGCTACTAAATTGGGAGAAAATGGGAAAAAATCAGAAAACAAATTTTAAAAATAATTTTAAAAAAGTGAATTATATACATATGCAAAATATTACATGGTTATGCTGTGCCATGCCTGTTTATGCACATTATGCAACCAGACTACTGAAATCTGAATTTGAGGGTGAATGCTTAATTCCGAAAAAAAAAAATTCCCTCAGATAAAATTTTGTTATCTGTTCATATTCCTCTTTGAAAGCAACCCAATAGCACTGTCAATGCAGAATTATGATTATATTAACCTGTCTTATGGAGAGTGACGTAAAGCGTAAAACTCACCATACTAGTGTAGGTTTTGTTTTTCCAGAGCCTGGCATGGCAGGCCAGCAGCTCCACAAGACGAGGAACAGGGATGGCTTTTGATAGGCAGGCTAAAATACACACTTAGCCTACTCTTTCTGGATTGTACCTTTCATCTTGCAATCTCAAACAATGAAGAAGACGAGGTAACTGGAAAATATCATTGATTACAGGAGCAATGTGTAACCAGTAATTTAGCAACCCACAAACATGAAATGTAGGTATGCACAAAGCACAAATTGACTGATCCTATAATTTTGTGGAGTGACTGCCTCATTGATTTCAGACAGATATTTTATCATAAAAATACTGAGCAGCGTATTTACATAGCCTAGTGGTTCAACATTGGTTCATTATCGGCTAAACGGATAATATTTAAGCAATGTGGAAAACAGGAAAGCTATTGGCCTACGCTGAAATGTTTGCTGCTAGTTTAAAATGCACTGACCACTTTGTTCTCTTACCAGCGTGATTCTGCAAATAAATAGCCGCTAAAGCAAACAGACAACAACCCTGTTCTCAAAGAGTCTGTGGTCAGAAACCACTTGTTAAGTGAACTGGCATTCTGGGAAACGCAGTTACATTTCACTAGAGCTAGCTTTTAGAACGGGGTGCTGCAGAAATATTATTGTATGAACCTCAAAATATAGCAATCTGTGGCTTCAAATCTTCTTCTTATTGTCTAATGGCGGTTGGCAATCAACAAAATGGTGCATTACCGCCACCAACCAGATTGGAGTGTAGATCAATATTATTAAATTCAAATTACATATATATAATATATAAATAAATAAAAAATTATATCAATCTTTATGTCTCTTAAATCCTATTTTAATCTATTTTACCTTAGTCTAGATATTCATTCCTACATAGGTCCTTTAGAGCTTGTTTCCTGACTTTGCGTTGGACTTGATTCTTTTTGAATTTGCTCCCAAGAAAGACCCTTCACCTCCAAGAACTTTTCCGCTCCCTTAACTTTTATTCTTATTTTCGTATCCAAACACTCATCACACAGTCCCATCTCATGTCTCACAATATTTAACCCAGTATGTCCAAACCTGTAACCTACTCCAGACAACCTCCTCAACATGAGCCGATACCCAACAAAAACAAACCACCACTCCCATCCTCTCCAGTCCCATCCCATCGACATCACCGTCATTTCCACAAGCAAATCACCCCTATCCGATCTACCAGACTCCCCACTGTTCAATATTGCAGCACTCTGAGTGGTTTTACCTCCTCTACCCGTCGTCATCCTAAAATGATAGCCATCTTCTCAGCCGTATACATAGAAATATGGTCTGACAGCCAATATCCTGATATTAAATTCTGGGATATACACCCCTACCCCCACCCTGTCACTGGCTGGGTCCTTAAACCATAGGTATACATTTTAATAAATTAAATGAATGAGTTTCTATTAATATGCCTCTCCACGCACATAATCATATTAGTCTCTTTATCCCATTCTCTCCTGCCTTCAATCATTTCTAAGTCTACTCTTGCTTTTAGAATAAAACATCCTAATACATTCCTTAGTGCATTTACTGGCCCTATCTTTCTCTCCCCAAGTCCATATTCAGCCACTTTTTTGTGTGGCTTCAAGTCGACACAGGACCTCACGTAAAATTCTACACTAACTTTGTGATTGGTCGAAAACTCAAAATGGGTGGGATCGTGTTTGCGAAAATGTCAACGGTCAACTGTGTTGGCTGCTTTTTATAGGCACCGCCTACACTGTGGTGCATATCGTTTCAGTTGGTGGAGAGAGATGTCATTTTCGAAAATTTGAAAAGCCCCGCGCGCACTCTGACTCTTATTTGGTTAACGTTAAGTGTGTCAGTTGTGATAGTGGGTCCTAGTGTGTAGTCGGGGAGCTTACTATAGCGTTATATATTTTTTGTTTCCGTAGGTTCCATCATCTTCATTTTAATAAACAAACGGATTATTGTTCCCACTTACTTGAAATCTGGTTTTTGTTTTTGTTTTATATCAATTTGCGAAGTAACGTTAACGTTAGCTATAGGAAATGGCGGCTGAAACCGAAGGACCATTAAAGGTAAACATTTTTAGAAGTCACTAGTTAAGTAGTCAAAACTGATATTTTCTGTAACATTAAGTTAACGTTATCTAGGATAATCCAGTTTCTCAAAATCACATGTACGATATCGTTATTGGTTTCATTTGTCTTTTAAAAAAAAAAAAAATCAACCTGTAAAATGAGTGCAAATTTAGCTAACGTTAAGTTAATAACGTTTCATTGTGCGTTGACAATGTAACGTTCACTTCGTAGAAAGCTGAATACCATTAATTTTAGCAATCTGGAGAACTAACTAACCAGGGCATAACGTTATCTTTATTAATCTGGTTCCCACGAAATTGACCATGTTCGTTGGCTAACTGTATCCGTAATAATGGAAACTAACATTAGGTGTGCAACCTTATGCTAATGCTAGTACCCAGAACAGTTGTACACCCACGGTTACGAATCCTGAATGGGACTGTGAAGACTTGTGGGAAGTCCTGTGACGTGGCCCGCTGAGTGTTTCAGTCGCCACTCCTGCCTTATTGTGCAAGTGTAGCGCCCAATTCACACGATCAACTCACAGCAGCGACAAGGTTTCAATCAGTCTATGAGGGGGAAGTGGTCTGTTTTCTGTTATGAGCTATCATGGAAGAGCTAGCTAGCTATGAGCGGCTGGATAAGTGCTGACCGTATGTACAATATTGTGCTGTGCGCTAAGTTGATAATAGTGTAGCGGCGACAAGCGACGCTCTGGGGCTCAGGAGGTGTCCGTAGTGAGAAGAAGCAGGAGCTGGCTGTCCAAAACTCAGCAGTGGTGCAAATTGAGATTATAAATAAAAATATCAATAGCAATATACACTGCTCAAAAATGTAAAAAAAAAATTAAGGGAACACTTAATCATCACAGTATAACACCAAGTCAATTAAACCAAACCGGTCATGCTGGATGATGTTGCAGGCAGCATAACATTCGCCATGGTGTCTCCAGACTCTTTCACGTCCGTCACATGTGCTCAGTGTGAACCTGCTTTCATCTGTGAAGAGAACGGGGTGCCAATGGCAAACCTGCAAAGTTTGGTCAGAAACATGCACACTGTTTGCACACCGCTGGAGATCATTTTGTAGGGCTCTGGCAGCGCTCCTCCTGTTCCTTCTTGCACAAAGGAGCAGATACCGGTCCTGCCGCTGAGTTTTTGCCCTTCTGCGGCCCTGTCCAGCTCTCCTCGTGTAATGGCCCATCTCCTGGTATCTCCTCCACGCCTTTGAGACTGCTGGGAGACACAGCAAACCTTGTGACGGCACGTATGGATGTGCCGTCCTGGAGGAGCTGGGTTGCCTGTGCAACCTGAATGGGCTGCAGGTACCGCCTCATGCTACCAGTAGTGACAAGGGCACTAGCAAAATGCAAAACTACAGAAAAATCAGTCAGGAAGGATAAGGAGAGAGAAATGGTCTATGGCCACCACCTGCAAAACCATTTACTTTTTGGAGGTTGTCTTGCTCTTGCCTCTCCTGTTCATCTGTTGTCACTTTCATTTGCACCAAAGCAGGTGAAATTGATTCACAATCGTTTACGCTTCCTAACTGGACAGATCGATATCCCAGAGGTTTAACTGACTTGGTGTTATACTGTGTTGATTAAGTGTTCCTTTAATTTCTTTGAGCAGTGTACTATCAAGGCCATCTAAAATATTGATGCATCCTCCGGGTATTTGTAAGGCCGCTGATCATAAGTACGGAGATCTAAAGAGCTGTATAGAAGCGTTAACTGAAAACTATATTAGTGTATGACCTTTGTAGCATGTCTGCTTGTGCTCATCCTTGCTTCAGACACTGTCTAACACATCTGTCCAGAATCTCCCATAGTGTTCAATTTGGTTGAGATCTGGTGACTGAAGACCATAGCATGTGATTCACATCATTTTCATTCACATCAAACTATAGACGCCGGGTTTATTTTTTTACCACGGGGTGTCCTAAAAAAATTCAGCCACAAAAAAAAATGTATAGGCTTGTTAAGCGCGTAAGCATAATATTTCTGACGTTTTTGTTTCCCATATCATTCATTCAGTCTGTTTGTTTTTGCATAGGATACAGAACTTTAAATGCTTGACGTGAATCTCGGTCCTTTCAAAACAACTTTTAATTTTGCCGTATGTAGCCTCTGCAATACGTCACGTTTTATCCTATGTTTATACAGTTGAATGCCTCCGGCAAATCATTAAAACATTCATTTGACTCTACGGTCGCGGCACATGTTCTCAACTGCAACAGTGCAAACCTGAACACGCAAGCTGCCTTGCCTTCAAATGCTTTTTTTCTTCATTCTCGTAAGCTATGACTGAGAAACAATGTCATTTCAATCTATTTGTACATTTGCTGTCTTTTACCGAAGCAATTTAGGCTATTAGCCTACTATGTTGCATCATTTACTGTAGCCTACCGTAGCTGAGACAAAGCATCCAATAAAACAATATATCCCATTTTCTGTGCAAAAACAAGCTCTGAGACAACAATAGCCTACAGTAGGCCTGCAGAACAATCTGTTACAAGCACACTGACAGGTGATAAAGATGTTCTCGTATCTCATCCCCATGCATCTCTTCCTCGCGTCCTCTGTTGGATGGAGTTAAGGAGTGAGGAAAGGATGTGCAAGGAATAGTAGTAAGCGTTTGGAATGAACCGGAGACGTCTTGAAGCGGTGCAGTGGTGCAGTGGTTAGCACTGTCGCTTCGCAAAGACGTATGTCAGGTTAGGTGAACTCCTGCCGTTGCCCTTGACCAAGGCACTGGCCGCAGAACTGGAGTTAGTCACTGGGCGGTTCACTGTGGCTGCCTACTGCTCCTAAGTAGTTAGGATGGGTTAAATGCAGAGGACAAATTACCCCACAGGGTCAATAAAGTATAACTTAACTTAGAGGGGTGAAAATCTATAGGTTATGAGATAAGATCAGAGTTTCTGAAGAGTTTCCAAGAAGCTTGGCTACATTCTAGTCGGTTAAAAATTATTTTTTTATTACAAACTTGTCCATCTCTAGAGAGCCAGTAGTATGTCGGATACCTCAAGAAATAGCACCTTATTGGTTGCTTGTTTCACGTTTATTTCATGTGTGCATTGAACCAGATTAAACCACCCGTGACCCACATCAAACTATAACTTCACTCTTATAGTTTTTCAGGCCCCTGAGCTCCCACAAGACCGGCGCTTGTGCATCAAACCTTTCAGGGACAACTCGTGCCCTGTGGATGGGGGCATTTTCATCCAAAAAGAGACCACTTTCATCAGGATAGAAATGTTTCATCATAGGATAAAGGTGAGAACTCAGAATAAACAAGTGAAAAGGCTCATTTCCCCCTACATTTTGATACCAGGCACAACCTCTTGCCATGATTCCTTCGGTTTCAAAATAAACGTCAAACATAGGCATGTTTTGACGCTTGCGAATATAGTTTAGAGACATACAACATTAGTACACACGTATTTCATATACTAGAATTACAACTGACAATGTTACATACTAATAATTATGATGAAGATATAACATTGGAAAAGTGTGGTGGAAATCCTCATCTCTCAGACCACTAGGCAGTGATAAGTTTGTCAGAGTTGAGTTTATTCAGCTGTAGAGAGAACACCCAGACAACACACACAATGGTGCTGTAGGAGAACTCTACCCCATAGTTGGGTAGCACAAGCTTTTATGCAGATTATGCAGATTGAGCCTGGGATGTAAGTGGGTCAGAGGTCACAGGCCTGCAGTGTCATAGAGAGATGACAGATAGAAGGGAGGAAGAGAGACAGAAAGATGCATGTACACACCCTCACACAGCTCTGGTTTGCTTTGGCTGACTGAGAGATAGACAGAGACCTTCCAGATAAGAGAGGCCCCACATTCCTGGCATCTCAGGCTGCTACTTTTCTGTCTCTTGAGGATTTAGAGAATTTAATATAAGTTTCAATTGGTATGATTGTACATTAAATATATATAGATTTTTTCTCTATTACTGCGATTATACAAGTGTGAAAACATCCTTCTCTTCATTATCTTGACTTCATGAAGCCAAGAGGTCCTGCAAGATCATTTTCCTGGCTTAAAAGAAAAGAAAAATGTTGCGTACTGACATCATATCATCAGCGAAGTTCACAATCTGACAACGGAAACAGGGTTAGGTTTAGAGTGAAAATTTAATGTGGCTAGCACCATTACTTATGAAGCTATGAGGGCTCAAAAATGACTGAAAATTGAATGTGAAATAAAAAGCCAGATTTTGAGCGACCCCTAGGTAATTCAATATACCATAACTCACAAGATATTCACAGTATAATGTTTACATTTTGCTTTGAAAAAATTGGTGATTCTGAGGGGGAAGGTGGGAAGCACTGAGGGATTTTTTAAGGAATGACCCATATATAAATTGATGCTAAGAATGTATCAGCTATTATTATAGTAAAGGCCAAGGTGATAATTGTATTGTAAAATTGTATTATCAGATAAGTAAGAATTAAAAAGCTTGATGTCACCACTTTTAATATAATTAACGATAAGTCTGGCTTCATCCACACTGACAGCTGTGCTTGATCTGTCATACATCAGGACAACAAACTTCTCCAGGATCTCCAGGTCACCATCATTCAGTGTGGGAGGATACAGACTTAGTTTGGTGAAGATGGGAGAAGCCTCTGAGCAAATGTCCCAGGTTTGCCAGGCAGTCTTTTTGCCTTTATTACGAAAGGCTGATACAGTATCACAACCTGTGAAGGCATGAAAGAACAGTATGCCTTTGGTCTTTTCTGGTCCAATATAGCAGTACAGGTCATGTACACCAATCCACCTTAGGCTCTGACCATGCCCAAATGCAACCCACAGCTTCTGGAGACCAAGGTCCTGAAGGGATGGGAAAATGCTTAGTGCTATGACAAGAATATCAGTGTCATTGGCTTTGATCATGATGGCTTTGCTACCCTCCTCTGTGGCATGCCTGGCATGTACAAAGATCCGGGTGTCGGCTTCCTCATGGAAACATTTGTCCAGACTATCCAGACTGGTTTCAGAGGTACTCAAGACATCAGGTCCCTTGGTTACAACAACCATGTTTGGCACAGTCATGTGAGCAATCTTGTCAGCCAGAAAGTGGAAGAGGTCTGTCTTGTTGTCGTTATGTCTGAGGAAATTGCGCCAATTTGATCGAACTTTATTCTTGTTTGTCACTTTGCGTCGACCTCCCTGGCCTTGTTTGGACCTTGTTTCCATTTTGAGGCTTGATGGATTGTACACATCAAAGACAACGTGTGTACTCTTGTATTTCATGGCATAAGCATGTATTGTGGGTAGAACATCCAGTGTATAGCCCCGCTTACCCTTGGCTCGGCTCTCCCGCGCTGGCACACCCTGTCAATTCAGGCGCGGCTATCTAACTACATCTACTAACTATTACTAGCTAATTGATTGGGGGCTGTTAGACAGCATTTGGGACACTGAATTAAGCTATTAAGCTAACTTAAACTAGATCAGCTGACACTGAACCCCATGCTGAGTTCCACAGCAGTGATGTCACCATTGTGCCCTGGTTGTGCAATGACATTCACTCTATTAAACTAAGTTTTCCTCCACCTACTAAATTGTGCTCTGACAAGAAAACTAATAGGTCTATTGGAATCTACAACCCAAAAAACCTATGTATACACCAAAAAACGGTGTTTCTATGTTTTATAGATCATGAGATATAATTGCAACTAGTACAGCGGCCATCTTGCACGCCATCTTTGCTACAACATTTCACATAGCAGTTATGAAAAAACAACACTTATAATAATAAAATGTGAGACCCATGAAATAGTTTAGACCAAAATAAATTTATTTTGATAATTACATGCTCATATAGGATATATTGGTACAACTCCTGGAAGCCATCTTGAAAAATGGTGGCCATTTTGAATCTTTTGAGTGGCCAGCGCACTTTTTCAAAAGAGTGGACCTTGAAGAGTATTTGTGCCAAATTTCATGCTTGCATCACAATTTGAACGATTCTAATGAAATATGCAATTATCTGCTGCACTACTGGCAAACTGACATTCAGAAGATCACCTGTTGAAGTGAATACAAGGTAAAATTAGAGCAAAGTTTTTGTTTTTTAAGTGCACATAGTCGGATACCTTCATTTGAACAATAATGCAATCTAAAACATAATCAACGTCCTTTACCTTCGCAGACAACACCAGCATCCTGCCCATGACTGCAGTAATGTTGTCCATACCCTCTGTGCAAGCATTGTGAGAGAGAATGTTCTCTGCCTCTACAATAAACATCAGCCATCCAAATTATGTCATTTCCTTCGCCAAACTGGGCACTTCCTGGTGCAGACTCAGCCGAGCCGCAGCCCAGCTCTCTGCACACCACTGTAGCATCTTGTATATCCCAGTGATAATCGCACACGGTCCCCCACTGGCCAATGTGATAGACCTCCACTCTCCCAGAGCAGTTGCTACTCCCATTGACCAGTCTGACCTGGGCACCATCTAAAAGTCACAGAGAGAAACAGAGCAGCAGACTGCCAATTATCAAGAACACTGAACGTGTTGAGATGAGATCTAGGCTGTGTCAGAATCAGAGCCCTATCTACTGCATCCTATGTACTGTGTACTAGCTTACTGCATACTGTTTAGTGACATGCAGTATGGAAAAAATATCTTCCATATTATTATCAGCGAAAACCCAGAAATAAGCATATCATCCGAGAATATTAAGAACACTCCATTTTCTGAATTGTCATAAATCAACTTTTTTTAAAAAGCGTACTCAACTGGTATACTCAATCGTGCGCTGATTAAGACACGGCCCTCGTTATACGATGACATGAGACTGCATCCTTAAATTATTTGTCAGTAAAGAGACTCATCTTACCTGCTGGCAAACTGACATTCAGAAAATGACCTGTTGGAGTGAAAACAAGGTAAAATTAGAGCAATGTTTTTTTATTTATTTTTAAAGCACATAGTCGGTTACCTTAATTTGAACAATAATGCAATCTATGACATAAACAACATCTCTTACCTAAGCAGAAAACACCAGCATCTTCCCCATGACTGCAGTCATGTTGTCCGTACCCCCTGTGCGAGCATTGTGAGAAAGAATGTTCTCTGCCTTTACAAAAAATCTTATGTATCCAAATTGGGCCATTTCCCTGGCCAAACTGGGCTCCTCTTGGTGCAGACACAGCCGAGCCGCAGCCCAGCTCTCTGCACACCACTGTAGCCTCTTGTAAATTCCAGTAATCATCGCACACGGTCCCCCACTGGCCACTGTGATAGACCTCCACTCTCCCAGAGCAGTTGCTATTCCCATTGACCAGTCTGACCAGAACACCATCTAAAAGTCACAGAGAGAAACAGAGCAGCAGACTGCCAATTATCAAGAACTCTTAACGTGTTTAGATGAGATCTAGGCTGTGTCAGAATAAGATCCCTATCTACTGCATCCTATGTACATTGTACGAGCATACTGTTTAGTTACATGCAGTATGGAAAAAATATCTTCCATATTATTATAAACAAAAACCCAGAAATAAGCATATCATCCGAGAATATTAAGAACACTCCATTTTCTGAATTGTTGTGAATCAACTTTTTTTTTTAAGCGTAGTCAACTGGTATACTCAATGTGCGCTGATTAAGACACGGCCCTCGTTATACGATGACATGAGACTGCATCCTTAAATTATTTGTCAGTAAAGAGACTCATCTTACCTGCTGGCAAACTGTCATTCAGAAGATGACCTGTTGGAGTGAAAACAAGGTAAAATTAGAGCAATGTTTTTTTTTTTTAACGCACATAGTGGGATACCTTAATTTGAACAATAATGCAACCAATGACATAAACAACATCCCTTACCTAAGCAGGTAACACCAGCATCCTTCTTATGACTACAGTCATGTTGTCCGTACTCTCTGTGCGAGCATTGTGAGAGAGAATGTTCACTGCCTGTACAAAGAACCTCATCCATCCAAATTGGGCCATTTCCCTGGCCAAACTCGGCCCATCCTGGTGCAGACACAGCCGAGCCGCAGCCCAGCTCTCTGCACACCACTGTAGCGTCTTTGAAATCCCAGTTCTCATCGCACACGGTCCCCCACTGTCCACTGTGAAAGACCTCCACTCTCCCAGAACAGTTGCTATTCCCATTGACCAGTCTGACCAGAACACCATCTAAAAGTCACAGAGAGGAACAGAGCAGCAGACTGCCAATTATCAAGAACCCTGAACGTAATTAGATGAGATCTAGGCTGTGTCAGAATCAGAGCCCTATCTACTGTGTTCTATGGTCTGTGTACTAGCATACTGCATACTGTTTAGTGACATGCAGAATGCAAAAAATACCCTCCATACTATTATCAGCAAAACCCGGAAATAAGTATATCCTCCGAAGATATTAAGAATATTAAATTTTCAGAATTGTCGTGGATCAGGTTTTTAAAAATGTATACTCAACTGGCATACTCAATCGTGCGCTGATTAAGACACGGCCCTCGTTATACGATGACATGAGACTGCATCCTTAAATTATTTGTCAGTAAAGAGACTCCCCTCACCTGCTGGCAAACTGACATTCAGAAGATGACCTGTTGGAGTGAAAACAAGGTAAAATTAGAGCAATGTTTTTTTTTTTTTAACGCACATAGTGGGATACCTTAATTTGAACAATAATGCAATCTAAAACATAATCAACATCCCTTACCTAAGCAGACAACACCAGCATCCATCGCATGACTGCAGTAATGTTGTCCATACCCGTTGTGCATGCATTGTGAGAGAGAATGTTCACTGCCTGTACAAAGAACCTCAGCCATCCAAATTGGGTCATTTCCTTCGCCAAACTCGGCACTTCCTGGTGCAGACACAGCCGAGCCGCAGCCCAGCTCTCTGCACACCACTGTAGCATCTTGGAAATCCCAGTTATTATCGCACACGGTCCCCCAATGGCCACTGTGATAGACCTCCACTCTCCCAGAGCAGTTGCCACGCCCACCGACCAGTCTGACCAGAACACCATCTAAAAGTCACAGAGAGGAACAGAGCAGCAGACAGCCAATTATCAAGAACACTAAACGTGTTTAGATGAGCTCTAGGCTGTGTCAGAATCAGAGCCCTATCTACTGTGTCCTATGTACTGTGTGCTAGCATACTGCATATTGTTTACTGCATACTGTTTCATGACATGCAGAATGCAAAAAATATCTTCAATACTATTATCAGCGAAACCGGAAATAAGTATATCCTCCGGGGATATTAAGAACATTAAATTTTCAATTTTCTGAATTGTCGTGTAGCAGCTTTTTAAAAATGTATACTCAACTGGCATACTCAATAGTGCACTGATTCGGACACGGCCCTAGTTATAAGATGACATGATGAGACTGCATCCTTTAATTATTTGTCAGTAAAGAGACTCATCTTACCTGCTGGCAAACTGTCTTTCAGAAGATGACCTGTTGGAGTGAAAACAAGGTAAAATTAGAGCAATGTTTTTTTTTTTAACGCACATAGTGGGATACCTTAATTTGAACAATATACAACCTAACACATAAACAACATCCCTTACCTAAGCAGGTAACACCAGCATCCTTCTTATGACTACAGTCATGTTGTCCGTACCCTGTGTGCGAGCAATGTGAGAGAGAATGTTCACGGCCTGTACAACGAACCTTATCCATCCAAATTGGGTCATTTCCTTGGCCAAACTTGGCACTTCCTGGTGAATACAAAGCCAAGCCGCAGCCCAGCTCTCTGCACACCACTGTAGCATCTTGTATATCCCAGCTATCATCGCACACGGTCCCCCACTGGCCACCGTGATAGACCTCCACTCTCCCAGAGCAGTTTCTACTCCCATTGACCAGTCTGACCCGGGCACCATCTAAAAGTCACAGAGAGGAACAGAGCAGCAGACGCCAATTATCAAGAATGCTGAATGTGTTTAGATGAGATCTAGGCTGTGTCAGAATCAGAGCCCTATCTACTCTGTCTTATGTACTGTGTACTAGCATACTGTTTAGTGACATGCAGTGTGGAAAAAATATTCTCCATACTATTATAAGCCAAAGTATATTATTCAGGGATATTCATCTTCAATTTTCAGAATTGTTGTGCATCAGCTTTTTTAAAATGTGTACTCATACTCAATAGTGCACTAATTCGGACACGGCCCTCGTTATACGATGACATGAGACTGCATTCTTAAATTATTTGTCAGTAAAGAGACTCATCTTACCTGCTGGCAAACTGACATTCAGAAGAAGAACTGTTGGAGTGAAAAGAAAGAAAATTACAGCCATGTTTTTTTAAGTGCACATAGTCCGATCCATTAATTTGAACAATAATACAACAAGGCTTTTATTTTATTTTCAAATATACTCACTATTTTGGTGAAGCAAAACATTCCACAACATAACCTGGTATACGCTCTGTCGTTGTTGTTTTTTGTTTTTCTAAATGTGCCAAACGTTGGAACATATTGCCAGGCTGGGCATCAACTTCAACAATGGGAAGAGCCAGCTAGTACCAATACAGTCTGTCGAGTACATCGGCCTGTTGCTTGATTCAAAGAGCAGAAAGGCATCAATGAAGCCCGTCTCATATCTACTATGCCCGGTGCGATGTATCAGTTCTGAGTGAACCGTGTCCTTTAAATTAGGGTTTTTCAGAGGCTTATGGGCCTAATCACGGCCGCCTCAGCAGTCATGCCTCTCGGACTCCTGACAGCCAGGCCAGTTCAACTATGGTTGAATGTCATATCGCTGCACCCCAAATGGGACTGTCACACTCAAATCAGGGTGACATTTAGATTTTGTCGGCTACTCCGCCCATGGCGACGAGTCGGCTTCCTAAAAAAGAAGATCCGGATGGGGATTATACAATCACAACGCGTGGTAATAACAACGAACGCTTCACTGAACAGTTGGGGGGCTGTCTGCCAGCACCGCCCAGCTCAGGGAATATGGTCACGACCACATCAGTCGAACAACATCAATGTGCTCGAACTTCGAGTAGTGTTTCTAGCACTAAGGCAATTCTTGCCCATGCTACAGGGCAAGCATGTGGTTGTGAGGTCAGACAACACCTCAACAGTGTACCACATAAATCATCAAGGCGGATTAAGGTCCTACCAGTTTTTGAAAGTGACCCACTGTCTGTTAAGATGGGCACTTCCCAGGCTTGCCTGTCTTCGTTCCGGCAAATGGTGTCTCCACCCAAAGTGGTGGAGGAGATATACCGACGGTTGAGTCATGCTCAGACAGACCATTTCACCTGTCAGGAATTTGCTCATTGCCCCCAGTAGTTTTTGATGAACGAGCATTCGAGCCCTCTGGGGATGGACACATTTGCGCATTAATGGCCGTACGGTGTTCAAAGCGACCCTGCACAGGGTCAGCACAGGCTACCACGAGCTCTTGCCGTTAGCCCCTATATGCCGGATGAAACTCGAGTTTCCAACGATCCTCGGCCTTGTTTATTATCTGCCCTAGGAAATCCCATTCCGGGAGGATCTGCTGTGGCAACAGAGTAGCTCTGTTTGCCACCCTCGACCAAACAAGATGAAGCTCTGGGTATAGCCACTGAGTGGCCCAATCCTTTGATAACTGGGTGAGAACACCCTAAGGAAGGCCTATGAATATATTTGGCAACTGGTCTGCACATGGTGCTCACAGAAAGGCACGGACCTCATACATTGTCCAGCTCCTGTATTACTGGATTTTTTGCAGTCCTTACTTGACCACGGCAAGGCAGCCTGCACAATGAAGGCCTAGGCTGCTGCCATATACTGGAACGTAACAAGCCTGCAGGGAGCCATTACCTTGTCAGCCGGTTTGTGAAGGGTGCCTGGTGGTTTAGACCTGTGAGGTCCCTGGTGGCTCCCTTCTCTGATCTCCCCTTGGTGTTGCGAGCGCTCATGATTCAGCCCTATCAGCTTCTTGAAATGACCAGCCTTAAATGGCTTTTTTTTAAAACGGCATTCCAGGCAGCAATGCCACCAGCTAAGCACGTTGGGAAGATCTGCACTTTCCATCAGTGCAGAATGTCTGAGGAGGCGGCCG
The DNA here is from genome assembly GCA_022702515.1 of Ilyophis sp. 1 JC-2022. Lineage (NCBI taxonomy): Eukaryota > Metazoa > Chordata > Actinopteri > Anguilliformes > Synaphobranchidae > Ilyophis > Ilyophis sp. 1 JC-2022. Next base: position 108,408,263 of record CM040394.1, read on the forward strand.
GCTGACTTAGGAGTCATACTGCGGCCCAATCCATCCTTTTTACCCAAAAGTAGTTTCAGTCTTTCACATTAACGAGCCAATCGAGTGCGCTGCGCTTCGCCCCCCACCAGGAAAGGACCTGGGGGACGCACACCTGGTACGTCCAGTGCGTGCGCTGCTACGCTAGGTCGAAGCAACTGCTTCCATCAGACGTACAGGGCAATTCTGCGGTAAAACCAAAGGGAAGGCGCTCTGGGCTCAGAAGCCTCTCCCGCTGTGTAATGAAGCTTAGGAGGTTAGTGCTAACCCCTTGCCTGTTAATATCCAGGATAGGTCAACAAGAAGTATGGCTACTTCATGGGCAGCCCTGGAAGGTGTACAGCTTAAAGATATTTGTGAGGCTGCGACATGGGCGTCCCCCTGCACATTCTCAAAGTTCTATCACATGAAAGTGGCACCGGGTTCAACTATCCTGCCAGCAGCCTTGGCATCCACTTAAAGGTACGACGATCCCTTATGACATTGTTGGTATTAGTCATCCTGATTGACGACCCTAATAGTCGGAGGAACTAAATAGAACAAACAATTACGACGGTAACTATGTTCTATGAGTTCCGGATGACCATAAGGGATCATGGTTACCTGGGACCCTTTAAGAGCGAGAAAAGGTTCTGAGGATTTCCACCCCCCCTTTATAGGGAGGAATTACGTCACTATGTGGAGGTCATGTCCATGATATATCTTGATATAAGAGTCTCGATGCATCGAAAACCTGGAAGGTCCATCCTGAATAACGACCCTAATGATCATCCGGAACTCATAGAACATGGTTTCTGTCGAAACCGTTCGTTATATGATGACATGAAACTGCATCCTTAAATTATTTGTCAGTAAAGAGACTGCCCTTACCTGATGGCAAACTGACATTCAGATGATGAACTGTTGGAGTGAAAACAAAGAAAATTAGAGCAATGTTTTTATACATAGTCAGATACCTTAATTTGAACAATAATGCAATCTAAGACATAATCAACGTCCCTTACCGAAGCAGACAACACCAGCATCCTCCCCATGATGACAGTTATGTTGTCCATACCCTCTGTGCGAGCATTGTGAGAGAGAATGTTCGTTGCCTGTACAAAGAACATCATCCATCCAAATTGTATTATTTCCCTGGCCAAACGCGGCACTTCCTGGTGCAGACACAGCCGAGCCGCAGCCCAGCTCTCTGCACACCACTGTAGCAGCTTGTATATTCCAGTTATCATCGCACACGGTCCCCCATTGGCCGCTGTGATAGACCTCCACTCTCCCAGAGCAGTTGCCACTCCCGCCGACTAGTCTGACCTGAGCACCATCTAAAAGTCACAGAGAGGAACAGAGCAGCAGGCAGCCAATTATCAAAAACACTGAATGTGTTTAGATGAGCTCTAGGCTGTGTCCGAATCAGAGCCCTATCTACTGCGTCCTATGTTCTTTGTAATGGCAAACTGGATAGTGACATGCAGTATGCAAAAAATAGCCTTCATATTATTATCAGCAAAAACCCAGAAATACGTATATCATCTTGGGATATTAAGAACACTAAATTTTCAGAATGTATCGGATTTTAAAAAAAAGTGTACTCAACTGGCATACTCAATAGTGCACTGATTAGGACACGGCCCTAGTTCTATTTCCTTTCTCCGACAATTAAGGTCATCAATCAGGATTGACCTTCCAGGTGTCCGATGCATCGAGACTCTTATATCAAAATATGTCATGGACATGACCTCCACGTAGTGACGTAATTCCTCCCTATAAAGGGGGGCGCGTCAATGTGCAAAAACCTTTGAGTTTTCTCGCCGATGCAGAGTAGACACGTGAGACAATTTGTATCTTCTGCGAATCCCAAAACGCTTTGTGACTTCCGTTGGGGCTACGATTCTTATCATCCTCCAAAGGTGGGGATAAGCACTTGCAGAAATTGCTTTGCTATTTTAAGATGGGTATTGTTATCTTGGTTATACTGCTAACGCTAACTGTGGTTGTTTACCTTTATCATATATATTGGTTGCGGTTAGTCACACGGTGCTACCGCGTTTATTTTGTTCACTCCAGCTAAACGTATTTACGTGGTGAACAGGTTTGTATAAAGCAAGTATAGGTTCATATCCTTCTTTTCACTGATTCCAAATCAAACCTGGGCGGGGGTGTACCCCAGTGAGATTTGGTTTTGTACAATCTGCGGTGATTGATTCTAAGTCTGTACTGGCTGCGACTGCACCCCACTAAGACTTTCCCAATCGTGGAGCATGGAGCTACGTCCATTAGTCTATGTGGCAGAGTAGTCTTTGAAGTAGGCCTCCAAGAAAGTGCGGATTCGTAATTCGCTGTCGTAGCTGATGCTTGATGCGGGCATCAACACTTCAATCAGTGACGCATCTCTGCAGGTATTCACATTCATGAATTGAGCGTTCTTGTTTTATTGAACGCTTGAGCATTCTGTGGAGGCAGTAAGATACAGGGAGTGGCAGATACCCCCCCTCAACACTCTGTTGTGCGTTGGTCCCAACTAATGGCTAAAGGCGATGCATAACCCTCGTATGCCAGGAGAACTCTTTGTTGTCCATCCGCCCGTTTACCGGCATCGGACTCACGACACGACCCTATATGTCCATCTGACGGTCAGGCAATGGGACGGCAGACTAACCACCCCCCCAAAACCCCCTGAGACAAGGCCCCAAACAGGCACGTTATCATGGGGCCGATGGTGGAACAGTTTAGCCGAGACCGCCTGGCGAGCTGGGAGGTCCTCACAAGAGACCTGTGGGTTTTTGTCTATGATTTTTAAAAGGGTTCCCGCTTCCAGTTCAGCCAGCAGCCCTTAATATTTTCCGGGGTCAGAGACTCACATGTTCTGGACTAGGGATGTGCGCGTTTAGTCGACTAGTCGATTAAACGTTGCTACCCTCGCTAGTCGGCACCAGAAATACTTGTCGGTTAAACTTATTATTTTATTAATGTACACATTTAAATTACATATTGACATAATTTGCACTGAAATGTCATGTTTTCCTGGTCAAATTTTGCTTTATAAAAAAACGAGCATCCGTTACTAATGTTAACAACGCCGGATTAAAAAAAAAAAAATTTTAAACGAAGGAAAAAAACAAAACTCATTAGCCTGTTCACCCTGCAAGTTAAACCAGCGAGGTGGAAAGAGTAATTAGGCCTATCGCGTTATTGAATAGCCCTAATAAAACTAATCTAATGTCACGTCGATCAGTCGGCCTAATTGTTATTTTTTTGTGGGCCTATTATTGGTAGTTTTTCTGATGACCGATTATTATTTTTTACTGTATTTGCTATGCGATCGCGTTCACCCAATGAAAATGGCGTTGTAATAATCAGGCACGTTTCCTAAAAATGTTTTGTTATGTTGAATATTGTTTTCAATAAATGTTATTTGTTAACTTTTATTTAGTGAGTTGTCATGTTTTGTAGGATAATGTGCAATATTCATAATGCAAGGCGCAAAGTGCCACACATTTCAGCGGCATTTAAAATACGATTTGGTTATTGAAGTATGTGATGAACGGTTTCAAATGGCTCTTATAATATACGCAATATTTTTTTGGACAATGTTTAACCTTATAGATTCAATTGTGCTCAATTTTGGCTGTTTTCTGAGTGTTTTCTTACTTTTAGACTAGTCGACTAGTCTAAGTTTAAACTTCCGTTTAACCGTCAGGGAAATTAGTCGTTAGGAACATCCCTAGTCTGGACCCCGCCCAGTCGAGAAGGCTGAGACAGGAAATTACAGGCCTTCTAGAAAAGGGCACTGTTTCACTGGTGCCTCTCTCCGAATGGCTCAGTGGCCTTTACTCAACCTATTTTCTGATACCGAAAAAGTATGGTTTTCTCAGACCGATTCTAAATCTGAGAGACCTGAATACGAATCTAAAACGATACACCTTCCAGATGTTCCGGACATCGGATGTTGTACACACCGTGAGAGCAGGGGATTTGTTCACGGCTGTGGATTTGAAGGATGCATACTTCCACATCCCTATCTGTGTGGAGCATCGTCGTTTCCTACGCTTTGCATTCTGAGGTTGGGCATATGAATTCAATGTCCTACCATTCGATCTGTCTCTGGTCCCCTGTGTATTTACTCGCCGCATGAGCGCGGTTCTATCGCCGATCCGGCTAAAGCGTCTGAGAATCATGACATACCTAGACGATTAGCTAATATGTGCCGAGTCATACAGCATGATGCTCACACGCACTGCCAAACGTTGGGACATATTGCCAGGCTGGGCATCAACTTCAACTATGGGAAGAGCCAGCTAGTACCAATACAGTCTATCAAGTACATCTGCCTGTTGCTTGATTCAAAGAGCAGAAAGGCATCAATGAAGCCCGTCTCATATCTACTATGCCCGGTGCGGTGTATCCGTTCTGAGTGTCCTTTAAATTAGGGTTTTTCAGAGGCTTATGGGCCTAATCACGGCCGCCTCAGCAGTCATGCCTCTCGGACTCCTGACAGCCATTGAATGAAAACAATGCGATCGTGTCCCACATGCCCCCCTCGGGCAGAACGCCATCCGCGGTAGAGGTTGCCCCCGAACATAATGGTATTTTCACCGTCGAGGGCCCTTCACAGAAAAAAGGGCAAGGCTAGTTGCTGCAGTGCAATAGCTGACTGAGAAGCTGGATGCCCGTACGAAAGCAGAAACGGTTCCCCAGCATGGTCCCCCACAGGGGCCCCCAGCAGAGGAGGATTCACACAGGGATCTGAATTTGGACAGGTTTGATGCACACTCTACAGCAGCATAAAACACTCAGGTTGCTCAGAGCCGGTCTGACACAGGAGACCAATCTGACAGACGGTCGGTGGGAGGCTCAGGTTCCACTAACAGTTCAGTGGGTTACTCGGCCTCTCTAGAATCTATTCTCCGGGCAGCCCTGGCATGCATGGGTTGCAATATGCTTCAGGCCAGTGCTACGGAGACATATATATTTCACCAACGGACCCTCCAGAGGCTGCAATTTGCCATGCCAGCATCTAATGATTTTTTGGTCACGCCCCAGCTTACAGCGGGTAGCCAAACACTGTAGGACATTTGCGTCCATGTTGGACGCGGAGGTCCATGGGCTGGACCGAATGCCCTCTGTAGAACCTGCCATTGTGGTAAGCTGGTAGTATCCCCAGAGGAGGTGGTCCAGGCAGACACCCGCTGCCCAAAGCCACAATACAGAGCAACAGATGATCTGCTTTGTAAGGCTTATGATGCGGCCCCCAAGAAAGGGCGTATTAGTAATTCGCTGTCGTAGCTGATGCTTGATGCGGGGATCGACATTTTAATCAGTGACGCATTCATGCAGGTATTCACATTTATGAATTGAGCGTTCTTGTTTAATTGAACGCTTGAGCGTTTCTTTGGAGGCAGTAAGATACAGGGAGTGGCAGATACCCCCCTCAACACACTGTTGTGCTTTGGTCCAAAACTAATGGCTCCTCATTGTCCGTTCGCCCATTTACCGGCAACGGACTCACGAGACGACCCTATAGGTCCATCTGGCCGTCAGGCTAAAGGACGGCAGACTAACTGTCTCCCCCTTCCCCCCAAAAACCACCCCAGACAGGGCCCCAAACAGGCATGTTATTATGGGGCCGATGGTGCGACAGTTTAGCCGAGACCGGCTGGCGAGCTGAGAGGTCCTCACAAGAGACTTGTGGGTTTTTGTCCATGATTTTAAAAAGGGTTACCGCTTCCAGTTCAACCAGTGGCCCTCAATATTTTCCGGTGTCTGAAACACGCGGTCTGGACCCCGCCTAGTCGAGAAGGCTGAAACAGGAAATTACAGGCCTCCTAGAAAAGGGCACTGTGTCACTGGTGCCTCCCTCCGAATGGCTCAGTGGCTTTTACTCAACCTATTTTCTGATACCGAAAAAGTATGTATTTCTCAGACCGATTCTAAATATGAGAGGGGATTGGTTCACGGCTGTGGATTTTAAGGATGCATACTTCCACATCCTTATATGTGTGGAGCATCGTCGTTTCCTAAGCTTTGCATTCTGAGATTGGGCATATGAATTCAATGTCCTCCCATTCGGTCTGTCTCTGGTTCCTCGTGTATTTACTCGCCGCATGAGCGCGGTTCTATCGCCGATCCGGCTAAAGGGGCTGAGAATCATGACGTACCTAGACTATTGGCTAATATGTGCCGAGTCATACAGCATGATGCTCACACGCACTGCCAAACGTTGGAACATATTGCCAGGCTGGGCATCAACTTAAACTATGGAAAGAGCCAGCTAGTACCAATAGTCTATCGAGTACATCGACCTGTTGCTTGATTCAAAGAGCAGAAAGGCATCAATGACGCCCGTCTCATATCTACTATGCCCGGTGCGGTATATCAGTTCTGAGTGAACCGTGTCCTTTAAATTTGGGTTTTTCAGAGGCTTATGGGCCTAATCATGGCCGCCTCAGCAGTCATGCCTCTCGGACTCCTGATAGCCAAGCCAGTTCAACTATGGTTGAATGTCATATCGCTGCACCCCAAATGGGACGTCACACTCAAATCAGGATGACGTTTTGATTTTGTCGGCTACTCCGCCCATGGCGACTATTCGGCTTCCTAAAAAAGAAGATCCGGATGGGGATTATACCATCACGATGCGTGGTGATAACAACAAACGCTTCATTGAACAGTTGGGGGGCTGTCTGCCAGCACCGCCCAGCTCAGGGAATATAGTCACGACCATATCTGTCACGAACCAAACACGGGCTGAACCCAAATGCAACGACCAAGAGACAGGTGAACAGAAATGAGTATTTATTAGGAGCTTTGGGGTAGTCCCAAGCTGAACACACGTTAACACAATAGTAAAGAGAAATGAGGAAGTCCTCCGGCAAAGCGAACTGCTCCAAGCCGGAGCCGGACTTAGATCACCCCTGGAAGTACCAAGCCGGAACTTGGACTGGTACTGGACCGGGCGAACCAACAGGAACTGGATCACAGAAGCGAGGTGTGTTCCAAACCGGAACTGGACTTGTACTGGACCGGGAGGTCCACACTGGAACTGGATCACGGGAACGACGGGTTGTTCCGAACCGGAACTGGACTTGATACGGGAGGTGAGTTCCGAACCGGAACTGGACTGGTTCTGAACCGGGAGGTCCAACAGGAACTGGATCACGGGAACGACGGGTTGTTCCAAACCGGGACTGGACTGGATGCGGGAGATGAGTTCCGAACCGGAACTGGACTGGATCTGGACCGGGAGGTCCAACAGGAACTGGACTGAAGGCAGAGGTAGGTAAAGGGCAGGAAACGGCAGGGCGGAGCAGTGTAGCGGAGCTCAGGTTGGCCCGGTAGGGGCAGCTGGGCCACAGAGGAGTCTAGAACCGTAACCGCAGCAATGGAGGTAGCCACGGCCGGACAGGAACCACGGTAGGGTGGAGAGGCAGAGCACCCAACTGCGGACGCAACGTTAACTGGGAGCAGGGGTACCGCAACACACACAGGGAGACTTAACAGCTACAGACTGGAAGGTACAGGTGAAGCTGGTAATTAAAGTAGACAGGTTAAAGGCAGGGTAAACCGCAACTGACAGGGCTGGATAACTACCAAACAGCTGGTTCTGGAACAGAGGAGCTAACAGGAAAAACCCACAGCAGAGTTTTAGCGAACAGGACTAGAAAACAGGAGACCAGGATACAAACGAAGTACGTTAACGAACTGGCGCCGAACAGCAGCCAGCCGGAGGTATAAGTAAGGGAGTGAAATTGAAAACAATAACGAAAGCGTGAGGAATGTAACCGAGGGTGATTGACTAATTGACCGGTGGGGAATGCATGCAACAAGGGGGGAAGGAGATAGGTTGAAACCGAAGTGGGGGAACAGAGTGAAACAGACAGAAGGGGCACGCCCAGCCTGTAGCAACGGGGAAAACACGGACAAAGGGAATCCGACATGACACGGGAGGAAAGGACATGGAAAACGGACAGGAAGGGAACGGAACGTTACAGTACCCCCCCCTCAAAGAACGCCACCTGGCGTACCTGGAGGCCTAGTTTTGTCCGGGAACTGGTTGTGAAAGTCGGAGATGAGAGAGTGGTCCAGAATAAGGCTCTTGTGGAGCCAGGACCGCTCCTCCGGGCCATAACCCTCCCAGTCGACCAGGTATTGGAAGCCCCGACCCTTACGGCGAATGTCGAGTATCCGACTCACCGTGTAGGCCGGGGCATGGTCGATGATCCGGGGCGGAGGTGGAGTGACCGCCGGGGCACTGAGGGGGCTGGAGGCGACAGGCTTGATCTGGCTAACATGGAAAACAGGGTGGACCTTAAGGGAAACAGGGAGGGAGAGTTTAACAGAAACGGGGTTGACAAGGCAAACAATGGAGAAGGGACCAATAAACCGGGGTTGAAGTTTTTTAGACGAAGTGGGGAGGGGAATATTGGCTGTGGACAGCCAGACCTGCTGACCGGCCTTGTACTGCGGGGCTGCGGTCCTGTGAAGGTCCGCCAGGCGCTGGGTACGAGAATTAGAGCGAAGGAGTGCGGTGCGAGTGAGTCTCCACATCCGCTTGCATCTAAGGAAGTGGGACTTGACGGTGGGAACTGCCACCTCGGCTTCCTGGGCCGGCAGGAGGGGAGGTTGGTACGTGGGGCAGCAATGACACTGTAATTACGGATGAACCGACGATAAAAATTAGCGAAACCGAGGAACTGTTGGAGGTGCTTATGTGAAGAAGGTTGGGGCCATTCTGTCACTGCCTTGACTTTAGCAGGGTCCGCCCGGATACTGCCCTTCTCGATGATGAAGCCGAGGAACGGGACGGATGAGACGTGGAAAGAGCACTTCTCGGCCTTCACGAAGAGCTGGTTCTCCAGCAGCCGCTGGAGAACCTCCCGGACGTGGAGAACGTGTTCCTGAGGGGACTTGGAAAAGATGAGAATGTCATCTATGTAAACAAACACACACTTGCCCGACAGGTCACGAAGGACATCGTTCACCATCCCCTGGAAGACTGCTGGGGCATTAGTTAGGCCGAACGAGACCACCAGATATTCGTAGTGGCCCAACGGGGTGTTAAACGCAGTCTTCCACTCGTCCCCCTCGCGTATACGCACCAGGTGGTATGCGTTGCGGAGGTCGAGTTTGGTGAAGATGACTGCCTGGGAGAGGGGTTCAAAAGCGGTGTTAATAAGGGGAAGAGGATACTTGTTGCGAATAGTAACCTCGTTAAGGCCCCGGTAGTCAATGCAGGGCCGCAATGAGCCGTCCCTCTTCCCGACGAAGAAGAACCCTGCATCAACCGGGGATGAAGAGGGACGGATTATGCCTGAAGCAAGTGACTCGTGGATGTAGGTCTCCATGGCCAACTTCTCCGGGCCCGACAGACTGTAGAGGCGACCAGATGGAAGCTTGGCTCCCGCCAGCAGGTCTATACAACAGTCGTAGGGTCTGTGAGGAGGCAAAGACAGAGCACGTGATTTGGAGAAAACTTGCGACAGGTCATGATAATGGCTGGGAACATTAGCTAGGTCGGGTACAGGATGGATAGGTCTGTTACACTTGGCCCCCGGGGGGGGTAGAGCAGAGCGGAGACAGTTGGCTAAGCAGTGACCGCTCCATGCCAGGATGCGACCGGCTCGCCAATCGATGTGAGGGTTGTGAAGGCGCAGCCAGGTCTGTCCCAGGACCATGGGGGACTGCTTAGCATGGATAAGGAGGAGTTGGATTGTCTCCCGATGATTGCCAGACAAAATAAGCTGAAGGGGAACGGTGGAGTGGGTAACTAACCCCAGACTCCTACCGTCCAGGGCGAGAGCAGTGATGGGGGTAGGTAAGACCTCCGTGGGAATCCCGAACCTCTTGACAAAGGTTATGTCAATAAAATTAGCATCGGCCCCGGAGTTAATTAGGGCAGATGCAGAAGCGGTGTTGTCCCTCCAAAGGAGAGTGGCCTTAAATTCAAGGCGGTTCTGGGCAGCATGGTCTGGGATAATAGGGCTCGTCAGTACGCCCAGCTTTACTGGCGAGCCATCTCTTTTGGGCGGATGGGGCAAGAAGCGATTTGGTGGCCTGTCTTGCCACAGTAGAAACAAGACTTGGTGCGGAACCGGCGTTGGCGCTCCTCGGCGTCCACAGTGATTTTGCCCAGTTGCATGGGCTCCTCCTCGGGAGACAAAGCGGAGACTCTCGGCCCCTGGACGGGAGAGGGTTGTCGAGCCCGGGAAGGGGCAGAGGGCGGAAGACGGGAGGGATTCTTCCCTCGCTCACGGGCCCGGGTTCTGAGACGGTTGTCAATGGCTATTGCCAAACTGATGAGGCTGTTGAGTGAGTTGGACTCCTCCCGAGTAGCTAGCTGGTCCTTCAGCTCCTCACTGAGAGCCTGACGAAAGGCCCCCTGAAGGGAGGTGTCGTTCCATCCCGCCTCAGCAGCGAGGGTGCGGAACTGGATAGCCATCTCCGCTACACTGCGGCCGCCCTGCCGAACCTGTAGAAGGCGCTGGGTAGCGTCTAGACCGCAGACTGGGTGGTCGAAGACGCGCCGCATCTCCGAGGTGAAGAGGGCGAAGTTGTTGCATGTAGGAGACTGACTGTCCCAAATAGATGTGGCCCACTCCAGGGCACTGCCTCCCAGGCTGCTCATAATGAAGGCGATCTTGCATGGGTCGGAGGCGAAGGAAGTGGGCTGCATGCGAAAGACGATGTCGCACTTCATTAAAAATTTGCGGCACCTCCCCAGCCCCCCGCGGTATAATTCGGGGTGTTGAACTCTGGGCTTCCGGCTAGGAGAGGGAACCGGAACCTCGGGAGGCAGTTCGGGTGTTGGAGGGGTCGGACCCACAGGGATCCGAGGAAGAGGCAGGTGAAGCGATAGCTGAGCAACCTGCTCCGTAAGCCCCCTCAGCACATCCAACACGTCGTCCATCCGGTGGCCCTGTTCGTCGCTGACCGCGGATTGGCAGGAGAAGGCGTGGCGAATCTGCTCGAGGTCGGCTGGGTCCATGTTTTTCAGGCCAGTTCGTTCTGTCACGAACCAAACACGGGCTGAACCCAAATGCAACGACCAAGAGACAGGTGAACAGAAATGAGTATTTATTAGGAGCTTTGGGGTAGTCCCAAGCTGAACACACGTTAACACAATAGTAAAGAGAAATGAGGAAGTCCTCCGGCAAAGCGAACTGCTCCAAGCCGGAGCCGGACTTAGATCACCCCTGGAAGTACCAAGCCGGAACTTGGACTGGTACTGGACCGGGCGAACCAACAGGAACTGGATCACAGAAGCGAGGTGTGTTCCAAACCGGAACTGGACTTGTACTGGACCGGGAGGTCCACACTGGAACTGGATCACGGGAACGACGGGTTGTTCCGAACCGGAACTGGACTTGATACGGGAGGTGAGTTCCGAACCGGAACTGGACTGGTTCTGAACCGGGAGGTCCAACAGGAACTGGATCACGGGAACGACGGGTTGTTCCAAACCGGGACTGGACTGGATGCGGGAGATGAGTTCCGAACCGGAACTGGACTGGATCTGGACCGGGAGGTCCAACAGGAACTGGACTGAAGGCAGAGGTAGGTAAAGGGCAGGAAACGGCAGGGCGGAGCAGTGTAGCGGAGCTCAGGTTGGCCCGGTAGGGGCAGCTGGGCCACAGAGGAGTCTAGAACCGTAACCGCAGCAATGGAGGTAGCCACGGCCGGACAGGAACCACGGTAGGGTGGAGAGGCAGAGCACCCAACTGCGGACGCAACGTTAACTGGGAGCAGGGGTACCACAACACACACAGGGAGACTTAACAGCTACAGACTGGAAGGTACAGGTGAAGCTGGTAATTAAAGTAGACAGGTTAAAGGCAGGGTAAACCGCAACTGACAGGGCTGGATAACTACCAAACAGCTGGTTCTGGAACAGAGGAGCTAACAGGAAAAACCCACAGCAGAGTTTTAGCGAACAGGACTAGAAAACAGGAGACCAGGATACAAACGAAGTACGTTAACGAACTGGCGCCGAACAGCAGCCAGCCGGAGGTATAAGTAAGGGAGTGAAATTGAAAACAATAACGAAAGCGTGAGGAATGTAACCGAGGGTGATTGACTAATTGACCGGTGGGGAATGCATGCAACAAGGGGGGAAGGAGATAGGTTGAAACCGAAGTGGGGGAACAGAGTGAAACAGACAGAAGGGGCACGCCCAGCCTGTAGCAACGGGGAAAACACGGACAAAGGGAATCCGACATGACACGGGAGGAAAGGGAAAAACATGGAAAACGGACAGGAAGGGAACGGAACGTTACAATATCAGTCGAAGAACATCAATGTGCTGGAACTTCGAGTAGTGTTTCTAGCCACTTCTAGCAAGCCACTTCTTGCCCATGCTACAGGGCAAGCATGTGGTTGTGAGGTCAGACAACACCTCAACAGTGTACCACATAAATCATCAAGGCGGAGTAAGGTCCTACCACTTTTTGAAAGTGACCCAGTGTCTGTTAAGATAGGCACTTCCCAGGCTTGCCTATCTTTGTCCTGGCAAATGGCGTCTCCACCCGAAGTTGGTTGAGACCTGCGAGGTCCCTGGTGGCTCCCTTCTCTGATCTCCCTTTGGTGTTGCGAGCGCTCATGATTCAGCCCTAAGAGCCTTTTGAAATGACCAGCCTTAAATGGCTTTTCTTTAAAACGGCATTCCAGCCAGCAATGGCACCAGCTAAGCACGTTGGGAAGATCTGCGCTCTTTCCATCAGTGCAGAATGTCTGAGGAGGCGGCCGGCTGACTTAGGAGTCATACTGCGGCCCAATCCATCCTTTTTACCCAAAAGTAGTTTCAGTCTTTCACATTAACCAGCCAGTCGAGTTCACTGCGCTTCACCCCCCACCAGGAAATGACCTGGGGGAAGCACACCTGGTACGTCCAGTGCGTGCGCTGCTATGCTAGGTCGAAGCAAGATGTACAGGGCAGACGTACAGGGCAATTCTTCGTTTGCTGCGGTAAAACTAAAGGGAAGGTGCTCTGGGCTCAGAAGCCTCTCCCGCTGGGTAATGAAGGCGATAGCAACAGCTTATGAGGCTAGTGCTAAGCCCTTGTCTGTGAATATCCAGGGTAGGTCAACAAGAAGTATGGCTACTTCATGGGCAGCTCTCTCACGTCAAAGTGGCACCGGGTTCAATAGTCGGTGCAACTATCCTGCCAGCAGCCTTAGCATCCACTTAAAGGTCCAACAATCCCTTATGACATTGTTGGTATTAGTCATCCTGATTGACGACCCTAATAGTCGGAGGAACTAAATAGAACAAACAATTACGACGGTAACTATGTTCTATGAGTTCCGGATGACTATAAGGGATCATAGTTACCTGGGACCCTTTAAGAGCAAGAAAAGATTCTGAGGATTTCCACCCCCCCTTTATAGGGAGGAATTACGTCACTACGTGGAGGTCATGTCCATGATATATATTCATATAAGAATCTCGATGCATCGAAAACCTGGAAGGTCCATCCTGAATAACGACCCTAATGGTCATCCGGAACTCATAGAACATGGTTACCGTCGAAACCGTTCGTTATATGATGACATGAAACTGCATTCTTAAATTATTTGTCAGTCAAGAGACTGCCCTTACCTGATGACAAACTGACATTCAGATGAGGAACTGTTGGAGTGAAAACAAAGAAAATTAGAGCAATGTTTTTATTATTTTCTTAAGTGCACATAGTCAGATACCTTAATTTGAACAATAATGCAATCTAAAACATAATCAACATCCCTTACCTAAGCAGAAAACACCAGCATCCTCCTCATGATTACAGTTATGTTGTCCATACCCTCTGTGCGAGCATTGTGAGAGAGAATGTTCACTGCCTGTACAAAGAACATCATCCATCCAAATTGGGCCACTTCCCTGGCCAAACATGGCACCTCCTGGTGCAGACCTAGCCGAGCCGCAGCCCAGCTCTCTGCACACCACTGTAGCATCTTGGTAATCCCACTTATTATCGCACACGGTCCCCCAATGGCCACTGTGATAGACCTCCACTCTCCCAGAGCAGTTGCCACTCCCGCCGACTAGTCTGACCTGAGCACCATCTAAAAGTCACGGAGAGGAACAGAGCAGCAGGCTGCCAATTATCAAGAACACTGAATGTGTTTAGATGAGATCTAGGCTGTGTCCGAATCAGAGCCCTTTCTACTGTGTCATATGTACTGTGTACTAGCATACTGTGTAGTGACATGCAAAATTCAATAAATATCTTCAATACTATTATCAGCGAAACTAGGAAATAAATATATCCTCCGGGGATATTAAGAACACTATTTTCTGAATTGTCGTGTATCAGCTTTTAAAAAATGTATACTCAACTGGCATACTCAATAGTGCACTGATTCTGACACGGCCCTAGTTATAAGATGACATGAAGAGACTTCATCCTTTAATTATTTGTCAATAAAGAGACTCATCTTACCTGCTGGCAAACTGACTTTCAGAAGATCACCTGTTGGAGTGAATACAAGGTAAAATTAGAGCAATGTTTTTGTTTTTTAAGTGCACAGAGTCGGATAACTTCATTTGAACAATAATGCAATCTAAAACATAATCAACGTCCTTTACCTAAGCAGACAACACCAGCATCCTCCCCATGATCGCAGTAATGTCGTTTATACCCTCTGTGCGAGCATTGTGAGAGAGAATGTTCACTGCCTGTACAAAGAACATGAGCCATCCAAATTGGGCCATTTCCTACGCCAAACTGGGCGCTTCCAGGTGCAGACACAGCCAAGCCGCATCCCAGCTCTCTGCACACCACTCTAGCATCTTGTAAATCCCAGTAATCATCGCACACGGTCCCCCACTGGTCACTGTGATAGACCTCGACTCTCCCAGAGCAGTTGCTTCTCCCATTGACCAGTCTTTTTTTTTCTTTTTTTTTTTTATAAAAAATTTTTTTTCCCGCCACCACCCCCCCCTCTTGGGAGGTCAACTTTATTTTTTTATTATTACATTTGCCACTTTTAAGAAAGAAAAGAGAGAAGAAGAAAAAAAGGGGAGAAAAATATTGTGAAGTCTCTTTGAGGGGGGGTTAAGTAAGCAAAACAAACAAATAAACAAACAAACAAAAAATATACAGATTAATGCAATATGTGTGAGTTTGTGTGTGTGTGTGTGTGTGTGTGTATGCAAAAAGAAATTATATATATATATATATATATAAATAAAATAGAAAAACTAAGCACATTGAAACATCAATAATTAAAGTGAGAAGGGGTGACTGCTACACAAAACATAATACAAAAAAGTTAAGAAGATATAATATTAATAACAAATACCGGGATGCAAAAGATAGACAAATAACAAAAATTGATAAATACATTGGTTCATGAGCAGATAGGGGGATGTCAGTGTTATGGAAGTTGTGGGTGCATATTTACAACTTTTTATAATAATAACAGTAATAAGTATCAACAAAACATAGTTAATATTGTCAAAAAATAACAACAGTAATAATGATAATAACAACAATGAAACAAAAACATTGAAATAAAAATAATTAAATAACTTATAAAGTTAATGTGTGTGTTGCAATATGATTTATGTGTGGGAGTGTGGGAATGTGCGTGGCATTAGCCCAGCCCCAACAAGGACAAGAATGGAGACCATCTTTCCTTGAAGACTGTGGTGATGTTGTTATTGTGAGCAGTGATTTTTTCCATAGATATGTATTCTGAAATGAGATTAGTCCAATGATTAATATTTATTGAATTTTTTGATTTCCAGTTTAAAAGAATAGTTTTCTTGGCGATAATTAAAGAAACGAGCAAGCTGCTCTTGTATTTGTTTGGTATGTTGATTTCTGAAGTGTCTCCTAATAGACAGAGCTGTGGGGATGGAGGGATTCTGCAGTTCAAGATGGTGGAAAGTTTTTGTGTTACGGAGTCCCAAAAAGAGTGAACCGGTTGACAAACCCAGAGTGCATGAAAATAATTATCTATTGTGCCTATTGTGCATTGTGAGCAAATGCCTGTGTTTGCCAGTCCCATTTTGTACATTTTATATTGAGTAACATGTGTTCTATGGATGATTTTGTATTGAATTAGCTGTAGGTTTGTATTGGGCGTCATGGTAAAAATATTTTTATTGATTTCTATCCAGAAGTCGTTTGAGGGAGAGATATTTAAATCGGTGTTCCAGCTGGCTGCTGGGACTGTTATAGAATCATCTGAGGTTAATAAAAGTCTGTAAAGTTGTGAAGTTAGTTTATTTAAATTTGTAAATTGAATTATATCATTGATTATTTTGGAAGGTTCGAGTGGGTTAGAAGAAATATTAATTTTTGTTTTGATTACGGATTTAAGTTGTAGATATTCTAAAAATTTATGTCTCCCAAGTCCGTACTTCTTTATGAGGTCTTTAAAGTCTATGAACTGATTATTATTGAAAAGATGGTGAAGGTGTGTGATACCTTTTTGTGCCCAAGTGTGATAGTGAAGAGGGGTGCCGCGGAGTTGGAAGTCGGGGTTATGCCATATAGGAGTGTATTTACATGGTGTCGGAGTAGAACCAAATATCTTAATGACTTTCCACCAGGCTGTCAGAGTTGCGGATATTGCCGTATTTTTATAGCAGGGGTGCTGTTTGATGGTTATGCTAAGAAGAGGTAAACCTGGGAGTGAGATGTTTTTGCAATATAGATGTTCTAAGTCTATCCATGGGATGTTGTGGTCAGTTAGATGGATCCATTTGGTAAGGTATTGTATTTGATTTGCCAGGTAGTAGAAAAGAAAGTTTGGGGCGTCTAGTCCACCTTGAGATTTACTTTTTTGTAGAGTGGATAATTTAACTTTGGCTTTTTTATTTTTCCAGTAGAAATGTGTAATGAGAGAGTTAATAGATTTGAACCATTTATCTGTTGGTGTGACAGGCAGCATTGAAAAGAAATAGTTAATGTGGGGGAGTATTTTCATTTTAACAGTTGCAATTCATCCTATGAGAGTAAGAGGTAGATTCATCCAGCGCCGGAGGTTATCTTCTACTGTTTTTAGCAATGGAGTATAGTTAAGATGAAACAACTCTGACAGCCGGGGTGAAATGTCAATACCCAAATATCTAATGTTACCAGTGCGAAGTGGGAATGATGAGTTTTGTTCTGCAGAATCCCAAGCATCTTCAGAAAGTGGAAGTATAATGGACTTATTCCAGTTTATTGTATAATTAGAGATTTTAGAGAAGGTGGCGATGAGATTAAAGGTTTCTTTTAACGAGGGTACGGGGTCCTGTAAATACAATAAAATATCATCAGCATAGAGGCTAATTTTATGTTGAAGGTTTGTGGTGTGAACTCCTTTAATGGCATTGTTTTGACGTATAGCTGCAGCAAGTGGTTCTATGAAGATAGCAAATAATGAGGGAGAGAGTGGGCATCCTTGCCTGGTGCCCCGATGAAGTGTGAAACTCTTTGATGTAATTCCATTTGTGGTGACTGTGGCTTTGGGTGAGGTGTAGAGTGTCCTTATCCAATGGATAAACGACTCCCCGAAGCCAAATTTATGTAGTGTGTTTAATAGGAAGATCCAGTTAACTTGGTCAAATGCTTTTTCTGCGTCAAGTGATGCAATTATTGTCTTGGTTTGAGTTTGTTGTGAGAAGTTAATGATATTAATCAGTCTTCGTACATTATCTGAGGCATGTCTTCCCTTGATAAAGCCTGTCTGGTCGGGGTGTATTAATGTGGAAATCACTGTTTCTAATCTGATGGCTAGGGCTTTTGTAATTATTTTTAGATCGGTGTTTATTAATGACAGAGGGCGGTAGCTGGTAGGTTGAGTTGGATCTTTATTAGGTTTAAGTAAAACTGATATAACAGATGTATTCATGTGTGTAGGAATTTGCGATGTATTTTGTATTTCTGATGTTAGTTTGTAAAATAGTGGGGATTGTATGTGCCAAAAGTGTTTATAAAATTCAGGAGGGAAGCCATCGGGTCCGGGTGATTTATTATTTGGCATCTGGAGTAGAGCTTTGTAGAGTTCGTCTGTTGTTAATGGCGCATCTAGGGTGTCTGCATCTTGATTAGATAGATTGGGTAAATCCAGATTGTTAAGGAAGGACTGTATCTCTGATGGGTCAGGGTCTGTATTTGAAGAATATAAATTACTGTAAAAAATTTGAAATATTTTATTTATTTCTTGTGGGTTTTGTGTGGGTTCGCCTACTGAATTCTTTATGGTTGAAATTATTGCTTTTTCTTTTTTGCGTTGCAACTGACTAGCTAAATATTTGCCTGACTTATTGCTATTCTCAAAATTATCATATTTAAGTTGTTGAATCATAAATTGCGTTTTTTTGTTTATAATTTCGTTTAACTGGAATTTGGTATTTTGTAGCTCATTTTGTATTTGTTCATCGGGATTGTTTGAGTATGTATCTGTAAGTTGTTTAATCTTCTGTTCCAGATGTATTTCTAATTCCTGTTCCTTTTTTTTCTTGTTTGTTGAGTATGATATTATGTATCCCCTAATTACTGCTTTACCTGTTTCCCATAATATTGATGGTGAGATTTCTGGGGAGTCGTTCAATTCCATATAGGATGCCCACTCTCTCTGTATAAAGGCAGTAAAATCAGAATCTTTGAGCAGTGAGGTATTGAAGCGCCAGCGGGGAGAGTGTTTGTTAGTGGTAGAGGATTTAATGTTTAAGGTGAGGGATACTGGTGCGTGGTCACTAATAATGATTGGATGTATGATGGTTTCGGATACCTTAGTTAGAAGTATATTATTGATCAAAAAAAAGTCTAATCGGGAGAATGATTGGTGTAGTGGGGAGAAATAAGAATATTCTCTAGATGATGGGTTTCTCAATCTCCAACTGTCGCCAAGACCAAAATCTCCCATATATTGTTTTAATAATTCTGTAGAGTGCCAGTTTCTTAAATTACTGGCTGTACTTGACCGATCAATTGCGGGATTGATTACTGTATTGAAGTCACCGCCAATTATGATATTTGTTGATTCTTGTAGTGTAGAGAATAATGTGTCAAAGAAAGATGGATTGTCGCTGTTGGGACCGTATATGTTGGCAATTGTGAATTTTGTGTCATAGATGGATGCAGTAATTATAATATAACGTCCTTCAGAGTCGGCAATTGTGGAATGGTGAATTAGAGGTATTCTTTTGTTTACTAAAATAGAGACACCTCTTTGTCTGCTGTTGTAAGTTCCTGAAAAAACTTGATTAAATTGTTGAGATTTAAGGTTATGTAATTCAGAATGTGATAGATGTGTCTCTTGCAGCAAACATATGTCTGCCTTTAATTTAATAAGATGGTTTAGAATTTTTGTTTTTTTAATCTGAGTACGAATGCCACGCACGTTCCATGTTATTAAGTTAAGTGTTTGTGTCATGTTAGTGTGAGTGAACCTCTGTTAGAGTTGATCTGTGTGTGTGATTGATTTGTGTGCGTGTGCGTAAGTCTTTTTTCAGTGAGGCAAATACAATACCACATATAACTGCACATACATAATACAAAGGTGGATTGGTGTGAAGACATAAAGTGAGAGAGTAAGCAAAAGTAGAGAAAAACAGACATAGGGAAAATAGCAAGAGGGAGGGGAGTGTGTGTATGTGTGTTTATCTGTATGTAGGGCGACAGTAGGCCTATGAGTGTGTATGCTAGCGCACGCAAATGTGTGCGTGTATGCATTGAACGAAGCCGGTGCGCACATAGGCATGGGGTGAAAAGAAAAAGAGGGGGGGAGGAAATACTCAAACAAGTTAAATAAGGAAAAACCAGAAAGAAAAGCATAGAATCGGTGAGAGGTTTACAGTACATTATGTAGATCCTGTTATATCTATCCTATGTTATATTTAGAAGAGCCATGGAGTTAACTTCGTATTTCGGAGGAGTTGACCGTCAATGTAAAGCTTATCCACAACCAGGTAAGCTCGCTTGTTATTATTCCTATTCTCCTTTAAAATCGGATACAATATTTTGCGGCGTTCATTTATTTCACGCGGAAATTGGTCGTTCATACCGAGATTAGTTCCTTTTAGTTCTCTACCTTTGCTTTTAATTAATTCTTTCTGTTGATAGTGCTCGAACTTTGCGACTATTGGTCTGGGTCCTCTGTTTGATGGTGTGCCGATACGGTGTACTCGATGGAAGGTTATATTGTTAACTGTGTCAGATGGGAGTTTAAGGTGAGTTTTCATGAATTCTTTAATCTTTGTCTCCGGATTGTCGGGTGTGGTTTCGGTAATGCCGGAAAAAATAAGGTTATCGCGCATGCTGCGTGTTTGCAAATCCAAGATAGTTTCTTTCATTACTTTGTTTTCTTTTGTTACTGTTTCCATTTGTTCGGTTAGAGTTTTTACACATGACTGAAGTGAGTTGTTTGCTCTATCGATTGATTGAATCTGACCATGGACGAATTCCAGGCTAGATTTTAGCTCTTTAACTTCCTCATGTAGAGAGATGAGAATATCAAGCTTTTTATTAATATTTGATAGAACACTAACCTCAATTTCAGTCATGTGTAAATCGTCTGTATCCGTGGACGAATCTTTTTTCTTTCGTTTGGTGGATGGGGTGGTTGAGCTGTTGCTGTCGGTATTCATATTGTGGCGATCCGGGGCGATTGCGAGTAACGGGGATCGTTGTGCATGTCAACTGTTGTGTTCAAATGTAATGACGTGTGCAGTAGCAATTGGCAGTTGACCTTTGAATGACCAGCAGGAGTTCAACCAGGTCCGCGCTAGAGACCGTTTGTTGATTGACGTATGACAGAGTGAATTACGTGTGATTGGTTGGGGTGAGCTGCAGGGCACCTATCAAGGGCCGCCTTTGTTAAGCATGTTTATTTGCATAGAGGGGCTATAAAGCTGGCTACGATCCAGCAAGCGATGTCTATTCCAACTGTTAACTGAAGAAGAAGCAACAAGAGATTGTACTCTTACTCAATAAACTATTTCCATCAAGAGAACCTGACTCCGACTCCATGGCTCGCCACAATATTGTCCTGTTGGAAGTAGTAGTATTGGTCGATGAATGTTTCCAAGTCCGATAATTCCTCCACTGTGAATGTGATCCTTCCCATTTGCGACGCGGGGTAGAAACACCGATATAGTTCTATAGTTTTTGGTTTTATTTAACGTGGTTTCTTTCTTTTTTTGTGTTCAGTCTGATCTTGATCAACCTCCTGAATGTGTCTCCCCCTCCCCCACCGTTCTCTCCTGCCCCTTCAGTCTACATGCATACCGCTCTCTCCCCAACGAAAAGTTTGACATGAACACCATCTTAAAGTCACAGAGAGAAACAGAGCAGCAGACTGCCAATTATCAAGAACTCTTAACGTGTTTAGATGAGATCTAGGCTGTGTCAGAATAAGATCCCTATCTACTGCATCCTATGTACTTTGTACGAGCATACTGTTTAGTGACATGCAGTATGGAAAAAATATCTTCCATATTATTATCAGCGAAAACCCAGAAATAAGCATATCATCCGAGAATATTAAGAACACTCCATTTTCTGAATTGTCGTGAATCAACTTTTTTTTTTAAAAGCGTAGTCAAGTGGTATACTCAATCGTGCGCTGATTAAGACATGGCCCTCGTTATACGATGACGTGAGACTGCATCCTTAAATTATTTGTCACTAAAGAGACTCATCTTACCTGCTGGCAAACTGACATTCACTGTTGGAGTGAAAACAAGGTAAAATTAGAGTAATGTTTTTATTTTATTTTTAAAGCATATAGTCGGATCCCTTCATTTGAACAATAATGCAATCAAAAACATAATCAACATCTCTTACCTAAGCAGACAACACCAGCATCATCCCCATGACTGCAGTAATGTTGTCCATACCCTCTGTGCAAGCATTGTGAGAGAGAATGTTCTCTGCCTGTACAATAAACGTTATCCATCCAAATTGTGTCATTTCCTTGGCCAAACTGGGCCTTTCTTGGTGCAGACACAGCCGGGCCGCAGCCCAGCTCTCTGCACACCACTGTAGCATCTTGTATATCCCAGTGATAACCGCACACGGTCCCCCACTGGTCACTGTGATAGACCTCCACTCTCCCAGAGCAGCTGCTACTTCCATTGACCAGTCTGACCTGGGCACCATCTAAAAGTCACAGAGAGGAACAGAGCAATAGACTGCCAATTATCAAGAACACTGAATGTGTTTAGATGAGATCTAGGCTGTGTCAGAATCAGAGCCCTATCTACTGCGTCCTATGTACTGTGTACTAGCTTACTGCATACTGTTTAGTGACATGCAGTATGGAAAAAATATCTTCCATATTATTATCAGCGAAAACCCAGAAATAAGCATATCATCCGAGGATATTAAGAACACTCCATTTTCTGAATTGTCATAAATCAACTTTTTAAAAAAAGCGTACTCAACTGGTATACTCAATCGTGCGCTGATTAAGACACGGCTCTGGTTATATGATGACATGAGACTGCATCCTTTAATTATTTGTCAGTAAAGAGACTCATCTTACCTGCTGGCAAACTGACATTCAGAAAATGACCTGTTGGAGTGAAAACAAGGTAAAATTAGAGCAATGTTTTTATTTTATTTTTAAAGCACATAGTCGGTTACCTTAATTTGAACAATAATGCAATCTATGACATAAACAACATCTCTTACCTAAGCAGAAAACACCAGCATCTTCCCCATGACTGCAGTAATGTTTTTTGTTCCGACTGTGCGGGCATTGTGAGAGAGAATGTTCACTGCCTGTACAATCAACCTTATACATCCAAATTGGGCCATTTCCTTCGCCAAACTGGGCTCTTCCTGGTGCAGACACAGCCGAGCCGCAGCCCAGCTCTCTGCACACCACTGTAACCTCTTCTAAATCCCAGTAATCATCGCACACGGTCCCCCACTGGCCACTGTGATAGACCTCCACTCTCCCAGAGCAGTTGCTTCTCCCATTGACCAGTCTGACCTGAACACCATCTAAAAGTCACAGAGAAAAACAGAGCAGCAGACTGCCAATTATCAAGAACTCTTAACGTGTTTAGATGAGATCTAGGCTGTGTCAGAATAAGATCCCTATCTACTGCATCCTATGTACTGTGTACGAGCATACTGTTTAGTGACATGCAGTGTGGAAAGAATATTCTCCATACTATTATAAGCAAGTATATTATTCAGGGATATTCATTTTCAATTTTCAGAATTGTTGTGTATCAGCTTTTTAAAAATGTGTTCTCATACTCAATAGTGCACTGATTCGGACACGGCCTTCGTTATACGATGACATGAGACTGCATTCTTAAATTATTTGTCAGTAAAGAGACTTATCTTACCTGCTGGCAAACTGACATTCAGAAGAAGAACTGTTGGAGTGAAAACAAAGAAAATTACAGCCATGTTTTTTTAAGTGCACATAGTCCGATCCATTAATTTGAACAATAATACAACAAGGCTTTTATTTTATTTTCAAATATACTCACTATTTTTGTGAAGCAAAACATTCCACAACATAACCTGGTATACGCTCTGTCGTTGTTGCTTTTTGTTTTTCTAAATGTGATTGGCTCTTAATCAATTCAACACATCACTGCGGGCTATTGTGGTCTACTGTACATTGACTAGTTACCCAGTTTTTTGTTGTTACTGAGACACTTACCGTGTACTTCAAACAGCCAAACAAGAGCGAGACTGTAAACGTAATGCAGATAAATCTATTTATTTGGTCATATAAATTTGCCTTTTCAAATTGGTTTTGGTTATGAGAGAGTATAAGTAGGCCTACGCTTTTTAATGCTAGCTCATTGTGATGAATTAATTTGTAAAACAGAATAACTGTATACCCAGCTGGTAAACAGCGCAAACATTATTAAAATACTGACACGATTGTTTACAATGTAATGACAAATTTATTTTGGGGTTGATAGTTCACTGTAAGTTATCCAAAAGCATCAATAAATATGTTCATATCGTTGCCTTCCACTGACCCTTTTTCTGGCATACGAACGCTAGCATAAAGGAGAATTCATATGAACTGGTTATACCGGCTAAATGCTGCTGATTATATTTCAATATTTCAGTAACACATTACATTACAGTCATTTAGCAGACGCTTTTATTCAAAGCGACATACAGGAAGTGCATACAGAAACGTCATCGTAGTAACTACAGGACAGATAAGACAAAGCACATCCTTCCCATAACGTAGCAGCTATCCCTAGTAATGAACATTGAATGCAGTTCACAGTAAACTGGATAAATCAGCTCTACTACAATTATATTCTAAATACTATTATAAACTTCAACACACAGTTAAAACAAAAAACAAGTAGACTATGAGAGGTCCTAAATCAGTCCAGGTGGAGTCTGAAAAGGTGTGTCTACAGGCCATGACAGAATGCAGGCAGGGTTGGCATAGAACCTAGGAATGGGAAGTTATGCACAGAGGTAAGTTATGAACACTGTGACCGTTTCGATTTTTTATAGGTCTAATAGGATATTTCTGCCGCAATATGGCTCCCCCATGTGGCTTTTTCTAAATATATGCGTTGAACATGCTGACATAATTTTAATAAGAATATATAACACAAGAAAGCAATTAGCCTACCTTAAACCGACTTAAAATTTTTATTTAGCATGTAAAAGGCTCATTTTTGAAAACTCAAGTGCTATAATAGTGAATTGCATTTTTTCCCCCAGAAATCTACTGGCAATCAATCCGGAGCGGGAATCGAGAGGCGGAAAAAAGGGGAAGAAACAGCACAGAGTTCATCCAAAACTGCTGAGATTCTTTTCAGAATTGAATGACTTTGAAAACCCGTGGAAAATACATTGCTCAAAAAAATGAAGGCAACGCTTAATCATCACAGTATAACACCAAGTCAATTAAACCAAACCGGTCATGCTGGATAATGTTGCAGGCAGCATAACATTCGCCACGGCATCTCCAGACTCTTTCACGTCAGTCAGGGCCCTGTCACACTATAGCGTATGAGAGAAACGTATGAGTTGCGTATGTAAATTCATGAAATAATTTTCATACGCACAAAAAGCCGTTGAAAATACAGAATTTTTCGGATACTTACCGTATTGAACCTATGAGTAGCGGATCGCTAGCGTAATGTACGTATGGCTAGCGTAATGTACGTATGGCTAGCGTATGAGTAGCGTATGAACTGCGCATGTCCAGCGTACCGCTATCACGTGACAAAGTGCCTATATAACCGCCGGCCTTTCCACATTCTCGGTTCTCAGGATGGGGAACGCAACACACCACCGCAACCAGGAAAGAAGTATTGACTCTTTAATGACTGTAGGCTATTACTCAGAGGGTATGCAACATGGTTGAAAAGGACATGACATAGCAATAAGCACCGTTGACGGTGAGGGATTTCGAGAGCTAATAAACAGGCTGCGCACACGACTCACGTAGATGGTAAATAGACTGCACTTTAAGATATTTAAGATATGCTTAAATGTTCTTTAATAAAAATAAGTAGGTCTATCTAGCATGCATATGAGGAGCCTATTCAAAACATAATTGTTACGTTCGTGTGAAAGACCCAGACGCAGACCACAGGGTAAGGCAAAAGGCGTAGTTTATTACATTCAGGAGTCAAGCCAGGAGATCAGAAGGAGGGAGGTACAAAAACGGCAGGCAATAGGGCAATGAGGGGCAATCCAGAAGTCGAAAACCGGGGAATCAGAATACAGGCAGTACCAAGGGATAAGGCAGGAGAATCGTCGTAAAACAGGCGTGATCAAAAACCGTAATGTAAACTAGACAGATAAGGGCTAAGCAGAAGAATAGTCAGGCAAAGGGTATCTCGGATAATTATACTGCTCTCAGGCTTTAGTAATTCGTAGGCACTGGAAAAGAAAATCAACATTCTGACACAGACTGGAGTTAACACAGGGTTTAAATAAACACGGTACAAATGACACAAAGGGAATCAGGTGTGTGAAGAGGCGGGGATCCAAACGAGAGACAATTGAAAAACATTGGGAACAATGAAACAATCACGGAGACAACTAGGGAAAACGCGGACTGGATTCCATACATATACACGATAACAGATGACCTGGAGTTTCAGGAAATCGTGCATAGATTAAGAGGACAGGGAGAGAAGATCAGATGCAGCTGAAAATGATTAGCAAGGACAGAACAGCGTGAAAAAGTGCGCTCTAATATATTAGTGAGATTAGTAACTATACACACCCCTGCCGTTAGTACAATTAGTAGTAATATACAAATTAGTTTGTTAGTGGAGTTAGTAGATCTAATCAATCGTTAGTATGTTAGTGGTAATTAGTAAATCTAAGTACACAGAGACAGGTGCGAAGTAAGAGGGAACCCGAACACCAATGAGATCA
Source organism: Ilyophis sp. 1 JC-2022 (assembly GCA_022702515.1). Lineage (NCBI taxonomy): Eukaryota > Metazoa > Chordata > Actinopteri > Anguilliformes > Synaphobranchidae > Ilyophis > Ilyophis sp. 1 JC-2022. The sequence goes on from CM040394.1 coordinate 108,434,607, forward strand.
CCCGAATGGTACAGAGACGTAAACAGGGAGACACGTGACAACTAAGCAAAACCGGAAAATAAACAAGTCAGATAGAAAACTAAAAATAAACCATACATACAGATGGGAATAAATAACAATCATACAAAAATACAATACAAGTACAAATACACATAAATGTCAGATCCTTACAATAATAGCCTATGTTTTAAGTTGACTGTTCTATGCTAGGTCTACTAGTTTAACTGTCGCCTTTCAATTTCAAGAGCGATTATGTTAATGCTGCTAGCGGCTAGCGGAGCAACGGTTTCGCTTGCAACAGATGAGACGGAGCGCAATTTCTTTTCTGTTAAAGTAGCCTATACACGCCTTCCTATTCTATTTTTGTTATGCTACAATAATGCCTGTTTCTCAAATGTTACAATAAATCTTTGATTAAGGAATATAACATGCATTTTGTATTCTGTCTATCATAAGCTATATTTAGCTTTTATGTTATCAATTAATCGTTTGTTAAGGTTAACTATTAACAACTATCGATTAAGGAAATTCCTTAAAATTTGCATCCCTACTATGTACCATTCTTACCATGTGCCATTATTAATGATCAGTTGATCATATGAATAAACGTTTTTTAAACTTACTTCTGGTGTTTTTCATACTTTTATAATACATCAAATGATATGTCATTTATAAGTACCCCTGACCCCTAGAATAATAAACTGCACTTTACACTTGACTTTAAACTATACAATTGTTCTAAATCATCCTGTCTTGCCATGGAACTGCACCTGCACCTGAGTTGGCCCAGTGCTTCTTTCAATCGTCAGGCATACGTCAAGATGTCTATATACGTTGCAGAAACGTCAGACATACGTTAGAAGTACGTTACTCATGCGCTATCAATGCACTATCAATACGCTAGCTGTACAGTACACCTTCATGTCAGCGTATGTCAGCGTATGACCAGCCTACTCGACCTATGAGTAACGTACCTCTAGCATAATTCAGCGTATGCCTAGCGTATGCTTAGCGTATAAACCATACGTCTGAACACGCACAAGCTTTTTAAGCATGCTTAAAAAACTTTTTGTGCCTCGCCGTATGCCAGCGTATGCCACCGAATGCGACCGTGCTTGAAACGTATACAACCTATGCCTAACGTACCCCTAGCGTATGTCAGCGTATATCAGCGTATACCAGCGTATGAGTGATATTTTTCAAACGCTGGCGTACGCTAGTACGATACGCAATAGTGTGACAGGGCCCTCACATGTGCTCAGTGTGAACCTGCTCTCATCTGTGAAGAGAACGGGGCACCAATGGCAAACCTGCCAATTCTGGTGTTCTCTGGCAAATGCCAATCAAGCTGCACGGTGCTGGGCTGTGAGCACAGGTCCCACTACAGGATGTCGGGCCCACATGCCACCCTCATGGAGTTCTGACAGTTTGGTCAGAAACATGCACACGAGTAGCCCGCTGGAGGTCATTTTGTAGGGTTCCTCCTCGCACAAAGGAGCAGATACCGGTCCTGCCGCTGGGTTGTTGCCCTTCTACGGCCCTGTCCAGCTCTCCTCGTGTAATGGCCCGTTTCCCGGTATCTCCTCCACGCTCTTGAGACTGTGCTGGGAGACACAGCAAACCTTCTTGCGACAGCACGTATGGATGTGCCATCCTGAAGGAGCTGGACTACCTGTGCAACCTGAATGTGCAACCTGAATGGGCTGCAACCTGAATGGGCTAACAGTAGTGACAAGGGCACTAGCAAAATGCAAAACTAGAGAAAAATCTGTCAGGAAGGATAAGGAGAGAGAAATGGTCTGTGGCCACCACCTGCAAAACCAAGCACACCTGATGCAACTAATTAAGGGCGTCAATTAAATTACACACATAGCCACCATATAATGCACTTTAGGACTAGAGGTGTGAAAAAATGTGTTTGTAAAAAGTAGGCGATCTTAGAACAATGGGAACAAAAGCATTAGGAAAAAATAAGTCCAAAAGAAAAAAAACAACTTGATTTGGCGTTCTAGGCACTCTGATAATCAGGGGGGGGGGGGGGAGAGAAAAGGTATGATTAAAAAAAACATGTTTCGACCGAAAACCGGTCTTTACCAGGGCATGTAGTGGCAAACCTAGAGGCCCTACCTATATAGACTGTGGCCAATGGATCAGCAAAGGGGTTCATCACTACATGCCCTGATGAAGACTGCTTTCATTCTAGAATGTTTTTTTTTAAATCAGTATAGCCATGACAATAAAGGCTTTTTATTCACACATTTTCTCTACCCGCCCTGATTATCAGAGTGCCTAAAATGTCATATTTTTTCCTAATATAATGCACTTTGTTTAAGCGTTTATCATCATGCTTTCCACAGGCATTTCCTCAGGACTGATGAGACTGACTGGAGCTATACTGAAGAAGCTGTGAAGTTTCCTTCTTCTTTACATTGTCATTTAAACTACCTGAACGTGAACTTTTGATGCCCCTTTGCTCCTTACGGTCAGGTTTACACTTAAGTTGGCATTCAATCCAGCGCAATTTACCCCTGCTATGAGCAGGTATCTGCTGGGACTGACTGGCTTCTTCAGTATAGCTCCAAATACTTTTTCATTGAATATGCCATTACACTAATAACAAACATTTTTTTGGTTTGCATCGCAAATCTGTATACGTTAGATACTAGCTACAAAATACATAAAACTAGCTATATTTTAACAAAATAAAATATATTTTGGGGACCCCTTGTCGGTTCAAGTTTCAGTCGTACTGACCGAGAATTTCTGCAGGAGCTCCAGTTTGGTAGTCCAAACCATTATTGTTGACATTCACTTCCGGAATTTTCCCACCTCAGCCTCACTTTCGATTTCAAGATGGCTGCCGCGTGAATAAGGTCCATTGGCCTGGATTTGAGTTACACTGGTCCTGAACCTACCTTACTTGTACTATTGTTTCTGATGTACAGTAAAAAAATGTAAATGATTTTTTCAAATATACTCATTTTCAACTGTGATACAAAAAGAAAACTAAAAACAACTGATGATAATTTCTATTTATTTTAGTTAGTTTCAGAACAATGCAATATAGTTTCAGTTTTTCTTCATTTTCCTTTTAATTTCAGTTCATAAAAATGTGTTTTTCACAATTTGTTTTCATTTTTTTGTTTTGTTGTACACTGCCTGGCCAAAAAAACAGTTGCACACTCTAATATTTCGTTGGACCGCCTTTAGCTTTGATTACGGCGCGCATTCGGTGTGGCATTGTTTCAACAACCGACAACGTCACAAGATTTATTTCCGTCCAGATTTGCATTCATTTTTGGCCGAGATCTTGTATTGACGACGGGAGAGTCGAACCACTCCGTAAAGTCTTCTCCAGCACATCCCAAAGACTTTCAATGGGGTTAAGGTCAGGACTCAATTCATGTGTGAAAATGAATTCTCATGCTCCCTGAACCACTCTTTCACAATTTGAGCCCGATTAATCTTGGCATTGTCGTACTGGAATATGCCCATTGATGGGATGACCTGGTCATTCAGTACATTCAGGTACTCAGCTGACTTCATTTTATTGCTGCATAACGTTGCTGAGCCTAGACCTGACCAATTGAAGCAACCCCAGATCATAACACTGCCTCCAGAGGCTTGTACAGTGGGCGCAACGGGTGCAACGGTGACTTTTATTTTGGCCAGGCAGTGTATTTTCAGTTAATGATAACCTGTGGTGCAGATCCACTGACATTTACATGGGCAGATTTCAGACTCATAGAATGAGGCAAGTCCACTGAGAACACATTGACAGTGACTAATATGAATATCTACAATAATCTAATATGAATATCTGCAATATCTTCAATGTACAGAGTACATTGAAAACTGCAGTTTGACGCTGTAATTTTTCTGTGCCATAGCAGATATTTATTTATTTAATTAATATTTATTTTGCTTGCAGAAAATAGCATGATGATGCTTTTTTTGCAGTGTTCAAGAGTTCACTTTCATACTAACAGTAGATAATTACCGAAGTGTGATGATAAATTACATAATTACATGTAAATTGCACGTAAACTTACTTATGCGTTAACTTCTATTGTGCATATATACAGTGTTTTCACCAGAAATGAAGTTCTTACATATTGTAGGACAGGAAATCAAACTCACCAAAAGCCATGAGAACAATTCCCAGCATCCTGGTGTTTATGGAATCTCCCAAAAGAACGTCACGATATAAACTGACCCAGTGCTCAGAGGAACGTCACGATATAAACTGACCCAGTGCTCAGAGGAACAAAAAAACTAACGTAAAACAGCATAGACTTTCAAATAAAAATGAACCGGGGAGAACTGCGTATGGTATGTTATGAGAACCGCACGCAGATACCGAGGTGTAATATGAGTCAGGCTTTATTCTGGGTCCAGAGAAAGCAAACAGTGCAATACAGTCAAAGCAGAATCGAAGTCAGTTCCAGACAGGGGTCAGCGTCCAAGCAAACAGCAGGGTTGGACTGGGACAAATAAATTGGCATCATGGCATGGAACACATACACTACCTCCCTGCTCCCTCCCTGCGAGTCCCTGTTAATCATGAAGCTACGATGCTTACCGCTTAAACGACACTCTCCTCCTGCTCCTGCTCACTCTGTCCTGCCCTGTCATGCTCACTCTGACCCTCCTCGACTTCCCTGTCACACGCCTGCTCCTCTGCCTGGCAGTGGCCATGGCCAGCCACCTCTCCTCCTTCAAGTTCCACCTGTTGCTGCACAATGTTGGGTACTGTTTATGAACCTACTGCAGCCCCTGCAGCAAACACATCTGTAATTTTTGCACATTTGGCGGCTTCCGCCTCTAGATGTTTTATTTTTTGGCCCGCAACTTCTCCGTACCCCCTTTGCGCTTTTGTTTATCCATTTTGACGCCCTCATCCATTTTTGGCTCTGAGCCACAGCATCTGACACGAGAAACAGAGAGGACAGAGGGGGAGGGGTGGGGCCTAGTAAGAGATGTGATTGGGCCAGCCCAGTGTCAGTATAGAAAATGAACCAATGGGCCGTAGTCCCTGCTTTATGGGCCAGTCGTTGGCCAACATTTTTTAAAATTATTTTTAAATAAAAAATTATAAATTAAATTATATCGGCCCCAAGGTGTGCCTGGTATGCCAGATTGCCAGTCCAGCGCTGAAACAGAGCAATGCAGAGAAGGCAGGTCGAAGTCCCAGAACAGGCAGGGGTCGGAACCGGGAGGTCAGTCAGTGGCTGGAGAACAGGAGGGCGAAGGGCTGGAGCAGGGCTAGGACAGAGAGGGGTAGGCAGGCAGAAGGGCTGGAGCAGGGCTAGGACAGAGATGGGTAGGCAGGCAGAAGGGCTGGAGCAGGGCTAGGACAGAGATGGGTAGGCAGGCAGAAGGGCTGGAGCAGGGCTAGGACAGAGATGGGTAGGCAGGCAGAAGGGCTGGAGCAGGGCTAGGACAGAGATGGATAGGCAGGCAGAAGGGCTGGAGCAGGGCTGGGACAGAGATGGGTAGGCAGGCAGAAGGGCTGGAGCAGGGCTAGGACAGAGATGGGTAGGCAGGCAGAAGGGCTGGAGCAGGGCTAGGACAGAGATGGGTAGGCAGGCAGAAGGGCTGGAGCAGGGCTAGGACAGCGATGGGTAGGCAGGCAGAAGGGCTGGAGCAGGGCTAGGACAGAGATGGGTAGGCAGGCAGAAGGGCTGGAGCAGGGCTAGGACAGAGATGGGTAGGCAGGCAGAAGGGCTGGAGCAGGGCTGGGACAGAGATGGGTAGGCAGGCAGAAGGGCTGGAGCAGGGCTAGGACAGAGATGGGTAGGCAGGCAGAAGGGCTGGAGCAGGGCTAGGACAGAGATGGGTAGGCAGGCAGAAGGGCTGGAGCAGGGCTGGGATGGAGATGGGTAGGCAGGCAGAAGGGCTGGAGCAGGGCTGGGATGGAGATGGGTAGGCAGGCAGAAGGGCTGGAGCAGGGCTGGGATGGAGATGGGTAGGCAGGCAGAAGGGCTGGAGCAGGGCTGGGACAGAGATGGGTAGGCAGGCAGAAGGGTTGGAGCAGGGCTAGGACAGAGATGGGTAGGCAGGCAGAAGGGCTGGAGCAGGGCTGGGACAGAGATGGGTAGGCAGGCAGAAGGGCTGGAGCAGGGCTGGGACAGAGATGGGTAGGCAGGCAGAAGGGCTGGAGCAGGGCTAGGACAGAGATGGGTAGGCAGGCAGAAGGGCTGGAGCAGGGCCTAGACAGAGATGGGTAGGCGGGCAGGAGGACTGGAGCAGTACAGGTCGACACAGGACTGGAAACAGGAACTCGGAGCAGGCAGGAAATACCGCTGGAAGGTTTGCGACAAGCATGAATGCAGGGCACAAGATGATCTGGCACAGAACAAAAAAAACAGGTGGGATTATATGCCAGACTGATGAGGAGACAACGAGGAACAGGTGAGACAAAACAACGAGAAACAGGTGAGACGATACAACATGAGGTAAATCTTCTTTTGAAGTAAATCTGTGTCGCCTCCAAGTCCTCCGCAACCACAAACAACACGGCTAACTCCTCCATGTTGTTTTTCTTCCAGCCGGTTTCAGAAACGTCCTAAACTGTCCCAGTTGGATCTGCTTAGGCGATTTTCATTTCCGCCTGAGGCAGGTAAGCCAACTGCTCACCGATGTCTAGTCGAACACGCCCAAAGGGCTCTATCTTGGCGATCTTAGCGCTTGGTCTAAGCGCATCGCGTTAAGTGCATTTAGGGCGTGTCCAAGTCCACTTTTGCTTTTTAGACGGCGCGTTTTTTGGGCGCTAAGCACGGCGCAATGTGCAAATGGGCTGAACCTAGTCTCTTCATTAATTATAGGTGTGTCTTGGGCATGACATGCAATAAACCAATCAAAATGTCCCGATATTCCATTCCCTTTAAAAGCCTGCTTTTCCACCTTGGTGGATTTGCTTATATGATGGCGAAACAGACATGTGCGTGTTTAGTGCGATCAAGGAATTGACTACCTATTAGCCTATGATCAATATTATTCGGACTAACCATTATGAGCTCCTGGTAATTCCTGACAGTGCTGTCATTTTACAAAATATATGCGGTTAAATTTAATTAAAAGCACCTGCAACAGCTGAGAATAAGCTACCAATGGCTTCCATCTCACCTTAGAAAATGCCTGCTTGTTTAACAAATTTTGTTTGATTATGCAATGAACTTCAAGCTTCATACGAAGTTCATTACCTGCATTCTAATTTTGATTAATAACATAAATAATGTTATTTTGCCTTAATGATGACACTAAATACGATAAAGCTGTCCGGTTGGAAACCCATATGCTTATGGAAATATGACCAACCTGTTTTACTGGTAGCGTAATGCTTTAAAACAATCCACTTTCCCAGGAAGACTGAAAAGTGCGATTTACAGCAGGGGAAACAGACCTGCTCCTGCATGAAGTTAAAGTGCACATGCAGAGAATGGCATTCAAATGAATTGTGAATTAATTGTGTAACATGCTGCAAATTTGTTTTTGTTTCTAATTAGATGCGTACAGTTCTCTTTAAAATATTTTGTTCAGTTATGGAATAACAGGTGAAATCAGCAGGGTTTTAATAAGCTGAGAGTATGGAAGCCATGTTGCTGTAATTAAAAAAAAATATATGAAGGACGAAGAATAGCGACGGTTACAATTTAGTTAACATGGTGACATTTATCTCCGTTTTTTAACCATAGGCTATTGAAAACCTTATGCACAACGAATCCGCTGTAGCCTAGGTTATTTGAAAAACAATTAAATCAATATTCACCGGACAAGTTTTTGAACTTTTTCCAGTCAAAACCATTTTATTTACTTACAGGCTGTAGGCCTAGAGAGCTGTGTTGTAATGACATCTGAAGCGTATTTTCAGATCTCAAATGTCCATCTGTTGCAGTGCGTGAGTTTTCCATTGAATGACAATTCGCGCATTAGGCTTGATATAGATGTTATCAGCAAATTTTTCAATAGATGGCCGTTGTCCCGTAACAGAAGATTGTCTCCCCGGAAGACTAGGCTACAGGAACTATTGGCACATCGCCTGGATGTTGCACATCGCCGGGATTTTGATGGAATGGGCTGAAAGCAATTTAATGTGGCATTCCCCTTCGCTGAGGGACAGGACTATGTGGTCTTTGACCTATGGACCCTTTTATTATTATGCATTTTTTAATATAGCCTACACAATAATATTTCACATTGTAATCTTGATATTTTAGTTATGCTTGTGCGCGCCCCTGTGTGTAACAGACAGAAGGATTTACCGGCGTTGTGCACACGCCTATGTAGACGCGCTTATATGCGCCGTTAAAATAACATGTAAACAACTGTAACATAACTTTAGACCCGGTTTGTGGTGGTTTTAGCGCAAGCGCTTTCTGTTGGCTCAAGATAGCAATACGCCAAAAATAAATCTGGCCACTCATCTTAAGACCAACACGCCCAGTTCACTTGCAACGGGCGCAAGAATACATGGTATTTAAACGACATGAGCGCTAGGCGTTATAATGAACCTAGCGTCAGGTGTAAGATAAGAAAGACACTTGCGTTTGGGTTAGCGCCGCTTAGCGCTGGGTGTAAGATAACAAAGACACTTGCGTTTGGGTTAGAGCCGGGTGTAAGATAACAAAGACACTTGCGTTTGGGTTAGCGCCGCTTAGCGCCGGGTGTAAGATAACAAAGACACTTGCGTTTGGGTTAGCGCCGCTTAGCGCCGGGTGTAAGATAACAAAGACACTTGCGTTTGGGTTAGCGCCGCTTAGCGCCGGGTGTAAGATAGCAAAGGCACTTGCGTTTGGGTTAGCGCCGCTTAGCGCCGGGTGTAAGATAACAAAGACACTTGCGTTTGGGTTAGCGCCGCTTAGCGCCGGGTGTAAGATAGGGCCCAAAAAGTCCTCATTCATTCTTCTGTATTTTCAGTGATATTGTGATTATGAGAAGATCACTCAACATTCAATTCAATTCAGTTAAATTTAATTTGTATAGCGCTTTTTACAGAGAACTGTCACAAAGACGCTGCACAGAGAAACAAACGGAAAAATTGAGCAAAAAACCAGGCCTTAACCCCCAACGAGGTAAACTCCCCAGTGGGAAAAAAAATCTGGGAAGGATTAGGATGGTAATGGATTGTAATGAGGGATCTAATACAACTATCTGGTAAGTAGAAAGTCCAAATAAAAGGATGTAAAATGCTCAATTCAAAGGGGCGGGGTGGTGCATCTGGGACTCCGGTTGCGTCAAGGCAGGGGCATAAACCAGGGGAGGGACAGGACTGGAGCAGTCCGCAAACTCAGGACGAGGGGCATTATTGGGGAGGTCAGCAGATCAAGGTGAGGGAGGAAAAGATAATAATACAATAATTCAGATTTTCGGTAAATTACTTGATGTCCTCATGCCATTAACATGGATGCTAGCTAGTTAGCCACATTTTGTGTGTTTGCTAATTTTATGCTAAAAACTCAACCCTGACCCTGTTACCTTAATTTAGTCTTAAAAGAGTACCGGGGTTTAGTAACCGTGACAGGGTTGAAATGGTCTGCTCTGGTTTGGATAATATCACCAATCTGAATGTATCCCTATAGAAAAGGTTAATAAAATATTACAAAATCATGTATTATTTCAACCATTCTTATTGGTGTTTCAACCGTTATGCGGATGTTTTTGCGCGTTCTTCTGCCCTGAGCAATAGTTGCCTACACAGCTCAGACAGCGAGCTAAACATTCTCCAATAAATCAGACAGCAGTGAAAGTTCAGTGTCTTTACTGGAGCCTTTTTGTGAAACTGCAACATAACAAGAAGACAACAAAAACATATGAATATACATGTAAATGCATGAAACAATACAAATTATAATTAGGCTATATGACATAAAAGCATACTAGTTAAATGTTCCTTCTGACAATATACACACAGAATGGACCACCAAACCGCTAAGGCACAATACTAAACAGCAACAATAATCTCTACACAAAAGGTAGCTAACAACAAGGCAAGGGTTAACACTAAACAGTTAGCTTTGTAAGGTTGCATTGCTAGCATAGGGTTAAACAATGGCTAGAATGGCTGTACTAAAACAAACGAAACTTATCACAACAATCCAAGCAATAGACAGATAAACATCTTGTTATTACTTACAGACTGTTCCAAATCAAGGGCGAAATATGAAGAAAGGAAAGAACACATGGAATTCTCCCTGTTTTCACTTGCCAAAAACGGAAATTCAATTGACTGACAGGAAGTGAAGATAGAAAATAACATCCGCCACTAGGTGGCGCCAAAAACCATGCAATTAACCCACTGGGGTCAGAACACTCCCCGTCTGACATCTATATGTCACACCTTTACATTAGGATGAACTTCAAAGGCTAAGTAGACAAGTAAACAACATGTTTGTCTAGGTAGTGTCCTTGGAAATCAGGAGAATGACCTCGGAAATGGGTCTAAGGAACAGTCTCTGTTCTCCTTCTCGGATGATCTTCAACTCAATCTTTCTGACTTTGCCATCCTCACTTGGAAAGGTCTTGGTGACTAGCCCAACTGGCCAGTCATTCCTCTTTGCTTGGGTGTCTTTTAGGAGAACGACATCTCCTTCTTGAAGGTTAGGTCTCTCAGTCCTCCACTTGCGACGTGCTTGGAGCCCACTAACATACTCCTTCTTCCAGCGGTCCCAGAAGATGTTAGCAAGGCTCTGGACTCTCCGCCACTGACTTCTGAGGAGGTCGTTGCTGTCAAAATGGCCAGGGGGTACAGGAGGTATGCCTACCTTCTGGGTGAGGAGCATGGCTGGGGTGAGTATGAGAGGTTGGTCTGGGTCTGTGGAGACTGATGTTAGCGGTCTTGCATTAATTATCGCTGTGACTTCTGCCATGAAGGTTACCAAGACCTCGTGGGTGAGCGTTGCGGAACCATGGTCCAAGAGCATGGCATCGAGGATACGGCGGGCGATGCCGATCATCCGTTCCCATGTCCCACCCATATGCGAAGCATGAGGTGGGTTGAACACCCATTGGCATCCTTGGTCTGAGAGGTAGCTCTCTATTTGCTTGTCGTGGCAACCCTTCTTGTCGATTCGAAGCTCCTTGCAGGCCCCCACAAAGTTGGTCCCACAGTCCGACCAAAACTGCTTCACGGGACCTCTGATGGCAAGGAAACGTCTGAGGGAATTGATGAAGGAAGACGTATCCATAGATTCGATCACCTCGACATGGATTGCTCGCGTACTCATGCAGGTGAAAATCACTGCCCATCTCTTTGCGTTGGCTTGACCACCTCGTGTTCTTCGTGATGTGACGAGCCAAGGACTGAACACATCTAGACCGACGTATGTAAAGGGGGGATCTGTACGTAGCCGGTCTGCTGGTAAGTCAGCCATGATCTGTTCTTCTTGTTTGCCTCGTAGCTTGCGGCAAGTGACACAGTTGAAGATGATGCTGCTGATCACTCTCTTTCCCCCCACAATCCAGAACCTGGCTGTCCTTACAGCTCCTTTCGTGGTGATGAACCTTCACCTCGTGAAAGTGTCTGACCACCAGTCGAGTGACGTGATGTCTGCCAGGCAGGAGTATGGGGTGTGATTCGTCTGATGTGAGCTGGGCTCTTGATAGCCGACCTCCAACCCTGAGAAGACCATCTCCCCCAATGTTGGGACAGAGTTTGTTGAGAGGGCTTGACTTAGGGACTGGTCGTCCTTCCTTGAGACATCTGATCTCATATGCATACACTTCGGTTTGAACAGTGTGGATGATTGTGGCTTTGGCTTGGTTGAGTTGCTCTTCATTGAGATGCCTGTTGCAGCTGTGCCATCTGTTGCACACTGCGCTTTTGGGCTCCTGAGAGAAAGACTGGGCAATGTGTTTGAGCCGAGCAACAGCTTTCAAGAGAGGGCTCCACGTAGAGAATCTTTCGAAGCGTGCACTGCCAAGTTTGTTGCATGATAGGCTGGTGACAAAGGTTGTAACCTCTGTTCGTAGCTCTTGGTCTGTCTCAGGGTCGATGAGGTTGAACATCTCCTCGTCTGTGTCTGTCTGCCTTGGGTGAGTGAGGAAGGCAGGTCCTGTTAACCATGTAGAGGAGGCCAGCTGGTTGGCTGGTAGTGATCTGGTTGCATGATCGGCTGGGTTATAGTCAGTAGGCACGTAATTCCACTGACTCGTTTGTGTGGATCGTCTGATGCGTTGCACGCGGTTGTGGACATAAACGAAAAACCTCCTGGACTCATTGAAGATGTAGCCAAGCACCACCTTGCTATCGGAAAAGAACTTGACGTCATCCAGTGTCACATCCAACTCTTCCTGGAGGAGCTCTGCGATCTCCACAGCCAATACAGCAGCGCAGAGCTCAAGTCGTGGCACTGTAATGTCTGGTTTTGGTGCAAGCTTTGCTTTGCCAAAAAGGAACCCCACTTCACTGTGACCTTTGGCATCTGTTACTCTCAAGTAGGCTACGGCGGCTATCGCTTTGGTGGATGCATCACAGAATATGTACATTTCTTTCTTTTGAGCTGCAGACAAGGGGAGTGAGGTGTACATTCTTGGAATCTTCAGCTCCCTCAAGTCTTGTAGGGATTCTCTCCATCTTTGCCACTCTTCGTGGCGCTCTCCTGGCAGTGGTTCATCCCAATCACAGGGATTAGTGGTAATGTCTCGTAGTATGGCACGACCCTGAATGCTGACGGGAGCGGCAAAGCCGAGGGGGTCATACAGACTGTTGACTGTAGACAGCACACCACGTTTTGTGAAGGGTTTATTGCCGATAGCCACCTGGAACGTGAACGTGTCAGTGGACAGGTCCCATCCGAGCCCTAGACTCCGTTGTACGGGTGGGTGGTCCTGCCAAAGCTCGAGACCCTGCAGCTCCTTAGCCAGGTCTTCACCTGGAAAGGCTCTCATGACGTCTGGGTTGTTAGATGCAACTTTATGGAGTCGTAGATTGGATTGAGCTAGCATGTGCTGTGTTCTCTTCACCACACTGATGGCCTCAGTCGCACTGGAGAATGACTTAAGTCCATCATCGACATAGAAGTGTCGTTCAACAAATTGCCTTGTGTCTCGTCCGTACTCCTCTTCTCCCTCCATAGCTGTCCTTTTCATGCCATAGATGGCCACCGCAGGAGATAGGCAATTCCCAAACACATGGACCTTCATCCGAAACTCCACTATGTCTCCATCAAGCTGGTCATCGCGAAACCACAGGAAGCGGAGATAGTTGCGGTGCTCTTCTTTCACCAAGAAGCTGAGGAACATTTGCTGCACATCTGCCATCACTGCAATGGGCTCGGGACGGAAACGGACAAGCACACCGATAAGGCTGTTATTCAGATCTGGACCCCCGAGCAGCACCTCGTTGAGAGATATATTGTCGTGCTGGGCACTTGAGTCAAAGACTACCCTGATTTGTCCTGGCTTCTGTGGGTGATAAACACCAAAGCTTGGAAGGTACCAGCATTCGTCGCCAGGGTCCAGTGGTGGGGCTGGTTCTGCATGTCCATTGCTGAATATTTTCCCCATGAACTCGATGTAGTGGTCTTTCATCTCGCTTTTCTTCTTCAAAGAGCGTCGAAGAGACAGGAGACGGTTGAAGGCTTGCTGCTTGTTGTTAGGCAGGCGCTGTCTTGGTGACCGGAACGGGAGGGGAGCCCCCCAGCTGTTGTCGTTGTCCTTTGAGAACTCTTTGTTCATCATGTGGAGGAAAGTCTCGTCTTCGACCGAGAGCGCCAGTTTGTCATCATCATTGGTGTGATCGAAGATCTGCTTGCCAACGCTACCTTGAGACATCTTGCCAGGAGGTTGTTTAGGGACTTCGCCTGTGAACCTCTCCTTAACGTGGATGCTGCTGTCACAAGGGTGGAAGAAGCTTGCGCGACCGTTTTCTAGAATGTGGGTCTTGTAAGCTCTCACAGTAGGCTTGTGGGCCCCCCTGAGGCACACGTCTCCGATGATGACCCACCCTAAGTCGAGGTGTTGGGCACATGGCGCATTGTGTGGTCCGTTGCACTGACTGCGAACCTTGTGGGCACGAATCACATCTCGCCCAAGCAGCAACAGGATCTCGGCTGAGGGATCGAGAGGTGGTATCTTGGCAGCGATGGGCTTGAGGTGAGGGTGATGAGCAGCAGCCTCTGGCGTAGGGATTTCCTCTCTATTGTTCGGAATCATGTTGCATTCAAGATGGTGGGTAAGGGCAGCGTGACCTGGCCATCTGCACCTACGATCATGAAATCCGTGGCTCTTCTTCCGTTAGTGTCTGTTGTACCGGAGCATGTTTTCAATGTGTAAGGATGGGCAGGTCCCTGGATGTCGAACATGTCGAAGAAGGCGGACCTGGCCAGTGATACGTTACTCTGGTCGTCCAGCATTACATACATCTTCTTCTTATGTTCTGGATGTTCTTTGGGATACACATTGACTAGGCACAGTTTTGAACATGACTTCCCACGCAGGCCTTCCCCACAGATCTCTGTGCAGCAAGATGTAGCGACAGCAGAACTCTCCTGAGTTCCCTCCCCGCCGTCTCCTTCTGGGGGAGTGGCGGACCCTTCTTCCATCCAAGGGGCAGGACCGCCGTGTAGAGCTGAGATGTGGCGGTCGCTTTTGCACTCTGAACAGCTGATGACTGCCGTACAGTCCTTGGCTCTGTGGTTGGTGGAGCTGCAGCATTTGTAACAAATTGAATGTTCTTTGAGGAAATTCTTCCTCTCCTCCAGTGACCTCATTCTGAAACCCCTGCATTTTGCGAGGGAGTGTGGTTTATTATGAATGGGACACTGCCTGTCCGGGTCCATAGAACGATCGTTGCTAGAGTTGGGGGATTCGACTTCAGTTTTACTGGCTGAGATGGCGGTCCGGGCCTTCCACTGGTTAGCTGGAGATTTCTCTGCTTTGGGAGGTGCTGTGCTGGAGCTTTGTAGGCAAAGCTGGGGTCTGTTTTCATCTCTGCCTGGTAGTTGACAAACTCAACAAAGAAGGAGAAGGGTGGATAATGGACGAGATGATCTTTCTTGTATCTGGTCCCTTGCTTAACCCACGCTTCCTGGAGGTTATGTGGCAGTTTCTCCACGATTGAGTTTATTCCTCTCGCCGTATCGAGGAAATTGAGACCTGTGAGATAGCCCTCGTCCTTTGCAGATTGCAGCTCAAGGAGAAGGTCTGCGAGCTCCTGGAGATGTTGGCTGTCTCTGTTTGAGATCCTCGGTGTGTCATCCAGACGCTTGAATAGTGAAGCCTCAATAACCTCTGGGGAACCATAGGTCCTGTCCAAGCGTTCCCATAGTTTGTTGAGACCAGCAGCTGGATTGTTGACGTGGACTGCTCTAATTCGCAAAGCATGTTGAAGTGACTCCCCGCCAAGCCACTTGGTGAGTAAGTCTAGCTCTTCACATGGTTTGAGATTCAAGCCTTCAATGGTATTGTGGAAGGTAGATCTCCATGACACATAACTTTCTGGGTGATTGTCAAACACCTGGAGTCCTGCGGTGAGAAGGTCGCGACGTGCAAGAAGGGCGGCCAAATCAGTGACATCTTTGGAACCGGGTGTGGAGCTGGAGCTGACTTTGAGAGGATAACCCACAGCATTGTCGCTGGTGGGTAGGTAGAGATTCAGGGGTCTAGAAGCCTGGCAGTTTGAACGAGGGGCTGGCAAGAAGGACTGCTGTGGCAGCTGGTGCTGTGTGTAGGGGTTCTGCACTAGCTGATGCTGCTGACCGCCCTGCTGCTGTGAACTGAAGAAAGCTGGTCGCTCATGTTTTATGAGAGGTGGCTGGAGAGGCGCAGCCTGTATGGTAGACACCTGCTGAGCTGATTGGACACTTGTAGCAGGCAGGGCAGCACTTTCGCTGGAACTCGTGGCTGGGAGATTCTGAAGATGCTGGAGTGTGGGCTTCCTGGCATCTACTGTGTCTTTGTACTGGGGCTGTGAATTGCATGCTGTCTTCCTGTCCTCATCATTTTGCTGGCGATTGAAGTGTGCATCAATATAGTCACTGGTACGTTGTTTTGACACAGCTGACGAGAATGTGGGGCCGTCACTAACAACATCATGCTCGTACTCAGACTTTTCGTCTTTCGCAGCCGCTTCTAAAACCTTTGCTGCGGCCAGAGCAGCTTCAGCTTCACTCTCCTCTTTAAGAGCATTCAATGTGGCATCGATCCGTGCTCTTTCAACCTCCATGTCTATTTTACGTTTAGCATATTCAGCTCGTGTGCCCTGGCTGCATCTTGGCTGGCTCTTGATTTACAGGAGCGATGTGAAGATGATGTTGTGTTTGATGATTTTGAAGATGACGATTTGGTAATTTTTTCGTCCTTACTGATGGAGATCCAGTCACTGACTTGGTCTTGAGGCTGGACTCGTCATTAGGATCTGGAATTGGTGAATCCATTATGATGCTTTCGGAGGCGTGTATCCAATCTGCATCGATGCTCTTGATATATGGGAGTCTTTTCACTCTTCTGCCCTGAGCAATAGTTGCCCACACAGCTCAGACAGCGAGCTAAACATTCTCCAATAAATCAGACAGCAGTGAAAGTTCAGTGTCTTTACTGGAGCCTTTTTGTGAAACTGCAACATAACAAGAAGACAACAAAAACATATGAATATACATGTAAATGCATGAAACAATACAAATTATAATTAGGCTATATGACATAAAAGCATACTAGTTAAATGTTCCTTCTGACAATATACACACAGAATGGACCACCAAACCGCTAAGGCACAATACTAAATAGCAACAATAATCTCTACACAAAAGGTAGCTAACAACAAGGCAAGGGTTAACACTAAACAGTTAGCTTTGTAAGGTTGCATTGCTAGCATAGGGTTAAACAATGGCTAGAATGGCTGTACTAAAACAAACGAAACTTATCACAACAATCCAAGCAATAGACAGATAAACATCTTGTTATTACTTACAGACTGTTCCAAATCAAGGGCGAAATATGAAGAAAGGAAAGAACACATGGAATTCTCCAACTCTGTTTTCACTTGCCAAAAACGGAAATTCAACTGACTGACAGGAAGTGAAGATAGAAAATAACATCCGCCACTAGGTGGCGCCAAAAACCATGCAATTAACCCACTGGGGTCAGAACACGCGTTTTGATCCTAAAAGTTGCATCTGATATATACCACCTCAAATGACTATATTAACAAGATTACCTTTGTGAATTTAATCAATCAAACATACATATATTTACATGTAATTTCTAGGGATGCACCAATTAATCATTTGAATATCGGAATCGGCCGATATTTGCTGATATCGGCTATCGGCTGATAAGTTGGCAGTGGCCGATACTTGTCTGTCGATTAGCGTCGCGTCAATCTGGTATACGTGTTCAAACTCGAATGGAACGGCAGCGTCTTTTATTTACCAAATTGACTGAAACTATGCTTTAATTACTCCTCTGACTTTAACTGCGTTTAACTAGCCGTCACAAGCACTCTGGCACTCCACGCAGTTTCTTGTAGGCTACAGAATGCATGCAGCATTGCTTTCAATAAATCTAGAAGCTTGTATTATTAGCCTACTGAGTTAATGTTGCCTCACAGCCTATCTGTTGAAAATAATATTTTGACCATATCATTTCAACGCTGAATAACAATATCGTTATCGGTATCGGCCAATTAGTGGTTATTGGTTTTGGTCCAGAAATGTCAAATTGGTGCACCCTTAGTAAGTGTCCTCCACGCTCTGCAGAAATCTTCTGCTTCTGTTATATATTGTCGTCACCTTCTTAAAATAATCGCCTAAGTCATTTTTTGAGGAACATGAGATTTTTGCTTAAATCAGCTCTTCATGATGCTGGCCACCTCTGGTAAAGTTGCGATTATTTTAAGAAGGTGACGTTGTAATATTTTAATTACCTCATATACCTCTATCTTCGGCCACCCAAGAAAATAGTTTGAAGCTAATTTATCAATCAAGCATTGTCTTCAAGGGAAGAGCAGACCATAGCCATCTCACAATATGTATATTATTATTTAAAAATGTGTTATTTTTATCATTATAACATTTACTTGTATTTATTGTAATGGTATCGTGTTTTACAAGCACATAAACACTTACTAACTAGACAATTACTGTATCTTTAAAATATTTCCTTGGGCTTTTGTATGCAGTGATATACACTACTGTTCAAAAGTTTGGGGTCACTTAGAAATGTCCTTATTTTTGAAAGAAAAGCACTGTTTTTTTCAATGAAGATAACATTAAATTAATCAGAAATACACTCTATACATTGTTAATGTGGTAAATGACTATTCTAGCTGCAAACATCTGGTTTTTAATGGAATATCTACATAGATGTATAGAGGCCCATTTCCAGCAACCATCACTCCAGTGTTCTAATGGTACATTGTGTTAGAAAGCTAATGGATGATTAGGAAAAACCTTGAAAACCCTTGTGCAATTACGTTAGCACAGCTGAAAACGGTTTTGCTGGTTAGAGAAGCTATAAAACTGGCCTTCCTTTGAGCTAGTTGAGTATCTGGAGCATCACATTTGTGGGTTCGATTATACTCTCAAAATGGCCAGAAAAAGAGAACTTTCATATGAAACTCGACAGTCTATTCTTGTTCTTAGAAATGAAGGCTATTCCATGCGAGAAATTGCCAAGAAACTGAACATTTCCTACAACGGTGTGTACTACTCCCTTCAGAGAACAGCACAAACAGGCTCTAACCAGAGTAGAAAGAGAAGTGGGAGGCCCCGGTGCACAACTGAGCAAGAAGACAAGTACATTAGAGTCTCTAGTTTGAGAAATAGACGCCTCTCAGGTCCTGAACTGGTAGCTTCATTAAATGGTACCCGCAAAACACCAGTGTCAACGTCTACAGTGAAGAGGCGACTCCGGGATGCTGGCCTTCTAGGCAGAGTGGCAAAGAAAAAGTCATATCTGAGACTGGCCAATAAAAGGAAAAGATTAATATGGGCAAAAGAACACAGACATTGGACAGAGGAAGATTGGAAAAAAGTGTTATGGACAGACGAATCGAAGTTTGAGGTGTTTGGATCACACAGAAGAACATTTGTGAGACGCAGAACAAGTGAAAAGATGCTGGAAGAGTGCCTGACGCCATCTGTCAAGCATGGTGGAGGTAATGTGATGGTCTGGGGCTGCTTTGGTGCTGGTAAAGTGGGAGATTTGTACAAGGTAAAAGGGATTTTGAATAAGGAAGGCTATCACTCAATTTTGCAACGCCATGCCATACCCTGTGGACAGCGCTTGATTGGAGCCAATTTCCTCCTACAACAGGACAATGACCCAAAGCACACCTCCAAATTATGCAAGAACTATTTAGGGAAGAAGCAGGCAGCTGGTATTCTGTTTGTAATGGAGTGGCCAGTGCAGTCACCAGATCTCAACCCCATTGAGCTGTTGTAGGAGCAGCTTGACCGTATGGGAGCAGCTTGACCGTATGGTACGCAAGAAGTGCCCATCAAGCCAATCCAACTTGTGGGAGGTGCTTCAGGAAGCGTGGGGTGAAATTTCTTCAGATTACCTCAACAAATTAACAGCTAGAATGCCAAAGGTCTGCAATGCTGTAATTGCTGCAAAGGGAGCATTCTTTGACGAAAGCAAAGTTTGAAGGACAAAATTATTATGTCAAATAAAAATCATTACTTCTAACCTTGTCAATGTCTTGACTATATTTTCTATTCATTTTGCAACTCATTTGATAAATAAAAGTGTGAGTTTTCATGGAAAACACGAAATTGTCTGGGTGACCCCAAACTTTTGAACGGTAGTGTATTAGTATACATATTATATAATGTTATTCACAAGATATAAATGATTTTAAATTAATTAAGTTGTACACATTACATGTCAGTCTAATAATGCGAATACCATGCTTACGGGGTACTAATCCACTGCTAAGTACGATGCCGCGCTTTACCCTGGAATAGTTTGCGAGACCAGCGAGACACACTGCTAAGTGAGATGCATCGCATTGGGGCCAACAGGTTCTGTTAGCCATCCATTCATGACCTCTTCTGGTACCTGTTTGAAGACATCATGTGTCTCATTCCAGGCCCCAAGCCAGTGACAAGTATGGATAAGTATGTCTGGGCCAAACTTGACCAGATCTAGTTCTAGTAGATCAGGGGTGGCCAATTCCAGGCCTCGCGGGCCGGTGTGTATGCAGGTTTTTACTGCCACCAGTTACCACGGTTCAATCAGCTAATTAGTCATACACACAATCACCGATTCACTTGTAAATTACAGAACGATAAAATGCTACAATACACGCATTGACGCATACCGGCACAAGAACATTCATCAGCTGCTTTTCATATCGCGGATATGTAGATTAAAATATCAGATCGTGTAAACGATTGGGCTAATTAAATAATTGTTAACTGGCGGCAGCAAAAACCTGCATACACACCGGCCCGCGAGGCCTGGAATTGGCCACCCCTGTAGTAGATGGTGGAGAGTGGGAAAGGAAGGGAGAAAGATGGAGAAAACACACACACAAACACACACTTACGAGACATTGTGGAGTGGTAACACACACGCACGCAGAACCACACACACACACACACACACACACTTACGAGACAGCGGGATGTGCAAGACACATCAGTTCTAAACACAACAAACTTCTGAGACTGGCCTGGAGAAAACACACGCACGCATGCGCGCACCGTGAAGTGAGACCAAATGCATAACTACAGATATTAGTTATATTACATTACAATCATTTGGCAGACGCTTTTATCCAAAGCAACGGACAATAAGTGCATACTAAAGGTAATTGAAGCAACTACAAAGCAGAGCTGACAAAGCACAACTTTCTCATAACATAGGAGCTGTCCCTAGTAATGAACATAGAATAGTACGCACAGTCAGCTATACATTCTGAACTATAAAATAACCCAAAAAAACCACAAGTTAAATAGAAAACAAGCAAAAAAAAACGAAGCAAGTATTAGGGAATTGGCCCTAGATAAGTAGTTTAGTCGAGCTGGAGTCTGAAAGTGCGTCTTCAGACCACGACGGAAAACGGACTGTGTTTGTGCAGAGCGCAGCGTAGTTGGGAGTTCGTTCCACCATTGGGGAGTTAGGGTGGAAAAGCTTTGCGGTCGGGACGAGTGAGAGCCGTTAACACGGACAGAGGGAAGTTACAGGTTATACTTATTCTGGGACCTCCATGTTGTGTGTTACCCAGTGTTCAAACCCGTGTTCAACCCTGTTACCCAGTGTTCAAACCTGTGTTCAACCCTCTTACCCAATGTTTAATCCTGTTACTTCATTGTTTTGTTGCAAAGTTTATAATAAATAAATTTAAAAAATTCAAGTATGTTTGGTCTATCATTTATGTATTTGCTTAATAAATTAAATGTTATAAATATTTTGGTTATTTTGGCTTGTGGGTTCCTTTTAAAAGGAAAAATGGCTTTGTCGTTACTGTAAAATACAACTTGCATGCATATATGGTCATTCTTTTGGAACAAATATCAATTATTTGAACATTTATCCATTCATTTCACACATGTTACTGTAAAGGGATGGGGGAGGGGCAATGGCACACAGGGTATTGTAAAGGGGTGGGGGAGGGGCAATGGGGAGGTGTAGGGAGGGGGGATAGGTCAGGGGGAAGGAGTTGGGGGATAACGGAGAAACGCCTGAAGGGCGCTTTTCTCTTGGTAAGATTAATTGGGGGACGTGAGTTGATGTTCTGACTGTGATGAGTGTTTAGTGGAAGAAACGGTGGAACATGTGTTGATGTTCTATGAATTGTATGATGCTGATAGGGAGAGGTTGTTTGAGAGAATGGACGGTTACGTGGGATATTAGGGGGAGGAAAGGGAAAGGATGTGGTGGGTAAGGCACTTTTCTTTTTCTTAGAGGGACAGGGTTATTAAAAAAATATTTAATGTCGGTAGGCTGTGTATGCACCTTTTTAAAGTTGGATATGATCCACCCACTAAAACCAAAGAAGAAGATTTGAAGTCACAGGGTGCATTCCCCCACTACCACTCCTCTCCTACCCGGAAGTATGCAAAACTGCCTGAAAGTTTCAAGTACGAGTATTTGCATGTACAGTATACAGTGTACCTGACATTGTGGTTTGCGTCGAGACATTAATGAATATGCAACCATTAATACGTAATTAAGATTTAATCAGTGACCTTAGATTAAAACACAAAGATCTGTTTCCAGGGCACGGAGGAGAGGAGGTGGTAGTGGAGGAAAGGAGGGTGCGTTTGAGTATTGGGACGCACCCACAGGTTTTGAGGTTCATACAATAAGCTGTCTCATGCAGCACACTGTCCTTATAGCTAGCTCTAGTGAAATGTAACTGCGTTTCCCAGAATGCCACTTCACTTAGCAAGTGGTTTCTGACGTCATTTATGTGGTAAAAGGAAGTTGAAACCAACAAGCAAATGAATTGTCGTGCTTTAGCCTACACATATAATAACACTGCTTTGGGCAACGGGTGCGTAAAGCGGGGGAAAAAACATTCGAAGTAAAGAAATGTGCTGTCCGCACAATTTTATTTATTTTTTATTTTTTTAAGGGCCGAGGTGAAAATTTGCTTTAGTGGCTATTTATTTGCAGAATCACACTGGTAAGGGAACAAGGTGCTCAGTGCATTTAAAACTAGCAGCAAACATTTCAGCGTAGGCCTATAGCTTTCCTGGGTTAGAAAAAAGTGTTTTCCACATTGCTTAATCATAATCTGTTTAGCCGATAATTAACCAATGTTGAACCACTAGGCTTTGTAAATACGCCGCTCAGTATTTATATGATACAATATCTGTCTGAAATCGATGAGACAGTCACGCCACAAAATTATAGGATCAATCAATTTGTGCTTTGTGCATACCTACATTTCATGTTTGTGGGTTGCTAAATTACTGGTTACACATTGCTCCTGTAATCAATTATATTTTTCAGTTACCTCTTGTCTTCTTCATTGTCTGAGATTGCAAGATGAAAGGTGCAACCCAGGAAGAGTAGGCTAAGTGTGTATTTTAGCCTGCCTATCAAAAGCCATCCCTGTGCCTCATCTTGTGGAGCTGCTGGCCTGTCATGGCAGGCTCTGGCATGGTCGGAATTTGATACCGAACTGCGGGGCCCATTCGTGTACGGAAGCATTGCTGACAGGATGAGCTACCCAGTTCACTGTTCTGGTGTGTGGCAGGGCCCCACGGTCTGGTATTGAATCCAGTTCTTAGCCAGTGCTGTGTCACTGACTCCATCACATCAGAGCTCTCGGGTGGTGTACAGTCAAGCCGGAAAGCCTGCACACCCCTTTCACCTTCTCCACGTTTTATTACATTACAGACATATTCTACATATTCTAGGTTTTTAGACATTTGTGCTAATTTATTAAAAATCTAAATGGAAAATATCATATGTACACAAGTGTGCACACCCTTTGATATGACACCCAAAAGTGGAGGAGGTGCATTTTGTTTCCACTGATATTGCTTGAGATGTTTCTACAACTTAATTGGAGTCCACCTGTGATAAATTCAATTGATTGGGGATTGCCAACACCTGCCTATACAAGGTCCCACAGTTGACATTGCATGTCAGAGCAAACTCCAAGCCATGGGTCAAAGGAATTATCTGCAGACCTCAGAAACAGGATTGTGTCAAGGCATAGATCTGGAGAAGGGTACGGAAAAATCTCTGCAGCTTTACAGGTCCCAAAGACCACAGTGGCCACCATCATTCGTAAATGGAAGAAGTTTGGAACCACCAAGAATCTTCCTAGACCTGGCCGCCCGGCCAAACTGAGCAATCTGGGAAGACGGGCCTTGGCCAGGGAGGTGAGCAGGAACCCGAGGGTCACTCTGACAGAGCTCCAGCGTATCCTTGTGGAGATGGGAGAACCTTTCAGAAGACCAACCATCCAGGCAGCACTCCACCAATCAGGCCTTTATGTTAGAGTGGCCAGACGGAAGCCCCTCCTTTGTAAAAGGCACATCACAGCCCGCTTGGAGTTTGCCAAAAGGCACCTAGAGGACTCTCAAACCATGAAAATCAAGATTCTCTGGTCTGATGAAACCAAAATGGAACTTTTTGGCCTGAATACCAAGCGTCACGTCTGGAGGAAACCAGGCACCGCTCATCACCTGGCTAATACCATCCCTACAGTGAAGCATGGCGGTGGCAGCATCATGATATAGGGAATGTTTTTCAGCAGCGGGAAGGGGGTGACTAGTCCTGATAGAGAGAAAGATGAATGCAGCTAAGTACACTGATATCCTTGAAGAAAACCTGCTCCAGAGCGCTCTGGAGCTCAGGCTGGGGCGAAGGTTTACCTTCCAACATGACAACGACCCGAAGCACACAGCCAAGAGAACAAAGGAGTGGCTTTGGAGAAAGTCTGTGCATGTCCTAGAGTGGCCCAGCCAGAGCCCAGACCTGAATCCAATTGAACATCTGTGGAAAGAGCAGAAAATGACTGTGTACCGACACTCCCCATCCAACCTGACGGAGCTTGCAAGGATATGCCAAGAGGAATGGGCAAAAATGTCCAGAAACAAGTGTGCCAAGCTCATAGCTTCTTTCCCAAGATGCCATGAAGCTGTAATCGCTGCCAAAGGTGTAGCAACCAAGTATTAGGCTAAGGGTGTGTACAGATATGTAACCCCTAAATAATAAATTTTTGTCAGTAAAATAAAATTGCATATTTTCTAAAAAACCTGTTTTCACTTTGTCATTATTGGCTATTGTGTGTAGATGTTTGATGCAAAAAATGAACTCAATCTATTGTAGTATAAGTCTGTAACGTAATAAAACGTGGAGAAGGTGAAAGGGGTGTGCAAACTTTCCGGCTTGACTGTATTTATCCACCTTCCAACTGTTCACCAAGTGTGCGTATGATACGAGGGTTTCTAATAATTCCTTCAATTACAACAAAGAGGTTCTGGGTTCGAGTCACGGTCCGGGTCCTCTCTGTGTGGAGTTTGCATGTTCTCCCCGTGTTCATGTGGGTGTTTTATCCAGATACTCTGGTGTCTTCCCACACCAAAGACGTGCATTTCAGGTTACATAAACTCCCACCGTTGCCCTTCATCCAGGCAGTGGCCTCTGAATAAACTGAACTGGTCTTGGTCCCCAGGCGCTGCACTGTGGCTGCCCACTGCTCCTATAAGTAGTTAGGATGGGTCAAATGCAGAGGACAAATTACCCCACAGGGTCAATAAAGTAAAATAAAAAAAAAGTGAATATGAAAAGCCAGAATAAAACATTTGAATCTGGGGGGGGGGGAAAAAAATCGGAATTAAGCATTCACCCTCAAATTCAGATTTGAGTAGTCTGATTGCATAATGTGCATAAACAGGCATAGCACAGCATAACCATGTAATATTTTGCATATGTATATAATTCACTTTTAAGGTGGCAACAATCAACATAGACAAGATAGGACATTTGTATCTACAAAATAAATAATTGTTAGTCTGACTACATACGCTTACATTTCTCTCTCTTCAGTCAACATTTTACTGTTGCTAAAACATATGCCCCAAAAAACAGTGATGTGGGGACAGCACATGGGCGCTCGTGGGCTGTGTGGTTTCCTCTTCCTTTACGGTACAATCTGTCGCTCACTCCCCGAGCTCTCTCACTCCAAGACAATTACGGAAGTAATACTAATAGCTAAAAATACAGACCAGAAAACGACCATACTCAGTTCTCTTCAGTTCCTTTTTATTTGAAAGTCTATGCTGTCTTACCGTTCGTTTTTTGTGCGTATCTCTGAGCACTGGGTCAGTTTATATCGTGACGTTCCTCTGAGCACATGGGTCAGTTTATATCGTGACGTTCCTCTGAGCACTGGGTCAGTTTATATCGTGACGTTCCTCTGAGCACTGGGTCAGTTTATATCGTGACGTTCCTCTGGGAGATTCCATAAACACCAGGATGCTGGGAATTGTTCTCATGGCTTTTGGTGAGTTTGATTTCCTGTCCTACAATATGTAAGAACTTCACTTCTGGTGAAAACACTGTATATATGCACAATAGAAGTTAACGCATAAGTAAGTTTACGTGCAATTTACATGTAATTTATCACCACACTTCAGTAATTATCTACCGTTAGTATGAAAGTGAATTCTTGAACACTGCAAAACAAGCATCATCATGCTATTTTCTGCAAGCAAAATAAATATTAATTAAATAAATAAATATCTGCTATGGCACAGAAAAATTACAGCATCAAACTGCAGTTTTCAATGTACTCTGTACATTGAAGATATTGTAGATATTCATATTAGATTATTGTAGATATTCATATTAGTGACTGTCAATGTGTTCTCAGTGGCCTTGCCTCATTCTATGAGTCTGAAATCTGCCCATGTAAATGTCAGTGGATCTGCACCACAGGTTATCATTAACTGAAAATACAACAAAACAAAATAATGAAAACAAATTGTGAAAAAAAAACATTATCATGAACTGAAATTAAAAGGAAAAACGAGGACAAACTGAAACCATATTGCATTGTTCTGAAACTAACTCAAATAAATAGAAATGATAATCTATTTTTATTTTTGTATCAGTTAAAAATGATTATATTTGAAAAAATCATTTAAAAAAATTACTGAGTTACATGTTGGTGTGCCAAATAGATTTTCTAGAAGGTACTTTCTTGATTTTACATGAGTTTTTTAATCAAAATTGTCAAAAGCTTCCCATCCACATAGCAGTCTAAAATCAAGTGTGTTTACCTCAAAGACATTAATAAATGTTGGTACCCCAATATGTTTTTGAAATGGGTACTGATTTTATTTTAATGTTTTAAATGCACAGCTGTCAGTAGCTTCCCATCCACATGCCGTTTTTTAACAGCAGTTTAGATCATAAACAGTCATTTGTGTTAGTACACCAATTTTATGTTCAAATAGGTGCTCTGTCGATATTATATTAATTGCGTATGTAAAATTGTCAATGTCTTCCCAGCTATTATACGTTTATAAATAGATGTATTTGTGCTGTAAGTTGGTAAATAATATTTTAAAATATACTTTAAGTAAATCCACAGATAAAGTGTGAAAACAGTTTCATTAAAAATTACATTTAATCCATTCTGAACTGAATTTTTGCTGTGTGATTTTATTTTCACCAACCTAGAAATGCATTGTATATGCACAATGTTATTTGTCTGTTTTATGTAAGTTTATCAGGTTTAATATTCATTTAAAAAAGGAATGAATGTTAAAATAGCTACAGTGAGAACGCACAAAAAGGGTGTGAATTTTGTTTTTCATTTTGTACATTTCAAGAAAAGAGGAACCTTTATAACACTGATGGGTGATAAATATAAAAATAATCATCACGCAGCAACAGACCGTAGCAACACAATTATGTAGATACATAGCAGAGAGTAGGCGCTAACCAAATCAACTGCTGACTTATTTTATTATCACAGAAGTAAGCTAGTTGAGGACCAGTGTAACTCAAATCCAGGCCGATGCTTTTCAATGGAAGTGGCTGAACCGGACCCTGTTGGTTGAGATCCAATCACATTTAAAACAATAACAAAAGGAAATACCAGAGACACATGTTGTAGAATGTTTTGATTCACCAAAATAATGGGTATATTTGATAATAAATAAAAAGCTTTGTTGTATTATTGTTCAAATTTTGGGATCTGACTGTGTGCACTTACATTCATGTACTCACCACATTGCTAAATTTTTTTTGTTTTCACTCCAACAGGTCATTTTCTGAGTGTCAGTTTGCCAGCAGGTAAGGGGAGTCTATTTACTGACAAATAATTAAAGGATGCAGTCTCATGTCATCGTATAACGAGGGCCGTGTCTTAATCAGTGCAATATTGAGTATGCCAGTTGAGTACGTTTTTTCTTTTTTTTTAAGTTGATACACGACAATTCAGAAAATTGAGTGTTCTTAATATCCCCGGATGATATACTTATTTCCGGGTTTCGCTGATAATAGTATGGAGGATATTTTTTTGCATACTGCATGTTACTAAACAGTATGCAGTAAACAATATACAAAAGTACACAGTACATAGGATGCAGTAGATAGCACTCTTATTCTGACACCGCCTAGAGCTCATCTAAACACATTCAGTGTTCTTGATAATTGGCAGTCGGCTGCTCTGTTCCTCTCTGTGACTTTTAGATGGTGCTCAGGTCAGACTGGTCGGTGGAAGTAGCAGCTGCTCTGGGAGAGTGGAGGTCTATCACAGTGGCCAGTGGGGCACCGTGTGCGATGATCGCTGGGATATAAAAGATGCTACAGTGGTGTGCAGAGAGCTGGGCTGCGGCTCGGCTGTGTCTTCACCAGGAAGTGCCCGGTTTGGCCAGGGAAATGACCCAATTTGGATGGATGAGGTTGTTTGTACAGGCAGGGAAGATTCTCTCTCACAATGCTCGCACAGTGGGTATGGAACACATAACTGCAATCACGGGGAGGATGCTGGTGTTGTCTGCTTAGGTAAGGGACTTTGATTATGTCTTTGATTGATAGTTAATTATATGAATAGTGGTGACATCAAGTTTATTAATAATAATAACATTTTACGATACAATTATCACATGCCCCTTACTATAATAGCTGATACATTTTAGCATCAATATATATATTTGGGTCATTCCATATAAAAATCAATCAGTGCTTCCCACCTGACTCTGATTTTTTATACATTAACTATAATCTATTTAATGAAGCTATGCAAAATGTAGACATTATACTGTGAATATCTTACGAGTTATGGTCTATTGAAGTACCTAGGGGTCGCTCAAATTCTGGCTCTTTTTATTTCGCATTAAATTTTCAGTCATTTTTTAGCCCTCATAACTTCATAAGTAAAGGTACTAGCCACGTGAAATTTTCACCCAAACCTTATTTCCGTTGTCAGATTGTGAACTTCGTTGATGATATGGTGTCAGTACGCAATATGTTCCTTTTTTTCGAAGCTAGGAAAATGATCTTGCAGACCCTGTCGGCTTTAAGATAAACATCTTCATTGTCAACTTTCAGCACTACTGCAAGATACCAAGCATTGTCATAGACCAAAACAAACTCCAAATTTCCAGGTTGTTGGGCGATGACACCACGGCCATTGTGGAAATCGGCAATGTCACTGTGTAATGTATAGTGGCAGTGGGCGCCATCTACGACAACGCTTGGTATCTTGCAATAGTGCTGGAAATTGAGAATTAAGATGTTTATCTTGACTTCATGAAGCCGAGAGGTCCTGCTAGATCAGTTTTCTGGCTTCGAAGAAAAGAAAAATATTGCGTACTGACACCACAGTGTGGCGGCTGTGGCTCAGGAGGTAGAGCGGGTTGTCTGCTGATCGCAGGGTTGGCGGTTCGATTCCCGGCTCCTCCTGTCCACATGTCCAAGTGTCCTTGGGCAAGACACTGAACCCCAAATTGCTCCCAATGAGCAGGCCTTGCATGGCAGCTGCCGCCATTGTTGTGTGAATGTGTGTGTGAACGGGTGAGTGAGAGGCCATTGTAAAGCGCTTTCGATAAAGGCGCTATATAAGTGCAGTCCATTTACCATTTACCATTTACATCATCAGTGAAGTTCACAATCTGACGGAACACTAACGGAAACTGGGTTAGTGTCAGGGTTAGGGTAACGGAAACAGGGTTAGTGTCAGGGTTAGGGTAACGGAAACAGGGTTAGTGTCAGGGTTAGTGTCAGGGTTAGGGTAACGGAAACAGGGTTAGTGTCAGGGTTAGGGTAACGGAAACAGGGTTAGTGTCAGGGTTAGGGTAACGGAAACAGGGTTAGTGTCAGGGTTAGGGTAACGGAAACAGGGTTAGTGTCAGGGTTAGGGTCCTATACAGGTGGAGATGCTGAATGCTCCCAACTTTTCCAATATTATATCTTCATCATAATTATTAGTATAAATTGTCAGTTGTAATTCTAGTATATAAAGCATGTGTGTACCAATGTTGTTTGTCAATTTTACTGCTGTAAACTATATTCGCGAATATATTCAAAATATGCCTATGTTTGACGTTTATTTTGAAACAGAAGGAATCATGGCCTTTCACTTGACGCAATTTGTTTTCACCAACCGCCTTTCCCACATGGTGATATGAACCTTCGAAGAAAGTACAAAAATGCATTTCTCCAGATTTCTATCACAAAATCTCATATTATATGTACATGCTACCAATGCCTGCTTGTATTAGTCTAGGCCACAGACATTAACCCGGCGCAGTTTGAACATTGATACTATATCCCATGACATTGCTGGCCAAAGTTGGTTGTAGAACAAATTGAACTGAACAAAACTGAGATTTTGGCTTGAGATTGTGAGAAGTGTACATAAAATAGATCTGATTGCAGATAGTTCAATATATCTTCGAGGCCTGAAAATTTTATGTGGCTAGCACCTTTAATTATGAAGGTATGAAGGCTCATAAATGACTGAAAATGTTATGTGAAATAAAGAGCCAGAATTTGAGCGACCCCTAGGTACTTCAAGGGGCCATAACATAATATATTCATAGTATAAAGTTTAAATTTAGCATGGCTTCATTAAATCGATTATAGTTAATGCATTAAAAACAATCAGGGGTGCGTTTCCCGGTAACGATCAATCTTAGAGTTAAGTGGGATTTCAACAAGCGGTTCTACGATGGCTCTTTAATTTGTAACACGCGTTTCCCAAAACAGTTCTTAAAGCGTGGACCCGCAGTCACCTCTTAAGTGCTACTTAACCAGAGGTGTAAAATCCGGGTTCAGAAAGTAAAAAGTCCTGCCCAGTATTTAGTTCCAATCACCTGGATTTGCTAATTTGCACAATTCCTCAGCCAGGAGGTAGAACTAATTAGTGAAATCAGCTGGCTGAGTTCATGGGTGGAATAAACACAGCAGGGCTTTTTCTTTCTGATCCCTGGATTTTACATCTCTGTACTTCTGTCTGTGCTGCTGTTGATTCGGGAGGAGGAGGGGCGATAGATTTGGAGACGCGAACCCCATGCCCAATACATGGCCGGTTAGGCACGTCAAAGTTTCTTTTGAAATAAATTTTTTCCCCACTGATTTTACTTGTCGCAATCTTATTTCTTTATAGGGCTGTTTAAGGAATGACGCTTATGGGTAATTTCCAAATATATAAAAATAAGTAAATTAAAAATAAATAAATAAACGTAAATATTGTTGCATCTTACATCACGATAAAAAACAATCAGTGGTTATGGTAACCGTAAAATTAAATGAACACTAACATGAAAAATCAAATAAAGTATGTGATTTATGGGCTTCTAAAACGCACTTAACTGTCTAAGACTGGTCTGGAGTAATCATTAATCTACGATCGTTTCTAAGATGCTTTTGGGAAACGCACCTAAAGTTAAAGAAGCTTTTCACGAAGGGTTTTACGACGTCTTAGCCTTACGATGCTTTTGGGAAACGCACCCCATGTGATTTTAAGAGGGGCAATTTTTCCAGAATTGATTGATTTTATATGGAATGACCCATTTACTGTATATATACAGTGCAGATCAATTAAAATGCAGAGAGGTTATAGTATCTCTTGCAAGAGTACCTGAAAAAAAGATATCAAGATCAAGAATCTTCGTTTTTGGGTCACAGACATCAGGACGTCATGGCTTGCCAAAGGATATAACCAAATACTAAATATGATGACTTTATTTAAGTTTATGTTAATTTGTCCAATACCTTTTGGTCCCCTAAAATGGGGGGGGGGGGGGGGGCTATGTATAAAAAAAGGCTACAATTTCTGCACGGTTCACCTGATATGGATGTAATACCCCTGAAATTAAAGCTGAAAGTGTGCACTTTAACTTCATAGTCATGTCTCCATTTCAAATCCAATGTGCTGGAGTACAGATCCAAAACAACAGAAATTGTATCACTGTCCTAATACTTACAGACTGCTCTGTATATATATATATATATTGGCAGTTTAAATATTTGACGCCATAATTAGAACAGTTAAGGTGAAGTAAATCATCAGTATTTTATTCTGTGCTGTCAGGTGCCCGGATCAGACTGGTAGGTGGGAAATGTCGCTGCTCTGGGAGAGTGGAGGTCTATCCCGACCGTGGTGATTGGGGAACCGTGTGCGATGATAGCTGGGATATCGACGACGCCGCAGTCGTGTGCAGAGAGCTGGGCTGCGGCACGGCCGTCACTGCCCCGGGAAGCGCCCAGTTCGGCCAGGGGAGTGGACAAATCCAGATGGACGATGTTGACTGTACAGGCAGTGAACGCGCTCTCTCAGACTGCTCACACAGTGGTTTTGGTACAAACGACTGTAATCACGGGGAGGATGCAGGCGTTGTCTGTTCAGGTAAGGGGAACCTATGCTTTTGGGAGTCTGGGAGGCTCACTTTAAAAATTTTGTAATTTATGTATTTATTTCTTTATTGTTTCTAATTATTTGGTGCCCAGCACAGGGCTGTCTATGTTCAATTCCCACCCCAATTTGGAATGTCCGATTGCCCCCCCCCACCCACCATGTTCATGGAAGAACCCCACAGCACACATGGGTAACTTACCTCAGTGCAGACCCACGGCTTTTTTTCGAAACACGTGGCTCAGCCACCTTTCTCACTACGCACCATCGCCAAACTCACACAGACTGGAATCAAAGGAAGACCACCCATACACAGCTGCATGTAGGCCATGGGCTTCCTGGGAGGCTCACTTCACTGACACTCAGTCAAAGGCGTTGTCATGGTTTGTGGGTTTTGTTTTCTTTTCCACTGTGATTCTCATCCTGTTTCTCGATTGAGAATCTATCAAATTTTTTCTATATTCCGGTCCGGGGTTTTGCTTTCCCCGTGCTCGTTATTCGTTTCACCTGTGATTCTACCTGCGGGGTATTTAAGTTCCTTACTTCTTTGTCATTCATTTGTACATTGAGCCAGGTATAGCCAGGTTTAAGCGACCTCGTAATATTAACGTGTTTATGTTCACTAGGGACTTGCTTATAGCTTTCTTCAGGTATAGGATTGTGTTCCTCCTGTTAGCGCTATTTATTTCCGTGCTGTTCTCTACAAAAGTGTTTTCTTTTGGTGGTTTTGTTTTGTTTCTATCGGACGTTTTAGTGTAACATTCCGAGGCTGTTTTCTTTGCTTTTCTCCTGTTTGGAGTCTAGTATTGAGTTCGGGAGATTTAGATTTGTACTTTACTCATGCTATTTGAGTTTGCCCTGTTTTTTCCTGGGTAGATTTCTGTTTGCTGTTTAGCTGTCGGTTATTAGTTCCTGTTTTTCTTCTTCTTTTGTTCGTGTTATATCTCCCTTATTAGTCATCACATTTGTGGGTGGCTTGTCTGATCTCCCTCACCTCTGCGAGTGATTCATCGTTACAAAATACATCACAGGTCAAATAATGAAATAAAATTACTCTCTTATCTCGGCTGCAAAACCTTTCCAATTTTTTAGGCATTTATCCATTTACAAACCCCAATTCCAAAAAAGTTGGGACAGTATTTAAAATGCTAATAAAAGCAGAAAGCAGTGATTTGTAAATTCTCTTTTACATACATTTAATTGAAAACTTTTAACTTATCAACTTTATTGATTTTTGTAAATATACGTTAATTCTGAATTTGATGCCTGCAACACGTTCCAAAAAAGTTGGGACAGGGGCAAAAAAAGACTGGGAAGTTAAAAAAACACCCGTTTGGAACATTCCACAGGTAAACAGGTGATGCTATCATGACTGGGTATAAAAGGACTCTTGATATCTTATTTTCATGTACTCTTACAAGTGACACTATAACGTCTCTGCAATTGAATGGATCTCTATGGAAATTGGGGGGTGGGAGATTAAGCTGTAAATTACACTGGAATTACATTGCAGGCATTTAGCAGATGCTCTTATCCAGAGCGACTTAGCGATGATTTTTACATATCATCCATTTATGCTGGGTATATACTGAATCACCTTGCTCAAGGGTAGAACAGCAGTGTCCTACCTGGGAATTTAACCTGCAACCTTTCGGTTACAAGGCCAGTTCCTCCTATATGAATAGGGAATAGTATGGTACCCATGGTTGGCTAAATGGCTGTCAGTCATCAAGGGTCTGTGGTATCAAACTAGCCTCAAACCATCACTCTACTGCTAGATATGCAGTATGGACTTATTTTTTCCATAGAGTTCAATAGGAAAATGAGTCAGGAGAACAACCCTAAGTGATCCATCCATATCTACTGCATATCTGGCAGCAGAGCTATGGTTTGAGGCTCATTTGACGTCAGACCCTTGATGCCTTACAGCCATTTGGCCAACCATGGGTTCCATACTATTCCCGTGTAATTTACAGCTTAATCTAGTCACACTCCTCAATTCCCATATGGATCCATTCGAATGCAGAGAGTATCAATTGTAGAGAGTACCTAAAAATAAAATATCAAGAGTCTTTTGATATCCTTTTATACCCAGTCATGATAGCATCACCTGTTAACCTGTAGAATGTTCCAAACAGGTGTTTTTTGAACTTCCCAGTCTTTTTTTATTTTTTTTCCCCTGTCCCAACTTTTTTGGAACGTGTTGCAGGCATCAAATTTGGAATTAGCGTATATTTACAAAAATCAATAAAGTTGATAAGGTAAAACATTAAATATATTTTCTTTGTACCGTTTTCAATTAACTTTATGTAAAAGAGAATTTACAAATCACTGCTTTCGGCTTTTATGTGCATTTTACATACTGTCCCAACTATTCTGGAATTGAACAAACCTTTACAGTAAACATGTTGCATGGACAATGTACATTCGGATAAAGGAAAAGGGTAAAATAGTGAAGTAAAATTACTGTATTATCTCGGCTGCAAAACCTTTACAACTTTTGATGGTATTTATTCATTTATTTGGCTACCAACTGATTTAATGTGGGGGCAGCTTTATTCATTTTAGGCCACAAAGGTAAGTAGATTTGCAGAGATTTAGTGGTGATATTGAAAACTTATTATTAAATGTGGACATAGGGTAACAAATATATTTGCCGTGTCGCCCTCAGTAATATAATTGTGAGAAAGCATATGGCTTCTTTGCTTTATAAACATTTTTTATATAGTTCCTCATACCTGTCAAGTGACTTTAAGATAAGAAAAAAAATAAAAATAAAAATTTTTTTTTTTATAATTGAATCTTTTTTTTTAATAGATGCATTAGGGAACGTGCACCAGCCCACCCTGTCGCGAAGCTCTTCGTATTCGGCGCTCTTGCCGGGAGACGAGGTTCGTTTTCGCTGCGTCACCCCAGCAGATGTCTGCGCTCCTGTTGAGGTCCGTTTCTACAAAGGTGGTTCTGGGAGCCCCCTGGTCGGCACGTCTGAGTCTGTGGGGTCGGGCGTGGTGCTGGCGGTGAATAATGTGAACACCAAGCATCAGGGCAGCTACACCTGTCAGTACACAGTCCAGGGCAGCCAGACTCGGTCTCTTCCCAGCAACTCTATTGCCATTGATGTTGGTGAGTGCGGTCTTTTACATACATGCATTAGATATCATATTCTATGTATGGACCTGTCCAGGGTGTATTCCTGCCTCTCGCCCAATGCATGCTGGGATAGGCTCCAGCACCCGTCACTGACCAGGAATAAGCGGGTTAGATAATGGATGGATTTTATGTACAAAAATTTTATGTACTGTCTGGCCAAAAAAAAAGTCGCACACTCAAATGTTTTGTTGGACCGTCTTTAGCTTTGATTACGGTGCGCATTCATCGTGGCATTGTTTCAACAACCTTCACAACATCACAACATTTATTTCCATCCAGAGTTGCATACATTTTTGGCCGAGATCTTGTATTGACGACGGGAGAGTCGAACCACTCCGTAAAGTCTTCTCCAGCACATCCCTAAGACTTTCAATGGGGTTACGGTCAGGACTCTGGTGGCCAATTCATGTGTGAAAATGAATCCTCATGCTCCCTGAACCACTCTTTCACATTTGAGCCTGATGAATCTTGGCATTGTCGTCCTGGAATATGCCCATTGATGAGATAACCTGGTCATTCAGTACATTCAGGTACTCAGCTGACTTTATTGCTGCATAATGCTGCTGAGCCTAGCCCTGACCAATTGAAGCAACCCCAGATTATAACACTGCCTCCAGAGGCTTGTACAGTGGGCACTAACACTGCCTCCAGAGGCTTGTACAGTGGGCACTAACACTGCCTCCAGAGGCTTG
The DNA here is from genome assembly GCA_022702515.1 of Ilyophis sp. 1 JC-2022. Lineage (NCBI taxonomy): Eukaryota > Metazoa > Chordata > Actinopteri > Anguilliformes > Synaphobranchidae > Ilyophis > Ilyophis sp. 1 JC-2022. The sequence goes on from CM040394.1 coordinate 108,470,730, forward strand.
TACATTGGGCACTAACACTGCCTCCAGAGGCTTGTACAGTGGGCACTAACACTGCCTCCAGAGGCTTGTACAGTGGGCCCTAACACTGCCTCCAGAGGCTTGTACAGTGGGCACTAACACTGCCTCCAGAGGCTTGTACAGTGGGCACTAACACTGCCTCCAGAGGCTTGTACAGTGGGCACTAACACTGCCTCCAGAGGCTTGTACAGTGGGCACTAACACTGCCTCCAGAGGCTTGTACAGTGGGCACTAACACTGCCTCCAGAGGGTTGTACAGTGGGCACTAACACTGCCTCCAGAGGCTTGTACAGTGGGCACTAACACTGCCTCCAGAGGCTTGTACAGTGGGCACTAACACTGCCTCCAGAGGTTTGTACAGTGGGCACTAACACTGCCTCCAGAGGCTTGTACAGTGGGCACTAACACTGCCTCCAGAGGTTTGTACAGTGGGCACTAACACTGCCTCCAGAGGTTTGTACAGTGGGCACTAACACTGCCTCCAGAGGCTTGTACAGTGGGCACTAACACTGCCTCCAGAGGCTTGTACAGTGGGCACTAACACTGCCTCCAGAGGTTTGTACAGTGGGCACTAACACTGCCTCCAGAGGCTTGTACAGTGGGCACTAACACTGCCTCCAGAGGCTTGTACAGTGGGCACTAACACTGCCTCCAGAGGTTTGTACAGTGGGCACTAACACTGCCTCCAGAGGCTTGTACAGTGGGCACTAACACTGCCTCCAGAGGTTTGTACAGTGGGCACTAACACTGCCTCCAGAGGTTTGTACAGTGGGCACTATGCATGACGGGTGCAGTGGCAACTGTTTTTTTGGCCAGGCAGTGTATGACAAACATGGTTCTCATCCTGAGATAATCATTCACTGTTATTCTCTGTGTGATGACTCTTGCACATTGCTTATACTGCTCTTTTTAAAACACTTTCACATTCAGCACTAGTTTGCATATGTTTGAGGCATTGCTGAATTCCATAGCTTAGCCTAACGTTCGCAATTTAACCATAGTTAATTCGTGAAGGAAATATCTCTACCTGTGTGTTTGCCATATAACAGGACTTCATGGAAGAGAGAATAAGAAAAAGAGAAGACACGCAGATATGAATTAGAAGCAACCATAATTCATAATCAATAATCCATAATTCATAATTCATGAATGTGTGTGTGTAGGGCATTTAGTGGGCGCCTTCATCAAAGCCCAGTTCCTTAACCATTATACTACACTGCTGCACTGGTGCATTTCTCTCATGTATTCTGATTCTTTTCCAGTGGTCCTGCTGCCACCCAGAATCTTCCTCAGCTTTCCTGCAGAAGGGTTGACTTGGGGCCCCCAGGGGCCAGAGCTGACCAGAGGCCACAGCTTCACCATCACCTGCTCCACTGAGCCCCAGTACCCAGGGGGCTTTTTCCACCTCTACTTCACAGGGTCCAATGTGACTGAGTCTCAGGCTGCTGTCAATCATTCTGCTTCCTTCATGTTTTTCAGTGCAGAGCATTCCAACCAGGGCAACTACAGCTGCGTTTATGAGACCACAGTGTCCACACGCCGCTTCAGCTCTCCTGCTAGCACACTGCTGCCCCTCACAGTCACAGGTAAGGAGCTACAGGTGCGTTTATGAGATCAGTGTCCATGCAGGAGTTCAGCTCTCCTGCTAGCACACTGCTGCCCCTCACAGTCACAGGTAAGGAGCTACAGGTGCGTTTATGAGACCACAGTGTCCACACGCAGCTTCAGCTCTCCTGCTAGCACACTGCTGCCCCTCACAGTCACAGGTAAGGAGCTACAGGTGCGTTTATGAGATCAGTGTCCATGCAGGAGTTCAGCTCTCCTGCTAGCACACTGCTGCCCCTCACAGTCACAGGTAAGGAGCTACAGGTGCATTTATGAGACCACAGTGTCCACACGCAGCTTCAGCTCTCCTGCTAGCACACTGCTGCCCCTCACAGTCACAGGTAAGGAGCTACAGGTGCGTTTATGAGATCAGTGTCCATGCAGGAGTTCAGCTCTCCTGCTAGCACACTGCTGCCCCTCACAGTCACAGGTAAGGAGCTACAGGTGCGTTTATGAGATCAGTGTCCATGCAGGAGTTCAGCTCTCCTGCTAGCACACTGCTGCCCCTCACAGTCACAGGTAAGGAGCTACAGGTGCGTTTATGAGATCAGTGTCCATGCAGGAGTTCAGCTCTCCTGCTAGCACACTGCTGCCTCTCACAGTCACAGGTAAGGAGCTACAGGTGCGTTTATGAGAACAGTGTCCATACAGGAGTTCAGCTCTCCTGCTAGCACACTGCTGCCCCTCACAGTTACAGGTAAGGAGCTACAGGTGCGTTTATGAGATCAGTGTCCATACAGGAGTTCAGCTTTCCTGCTAGCACACTGCTGCCCCTCACAGTCACAGGTAAGGAGCTACAGGTGCATTTATGAGAACATTCACTGAACTTTGGCTGTCAATTTCACTCAATGCTTCAAACTGCCCAGCGCCCAATAAAGACTATAGGTTATTTTTTTATACATATTGATAGTTTTACATGGAAAGAAAATTGCAGTGTTTTCATTTTATTAACCATATAAGTATTTAACCATTATTCTTTTTTTTTAAAAATTCAAAAAACGCTCGAACGGCCCTTCTGCAATAACGTCAAGGCTGAGATACATTCACATTTACATGCACACAGTGAATTTCCCCTAACTTTTTTTTTTCTGGAGCGGCGGCTCATAAGGTAGGGGTGGGGACGGTGTTGTGGGGTCTGGGGGTACTCCCCCAAAACATTTTCATTTACAAGAGCTCATTTCATGTATTTCTGTGACTTTTATAACATTGTTTCCCATACCAGTAAACAATAGCGGCACACTACCGCACCAACAATCTGGCCGTTGCTACTGTATTATAGGCTAGTACCTGACAATACACTACAGTAGGCCTATGCGTATGTGTATACTCCCATTTGATACCAATGACCATGAAAGCCGACCCAGCTCAATCTCAAGGTCTAACTTGAATAGAATGTGCCCATAAGTTAAACATCTGTTTTCACGCTTCTGCTTTTTTATACTGAAAAAATATAGAAAACAATTAATCAGCAAAAACATTTTTTATTCTGAGGTTAGGCTTAGACCACTGGCCTCTCACGTGGTCTTTCTGTTGTACATTGTGCATGTTGTATCACTGCATTTTATTTTGTAAAGGAAATAGCCATGATTCTCTGATTATGAACAACTCTAGGCTTGGCTATAATTATATAAATTTAAAAATATTCTTAAATGGTATGAGAAAGATGCACATAATTATCGGTGTTATTCGGAAATGTCAGGTAAAAATAAAATATGCTAAATCCAAATAAAATGGGTTGCACATGCATAACCGGAATACTAAAAGCTTGTAGGTTAAACACATTATTTGGTTTACAGTGACACAGTCTGCGTGTCGGCTGATCTACAGATTCGGAATGTGTTTCGGGTGTGGAAGTTAACCAGCTAATTTACGGTAAAAAAATGTTAAATAAATATATGTCGCAGCAAGCACGCAATTCTCGCTTCTGGACCGATGAGGAGACCTAAGTCTCAATTTCTGTATTAAAGGAAATTAACATTGCCTTGAGGGAGTGGCAATTGCCGGCTGCTCCCGAGGTGGGGGGAGGGACTCGATGAGAATCGTCATGCACAGAGCGGCCCTGGGCGAGTTGGAATCACGGTCAGGAGCTCGAGGAGTTGGGCTGATGTACCGGCTGATGGAGTTGGGAGGGGTTGTGAAGCGGTGATTTTCTGGCGGTTGCTATCTGGGGGGAATTGAATTACATAGGGTCCAATTGGCTACCAAATTGGGAGAAAAAGGAAAAAATCGAATTTCACACATTAAAAAAAATTTAATAAAAAAAACATTGTGGAGTTGGACGGCAGAAAACCTTGAAATAGTGATTAGTTTAACGCTGTAGCAGACAAAATTATTTCAGTCAAACCACAAAACAAATTAAACATAGGTGGAAGACACTGTATTAACTGATTTTCATTCATTCAGATAATGCTGCTCACCTGCTTCAGTTGGGAGTAGGGCTGGTTCATTGGGAGTAGGGCTGGTTCATTGGGAGTAGGACTGGTTCATTGGGAGTAGGGCTGGTTCATTGGGAGTAGGACTGGTTCATTGGGAGTAGGACTGGTTCATTGGGAGTAGGACTGGTTCATTGGGAGTAGGGCTGGTTCATTGGGAGTAGGACTGGTTCATTGGGAGTAGGGCTGGTTCATTGGGAGTAGGGCTGGTTCATTGGGAGTAGGGCTGGTTCATTGGGAGTAGGACTGGTTCATTGGGAGTAGGACTGGTTCATTGGGAGTAGGACTGGTTCATTGGGAGTAGGGCTGGTTCATTGGGAGTAGGGCTGGTTCATTGGGAGTAGGGCTGGTTCATTGGGAGTAGGACTGGTTCATTGGGAGTAGGGCTGGTTCATTGGGAGTAGGGCTGGTTCATTGGGAGTAGGACTGGTTCATTGGGAGTAGGGCTGGTTCATTGGGAGTAGGGCTGGTTCATTGGGAGTAGGACTGGTTCATTGGGAGTAGGACTGGTTCATTGGGAGTAGGGCTGGTTCATTGGGAGTAGGGCTGGTTCATTGGGAGTAGGACTGGTTCATTGGGAGTAGGGCTGGTTCATTGGGAGTAGGGCTGGTTCATTGGGAGTAGGGCTGGTTCATTGGGAGTAGGACTGGTTCATTGGGAGTAGGACTGGTTCATTGGGAGTAGGGCTGGTTCATTGGGAGTAGGACTGGTTCATTGGGAGTAGGACTGGTTCATTGGGAGTAGGACTGGTTCATTGGGAGTAGGACTGGTTCATTGGGAGTAGGACTGGTTCATTGGGTGACGTACGGCGTGACTGGGATTCTGAGCCTGAAGCTTAATCTGCCTGGCACCAGGGGCAACTTGCTAAATGTTAGCCTCCGTTTATTAAATGTTGGCTAAATGGAAACACTCTGAATTTTCTATGTGAAGATATGAAGTAGACCTGTGATTTTCAACCACTGTGCCGCGGCACACTAGTGTGCCGTGAGAGATCGTCAGGTGTGCCGTGGGAAATGATCCAACTTCACTTAATTAGTAACACTTTTAGTTGGTGGTGTGACTCAGGATTTTTTTAAATGTAAAAAATGTGCCTTGGCTCAAAAAAGGTTGAAAAACACTGAAGTAGACTAGCACGCCTATTTCACTATGGAATTAGAAATCAAGTTCATTTGCACCACTGACCCTCTCTTTTCTCTCTTTCCATTTGTGGAATCCTGATATTCTGTACTTTAGTAAGAGTCATGATGACGCACTGTTTGTATTAAACCACAGAACTGGTATTAACTCTAAACTGACCGAGCAACACAGTGGTCAACACCACAGGTTTGAGTTTCAATGGTGAGATTTACTATTATGAATAGGCGTTCCAAAATGCAAATAAAAAATTTCATAACTTTGACTTTTCCCACAACTTTTTTATCCATTTTTTTCTTACTGAAAACCTCCTTTTGCCACAAATGTCATAAAATTATTGGAAAGGGTTTTGTTTTATATTACAAGTTTTAAAGTAGAAAGCTAGTGATTTTAAAGGAGTTTTCAATGCCCTGAGCAGTGTCAATGATGGTGACCATATACAGTGGCTCCTGTCACAGGATTAACAGATTTAGAGATTAATTAATAGCGTTCTGTCAAAACGCAAAGTGTTTCTATACAGTAAAATCCCCAGAGTTAAATCCACTCTAACACTAACATCAATTCTAAGTGTTTATATTAGTCCAACAGGGACAATATGTGCCCTATTAGTGTTGAAAAAGTACTCTGTTGGAGTGGATTTTACACTTATCAATTTGCTGTTTAACATGGGGATGTTCTTTAGTGTGTTAGTGCTTTTCAACAGATTGAATTCTTTGAAATGAAGTTCCTAAATGTGTAAAAAAAAAAAATAGATGCAGTACAAATCATCAATGCTGTAATATGAGACTTGAGAAGTGCAAAGGGATCCAATCCTGAAAAAGTTCCCTGTAATTTTACATGGATTTTCCTCCTCCTCAGCCTCCTTGGTCCTGCCAATCACGTTAGGAATGTCAGCAGGACTTCTGCTTCTGCTTCTAGCGCCTGCTACCATCTTCCTGGTGTTCCGGAAGAGAAGGCGTAACCCGGGAAACGCCCAATTTCAGAAGACAGCTGGCGAAGCATGTTAGTACCTCGTTTCGGAGCTGCACCTATATGTGACGTGCGCTTGCTCCACCACGTTAACATTGTAGTTAAGGAGTATGGTTTATGTCGTCTTTAAGAGTGTGTTAACACGGTTTAAGAGTGTTAACATAGTTTAAGAGTGTGTTAACACACTCATTAGGTAATTCATGTGAATGTATGTCAGGGTATTAAACTCAGTTGCTGGAAGGTTGGGCTTTATATCCACATTTAGTTTTTAAAAGAATAATAATAAATTGTAGAAATTGTAGAACTGAAGACCAAAAACCTTTTTTTTTTACTGCAGTACATTCTAGAAAATTGCTCTAAGATTATATACAAACATCAGCCCAAATTGGTTTCATACACACACACACACACATATATATACAGTATGTGTGGGTGGGCATGTGTAGTCTTGTGTAATGCTTACTTTAAATTAATATTGATAGTTCCACTTTGCATCATGAGACTAATAATGAGGAATCATTAATTAATCATTAATCTCAATGATCGTATACGTATTGATTATGAGTAATTAACTGGTCTACATTATACAGAGTCTGACACGCATTCTGCTTCAGGTACCATGAACACTTACTACGCCAGAGGAAAGGTCCGTGAGGAAGAGGAGGAGCAAGTCTACGTAAACGCAGAATCGTTCGATGTCAAGTACAATGAAGAGGAAGAGGACTCTGGCAGTGACGCGGACTACGAGAATTGCAGCCAGCCTCTTGAAAACCAATACCAGGTGGAGGATGATGAAGATATATATCAAAACTAGGCAGATGGACCAAAGTACTTTTCCTGTTGAATGTAATCTTAAGAGCAGGTTGTCAAATGTATTTTGTGACTGGATAGAGACCAAGGGGGAGATTCTCATTGGATAGAAATCAAGGTTGAGATTATCATTTGATAGAGACCAAGGGGGAGATGCTGATTGGATAGAGACCAAGGGGGAGATGCTGATTGGACAGAGACCAAGGGGGAGATGCTGATTGGATAGAGACCAAGGGGGAGATGCTGATTGGATAGAGATCAAGGGGGAGATGCTGATTGGATAGAGACCAAGGTGGAGATGCTGATTGGATAGAGATCAAGGGGGAGATGCTGATTGGATAGAGACCAAGGGGGAGATGCTGATTGGATAGAGATCAAGGGGGAGATGCTGATTGGATAGAGACCAAGGGGGAGATGCTGATTGGATAGAGATCAAGGGGAAGATGCTGATTGGGTAGAGACCAAGAGGGAGATGCTCATTTGATTGCATGTATTCATTATTAAAGGAAAGGGTGAAAAACTCATTCTAGAGCAAAATCTTGTTTGTAAATATTCTGAAATTCTCACAGTTTGAAGGCAATGAGATATACAACCTGTTTTTTTATCGTTTTTAAATCAACTTAATTTAAAGTAACAAGTTTTTAATGACTTGTTTATTTATGAGAAATATCTAGTGTAAAGCACTGATTAGTATTTTGACAGGAGATCAGGGCGGCAGTGTAGAATAATGGGTAAGGAACTGGATTTGTAACCGAAAGGTTGCAGGTTCGATTCCCAGCTAGTACACTGCCGTTGTACCCTAGAGCAAGGTACTTAACCTGACTTGCTTCAGTATATATTTAGCTGTATGAATGGATGATTGGATGAATGGATAAATGTAATAAGAAGTTGTGTAAGTGGCTCTGGATAAGAGCGTCTGCTAAATGCCTGTAATGTACTGTACTGTAATGTAATGTAATCAGAGCTAGAAGTTTTCTTATTCCCCTTCTTAAGTAATGTTACTAGGAGGCACACCAGCAGCAGTGCCCACACTGCAAAAAAAGTGCTTTAGTCTTGAGACTTCTTATTAGCTTGTTTTAAGTTACTTTTTGCTCGACAAGTGAAATTATCTTACCCCACTTGCAAATCTTGAAGAGTAAAACTATCTCACCCCACTGGCAGATGGTGTCTTATTTAGCAAAGAAGTAACAAAATTAAATATGTGATTAAGATGCTTGTTGAGATTTGGTTTTTGTAGTGTATAATAGTCTTAAGATGATGTTTATGAAGCAGATAGCAGGACCTTTGTGTGTGATGTTATTTTCTTGAAAAAGTGAATAGCCGTCTAAATTATTTAAACTCATCACATTTCTGACTTTAGAAAAGAGCAACTTACTGTAGGGAAGTGGGGAAACTGGAAGAAATGCTAAATCGTGTTATTCAAATAATAGCAAGTGCAATGTTCATACATATAGCATAATTATGCTGACTGTACCTGAATGTTCTTAATAAATTATTCATTACAAACAAATTATGTCTTATAGCTATTATTAATGCTGCTAGATTAATGCTTGCTTTTCCTGTTAAAGCTACAAGTGTGAAATCTAGTGGTCAATATGAAAATAAATGATTCACACAATTGCAGCTGCAGTAACCTCATAGATATAACAGTTGGGTATATGTACCACTACCAGGGTTTGTAAGTATGAGTAAAAGAGAGAGAGCGAGAGCGAGTCTTTCAAGGTTATTTTATTCAAGTCTCTGGAGACCTGAAGGAAAGCTCACAGAGCCCCCAGAAACCCGATAAACACAGAAACCCCCCTCCCTCTAAAAAAGTCCACATAACCAAAAACATTTAAACACACAGAACAAAAAAGGGAACAAAAATAATAAATTATTATCAGTCATCCGACAAATGAGACAGATAAAGAAAGCACAATATCTTCACTTTTCTCACCCCCCCCCCCCCCCAATACCCATCTCAAAACTCCAGCTGGACCCCCCCCCCCCCCCCCCCTTGCCTGCAAAGGCACCCCTCTTTTTGACCACCTGCACCGGATCCTTTTTCCCAGATTGCCATCTTTGCCTGGCCCAAAAGATAGTTGATAAGTGTGCACTGCACAGATTTCTTTTTGCCACACAATACTTGATCTCTGTATTGCGGTCCATATGAAAATAAATCACTCACAGAATTGCAGCTGCAGTAACTTCATAGATATAATAGTTATATGTACCAGGGTTTGTATTAGTAAAATAGAATAGGGGAACAACAAGCAAAAACCAGAAAAACCACTCGAAGGAACCAAAAACAGCAACCTTGGCTAAGGCTGCAAACGGTGGTAATGGTGAGTTAAAATAAGCGATTGGAATCCACCCTGTGTGTTTCTTCCACCCATGAACTCAGCCAGCTGATTTAACTAATTAGAAAATAAATTGTGCTCATTAGCAAATCCAGGTGATTGGAACAAAATACTGCAGAGGTTTTTTTTACGTTCTGAACCTGGATGTTACACCGTTGATTTAAAAGTCTTTTGAAAAATTATTTAAAAAGCAATTAGCTCAGACATCACCTCACGTACATCACCATAGAAGAACAGGGGTAGGCATCTCCATTCCTGCATGGCTGGTGTGTATGCAGGCTTTCATTGTCACCACTTACACTGGCCAAATTAGTTTAATACACTGCTGGTTTAACCGCGCTCATGTTGGGACACGGGAACTGTCTTCATGAACTAGCCGTCATTCATGAACTTATCAAGAATTGTAGGTGGTAGAGGCGGGTTTCCCCCTCATCATTGTAAAGCGCTTTGAGTCACTGGTTGGTGAGCAAGGCGCTATATAAATGCAAGGCATTATTATTATTATATTTAATGTTTTACCTTATCAACTTTATATATTTTTGTAAATATATGCTAATTCTGAATTTGATTCCTGCAACACATTCCAAAAAAGTTGGGACAGGGGCAAAAAAAAGACTGGGAAGTTGTGAGCAGAAGTTGGCGTGAAATCCAGAAACAGATACGGCCTTCCGTGCCCCCTCCAGTGGTAGAACATTGTGCCCCCGAGATGCCATAAATCCATGTTTGCGGTTTCACCGATTAATCTCATTGGTTGTCTGTAGCTAAATGGTGGCGGTTGCCACCATGTTTGTTCCATGCAGTTGGGCTGGGGGGCTCCACCCTGCTCTGAGGGGGGTGTAGCTGGCTGTCTGCAACCCGGGGGGGGGGTGGGGGGGCTTGTCTCCATGGCGACCAGGCCAAGGCTAATGAGGGCTATGAAGCGGGACGTCCAGCTGGGTCCAAGGGCCCCCTGCAAATTTAAAAACAGGCCTGTCTAGCCATGATCAGGGGGTGTCTCTGAAAACACAGCTCTGTGAGGACCGGAACTCTGCAGCGGGGAGGTAATTCCAAAGACAAAAAAACCTCCAGGGCAAATCTGGAACATGGACTCCGGGTTCCGGGTTTTACTCAGTTATCCAGCTAACTCAGTAATCCTGCTCTGAACTATACCCCCCTGCTTTGTAGTATACCCCCCAGGGCATATCCCAACAAGCACAGGTTCAATCATTTTCCAATTAGCACAAGAGTGGATGGTTCCTGATAAGCATAGAAAAGGAAAAGGCCCAGGGGGTGGATTCATTTTTTTAAGTTAAGTACCTTGCTCAAGATTACAACAGCAGTGTCCTACCTGGGAATTGACCCTGCAACCTTTGGGTTTCACGACCTGTGCTCTAACCATTGTACTATACTGCCACCCGTATCCACCAATCAGTCTACACACTCATGCACAACACTTCAGGGGGAGGGAAAAGGCAGAGCTTAAAACCTGGCTGAACCAATCAAAAGGTTTTGCTCTCCTCAGCATAATGCAAGTGATTGGCTCAAATCTTTTAGTCACTGATACCACATACTAGCCCTGTCTATTATTGGTTTCATCAAATCATCACTTATCCGGGATATACTTTGCAAAGTGTCTGACAATATTTCTATTGTGATACGATATTTCTATTGTGAAGGGTGGAATATTAAACGCAATTCATGTGGTTACTTGATTGACAGGACAGCTGAAGAATGTGACTTTTATCCACGAGAGTACATATATTTGAGTCTCGTTATTACAGCTCTTTCAGAACCCTTCCTGCAGATTGTTCTGGATTCATTCTATCCTGATACCCTCTCCTCCCACTCAATTCCCTCTCCGTTTGCTTTGAGTTACAGTTAAATGGGTAAGCATAATTAATCCGTTCATTGCATCCAAATTGGGTTGTTATATATTATGAAATATACATGAGATTGCACACACTCTGTCAGAGATTTTTCAAAGGAAGGTTGGAAGACAATCAAAACAAAGGAGAAAGCTGGCTAAGTGTCCTTGAGAGCATCAATGCTCGCTCCGTTGTCCCTCTGTGATTAAACCTTATTGCTCCCCTGGGGTACACACTGTCATCTTTACAGCTTCTCTTCACATCTCTTACTTTCTGCCTTTCTGCCTTCAGTTCCTTTCAAGGTGAACGGTGGACACGAGAATTTAGAATCATTTGGAATTCTACATTCTACACGTCGAGGTTGAAGTTGTCCAAATACATTTTTCGTTTCATCCTCCATTCGAAATGTATATTGAATTGTGAAAAGAAAAAGATGTCAACCTTTGAATTACAACAAACTTGATTACTACGTTTAATTGTCAAACTGTGCTCAGAATGCACAAGACAGAGCTCAGCTCTTTTGGCATATAACTTAAACATCCCTCTAACACACAGATTACTTCTGAGAATTTCAGATTTATTCGCATTTTACTGACGGTTCCAACATTAAAGAAAGTCCTTATCGTGGAGTGCCCTCTTGTGGGCAGAATATATTCATGTTACGAAATTTTCTCTGAAAACTTCAGAATGTTGTCCGGACAGCTCCTCTGTGTAATGCATGCTACCGTTTGTTTTTGCTTTAGGTCTCCCAAACGGACCAAATCGCAGTGGACCTTGCGTTAAATCCTCCCCCTGCACCTCATTTAAAACATTCAGTTTACAGAGAGACGTGTGGCACAGCCCAGAGGGGCGGATGACTCTAAAGCCATATACGAGCTAACCCCTCCCACCCCCCTATCATGGCACCTAATGAGGTGTGATCCCTGAATCTCTATCTGTCACCCTCTCTGCTGAGAGAGGGCTTGTCTGCTCTCCTTTAAAAAATAAAATCCTGTTAATGTTCAAGAGGACGTCCCCACCTCCACCTGAATTCCAAGCTTTTACTTTAAACTTTATAAACTGGCTATAAACGTTTCATACAAGACAATGTTGACTTATCCAGGATCAAAATATGGATTTCTACACCAAAATGTATAAACCCAATAACGGGTGTTTAAAAAATAAATAAATAAAAATCAGACACTGCAGAGGTTTAAAGTGATAATTCACTTTCTGCAGTTCTTTAAAATATGATTTAAAATTTTTGTGTATGTTTTTCATTGGCCCAGGAATTTTATGTGTGCGGTGAATTTTTTGGGATTTAAGTTACTGACAACCTGCTGACTTTACAATGGCTGCAATAAAGACATTCAGGATTGAATTAAAGCCAGAAAATACACTTCAAGTAACTGCAAAGTAGCTTTACAGCGAGCGACTTTATGCCCCCAGGGGTTGTACGAGTGTATATTACCCTTTTATTCTATAAAAATAACCTTTCATCTTATTTCCGGTTGGAACGATTTTCTGTGGCGCATGCAATCTGACACCAGTGCACTAAAAATTTGGTGTGGCTTCCTACATCAATATCACTACAGGCATCTGACAGGAGTCGAGATCTTTCAGCACCAGAAAAATTAGAAGGTCGGAAATACTGGAACAATATACAAATTTATATTTACGTTTATAATTATTAATAAATTATATAAAAGGAATCTCTTCATTGTAGAATCTGCACAGCCTCTGGAAACATATCCTCATAGTACTTTTTGGAGTTACTTTAAATTTGTTTTTCGTGCTTTAAACTGCAATGGCCGGGTACCCCCATACCACCATTGTAAAACTTTGGATCATCAGAAATTTCTGGAAGTAGATGTGGATGGATCACTGCAAGGGTTATTTCTCCTGACTCATTTTCCTATAGAACTCTATGGGGAAAAAAGTCAGGAGAAACAACCCTTAAAGGGATCCATCCACATCTACTCCATATCTGGCTGCAGAGTGATGGTTTGGGGCTCGTTTGATACCTTAGACCAGGGGTCACCAACCTTTTTGAAACTGAGAGCTACTTCAAGGGTACTGAGTAGTACGGAGGGCTACTTGTTTGATACAAACTTTCTGAATAACATAAAGTTGCACAGATCACCTTTTATTTTCTTTATTTTGGGGGTAAAAACCACATCAAGCTCCCCAACGTAGCTGCGCCCGCTTCCTTGTCTCAGCAATGGCGGTTTGTCTTGCGCACAATATTGAACTTTGACTTCAGAGAAGGTCAGAGTTCATATATACATAAAACATTTTTGTTTTTTAAATTTTATATTATATATTGTCATTTTCAAATTTATTTAAAAAGAACAGCAACACAATTAAATACAATTTTTATTTAGACAGATCTACCAGGTGCCCGCGGGCACCATGTTGGCTACCTCTGCCTTAGACCCTTGATGACGTACAGCCATTTCGCCAGTCATGTGTTTCATACTGTACCAGCGTAATTTACAGCTGAATCTAGTCTTACCCCTCAATTCTCATAGAGATCAGTTCAAATGCAGAGAGGTTATAGTATCGCTTGTAACAGTATCTGAAAATAAGATATTGAGAGTATTTTGATGTTGATTGGTCACAGACTTCAGGAAGTAACAGCATGCAAAGGATATTACATTACATTACAGTCATTTAGCAGAGGCTTTTATCCAAAGCGACGTACAGTAAGTGCATATAGAAAGGTCATCGAAGTAACTACACAACAGATAAGAAAGCACATTCTTCCCATACAGTATCAGCTATCCCTAGTAACGAACACAGTGCAGTTCACAGTGAACTGGGTAAATCATCTCTACTACAATGCTATTCTAAATAGTATATATGCGACCAAATATTAAATATGATACTTTAAAAATACGTTAAAGCAAAATATTCTAATTTTCTGAGACACTGAATTTGGGTTTTCATTAGCTGTAAGCCATAATCATCAAAATTACAAGAAATAAAGGCTTGAAATATTTCACTCTATGTGTAATGAATCTATATAATATATGCGTTTCACTTTCTGAAATGAGTGACAAAAAATATTGAACTTTTTCCACGATATTCAAATTTTTTGAGCTGCACCTGTATATACTCACATCTGATATGTCAAAGCATCTTGTAAAAGGCATGGCTTCAAGGCAGGGTCTCAATGACGTTGCCCATAATCACAAAATGGATAGACCCACACCAGGAAACAGATTGACCTACAATATACACCTCCAGCCATAAATTAACGGAAACAGGGCAGGAAGTGGGCATTTAATCCCAATATTTCAGGCCACCACATAGTTGCAGCGGCTGTAGGGATGACATGTAGTTTTCCTCTGCCACAGGAAACCCATTCATCAGAATGATTAATGGCTCAGATGTCATAAGACTGTATAAATTCCCCTGGGGTTCCTGCAATCTCATCCTCTTTACCAAACGACACCATTTATCAATTGACTGCTTTAGTATGCTGGCACTATTCTGTAGGTAGGTGTTTAATATGGCGTAGAAGAAAAATATTCAGCTGTCATTCATGAGCTCAGGAAGACATTTAGCTAAAATGTCAGATTGTGAAAATGGTTGATATGAAATCCAGAAACGCATATGGCTCTCCTTACCCACCCCTGATTTAAATGGCGTCTTTGGGGTGATGTTCTTATTTTCTCTGTGCTACTGTAAGAATGGCGTGAGGGTGGAAGACTGCGTATTCAGTCATCTACGGCACCTCAGATTCACTCCCTTCAGTCAGGTTAAACGAGCCTGCAGATAATCTAATTTAAGGGTAGAACTCAGGGCCGTAAAGCCCCCCAAAACCAAATCCAGAAAAAATAAAATCCGACAATATGAAGTCGGCGCTACAGTAGGCTATTAGAGCTATAGACGATTCGGCCAATCATAAAAATGACACATCGAAATAATATATTTCTCTAATATCT
The DNA here is from genome assembly GCA_022702515.1 of Ilyophis sp. 1 JC-2022. Classification (NCBI taxonomy): domain Eukaryota; kingdom Metazoa; phylum Chordata; class Actinopteri; order Anguilliformes; family Synaphobranchidae; genus Ilyophis; species Ilyophis sp. 1 JC-2022. The sequence continues at coordinate 108,485,810 of CM040394.1, forward strand.
GATTGGTTGGTTTGGGCATATAAAACACGGAGACGCAGCGACAGAGAAAGAGGTTAGTTTCTTTGATCAATCTATGCGGTCTCTTCTTGATAACTGTAACTGTGCATTGCTTAGAATATAATATTCGCTAGCCTAGCTTAGCCTAGCCTACTCAGTGAGTTGAGGATAGTGGCGAGAGTCTCCGTTTGGGAGATTTGATTTTAAATAGATTGATTACATGTTGCATGTAGCCTAGTTGTTATAGCTGCGATTCTGCGGAACATCGGCAGCATTGCATTAGCTAGCCAGCTGCAGATGTTCCGCAGAATCGCAGCTATAACAACTATGCTACAAGTATAGTGCGCGCCCGTCTGTGTGTGTTAGCTCGTCTACTGCTGCGTGTTGGCTAGTCAGCCCTATACTTTCCTCAAACTTTGGAATACTTCACATATATTAAAATACACCTCTCTCTCTATTAGTGCACAGACTAATACGGGTACAGTTAACATTTTTAGTTCCACAACAATCCTGTTTTAATGTGTTATTTATCTGAATAAACATAGGCGATTCATTGTTCTTCAAATAGGCTAGTAGTTGTCCTTTTCCTTAAAAAGACAAATATACAGCTTTAATTTGAGTAGCTACATTGATTATAAGGAACAAAACATTTACTGGGAAGTGGGAACAAGCCTACTAGAGTTTAAAAACACCACAAAGAGGCCTCCAATTCTTTTCAATACAGCTGTATCTGGCTGTTGCTGTGTCTTTTTGTAAACGAAAATATTATATTATATATGTCCAAAAATTAAAAACAAAACAAAAAAGCATAATCATGCACAACAATATACATATTATTATAGCCTACTCACAACCTACTCATATCCCTGCTTTATTAGGCTACATTCTTCTCAGCCCGTTCCGTCCAGTTATCATAGGCTAGGCTATGTGTAGCCTACGGTTTATTATTATTTTTAAATTTTTTAAGGGTTTCTGCGTTGTTATGGTTTTGAAAGCTCCACGCTATGATGGCTATGATGCAGCTTTGGCGAAAACTGGTATGCAGTAACAGTTTTTCAACAAAAAAAATTTCTTCTTCAAAGAGGGCATTTCCCGATATAATTGCGGACTTGTGGCGAAAGTGCCACCGTGGTGATTTACTTTAACATCTGTCCAAGAATGTAAGAAAAAAATGTATGACAACGTTACCTCTATTTCGCTAGCTTAGCCTACTTGAACAGTTACAACCTGCATGAGAAGAGTAGCCTAAATTGAAAGCTGATTGCTTTTTCTTTGTCTCACCGTTTGTTTGGAATCTACACGCATACGATGAAAAATTATCGTTCTTTGGATGCCCACAACTTTTTTGTTAGTGGATGATAATATTTTGCACTTGCAAATATAATACTGTAACGTTATAGCACTCCGATTTTTCCACATTCCACTACAAAGCATTTGCATATGGTCAAACTGTTTTAGCGTTTCTTACAGCAATATTAGTTAAATAAAATAAATTGACAATTGGATAACTTATTTGACTTAGGCTACCTGTGAAACAATGCCTGCTGCACACATAAGCATGTGGAGTTTCAGACCCCCAGACCCTCAGCTACTTCGCCCCCCTTTGTGCCCCACCAACATCTCTTCATGCCCCCCAATCAAAGCAGTCCTGAAACGCCCCTGGTAGAACTAGCCTTTGGAGAGAGTAGTTTTTTTTTGGAACGTTTCTAAGTCAGTGTTCTAGAACTCCGTTGCTTTCAATCACCAGTAGTGATTGTTACATCAGCATTAGAACGTTCAGCTGAGAACATTCTAATCACATGTTTGTGATTCTAACACCTTAAAAGGCTAAAAGGAAATCCAGGAGAGGTTTTGACCCGAGTTGTGCGAGGCCAGGCTCGTCCCACCACATTCTTTCAAAGGGCACTGTAAAAGTGAGACTTTGTTGTGATTGACTGAAGCAGAACCCAAAATAGCTCCGAGGGGCTCTGGGATTCAATAGCCTCCTTTCCCCCTCTCTTGCGCTGCTGCTAATGGAGACATAATCCCATTTCATGCCTTTCCTTCTAAAACCGGAGACACTTTCACTCCACTTCACATTTCCCAAGAAACCTACAGATATGGATACATAAGCAGGCATGCCTGTGAGACACATTTGAAGAAGAAAGAAAGCATTTTTATTTTTTAAACGGTAGCAGTTACATTATTAGCGTAGCCAATGTTTCACTTAAATCCATGTGTAGCATCAAAAGTGGTGAAATACTGTGGGCTTCTTACCTAAGCCAAAGTCCTAAGTGCATGCGGTTTGTGGAAATGGGAATATTGTGGGAATTATTAAATATTAAAAGTATAACCACAGGAGACTAGCACTGCTCTGTTTTGTTGTGCCATGGTTTTTCTTGGTGCACATTAGATCTTAGTTAGTAAAAGGTGAGTATAACTCTATTGATATAATTTGCTTTACCACTAAGGATATAGAATATCCGAATAACTGAAGATATTTATTTACTGGTGCAACTGGTGGAGAAATATTTTCTATGGAATTAGTAATATGTTTCACAATTATTCAGAGGCATCCAGCAGAAGATGCCATGCATCGCCAGACGATGTTCTGTAAGAGGTTCTGTAAGCTGTTCTGTAAGAGGTTCTGTTGATTCCCTGTCAGTGCTGCTCTTGTGATCTCAAAAATGTGTATTTGCATCTCAGGGTTGCCAGAGTAAAATAATTATCCTTTAAAAATGGGTATATTGAAAAATCAAAGAACTAATTTTAAAAGTAAAAATTAATAGTTTAGTGGTAGGTGGATGTTTTAGTAGGAGGTCCTGACTATTGATTATACAATTAAAAAGGGAAAGAGGATTATGGCCCTTCCATCACATCCTCTGAACATCCTCTCTTCCATCAGGTCAAAGATTAAGGTCCTTGCCCCTTAAAGCAAAAAGAGCCCAAAATAGCTTTGTCCCTACAGCTGTTAGACTGCTTAATGACACTGGACATCTCAAGACAGTAAAGGCAGATGAGGAACTGTTATTGCTTTTGATGCTAAATTTCTCATCATAATTAATATTTAATTCATTTAATATAATTTTGATCATAATACTATAATAGTAATTTTAATCATAAATCATTAATCACACTATAATGTGAAACATCTGATTCAATTGAATGTCTTTATTTAACATGTTTGTTTGTGGGTCTGCCCCACTGTCTATGTTACTGCTGAAAACTATAACTGAAGTTAAAAGTTATTCTATTCTATTTTTATGGGCGTCAATTTAAGATGGAGGAGTTCTGCTCTGCCACAGAAATTTCTTGATTGGCAGAATATTGTGTTCTTTCAACATTAATGATGTATATGCAGTTTAAATATAGAAAATGAAACTGCTGTGCCAGATTGGCTAAAATACAATGGGGGAAATAACTTGGGGATTTTTATGTCAATTCATATATTTTTCAAAGCACTAATTAATTAATACATTTATTATTTATTTATGCAATTGTGCTACGTCATATTGTACCAGGCGGTTAATATATGTCGACCAAAAATTCAAGATGATGAGCAAAGGTGATTGCTGTTGCACAGAGTGTAATTTCCCGCGAACAGCACGTGCAATTTAGCAGCTACACAAGCAGCCAGGTACACAGATCAGATGTTCCAGTCAAAGAAAAAGAGTCAATACTCTCAAATGTAGCTTCCCCCCAAAAAAAATTGATTGTTCAAGGAAACCATGGTAGTCAACTGTTTAGTGTGTGGTGCTCTATGCTTGAGATGTGGGCTTCAGTCTCGCACCCATAAGCACTCATTGACGTGCCATGTTGACTGGGCGGTTCACAAATCACGCAGACTGAACATTACACCAATTGACCTTCCAGCTCAAGATAAAATCTTTCAGGGTAATCAAGGCCGCAAGAGATTCAACAGAGTACATTATTACGCTAAGTGATTAACTGCGCTTCGCTAATGCACTTCCGCGTAACACTATCGACGAAATGTAAAACCCGATTCAGAATAAACAATCACTTCAGCTTGTCTATGTTCTGAACATTACAGCTCCCGAGAGTGAGCAATAGCCATGTGCACGAGGTTAGTTTAGCAATATAGATTTTTTTTATTAAAATTGTTTTTTTCTTCAGACATACTATAATTTCTACGAACCCTGTGCAAATGTAGAACATGTATTAGCAGACTTACATATCCCACGCCGTTGGAGAAATCATCTCAAGCCGTTCACACACAACTTGATCGCATTATGCGGAAGCTTCCAATACAGTAGACTAGGCTACCAATTTCTTCGTATTCTTGGAAACAAGGTGCATGAGACCGCGACCAGTTCCACTGCGCACGCTTGTAGTATTGTTGGGATGTGATCATTCTTGAAGCTTGAAAGTTGAGAACACGCACGGTAGCTAGGTGCAGCTTGCAGGCGTCAGCGAAAGAGCTAGGCTACGGGACAAATATCGTCCTGGTGCATCTCTCCTCGCCGTATTCAGAGGGTAAAGTAGGAATAATGTTTTACTAATGCGTTTTTCTTCAACACGCTGATGACATTAGATTTCAAATGGGAAGCCGTCCTAAAATGCGAAGACCCGCGCAACAGAAGAATTGGGAGGAACCTACTTTATTTCTCATCGACGAGACGTGCATGTGACCTGCTACATTTATTTTTGAATTACATTCTCGAAATTGTTATGGAAAAATAATATATTAGATTAGCTAATCTGAGATACAAGTTAATATGGGTCGTAGGAGCAGTAGATATATTTTGCAAGAGTGTTTCCAAGGCATCTTAATGCCACCGACTTGAGCTGAAAACGCGCTCTTACTTTACACACATTTCTGCAACTGGAGAGATGCCCCACCATCCGAAATTAATTTGATCGTCTAACTAAAACTAATATTGTACATTTGCCCCAAAATATTATTTTTTTTAATTTTTTTTTGTGCCGTTTTAATGAGGATTTGCTGGAAAAGGGAGTCAATTGCATCGGGCGGACATTCGGGAAAGGTAGCCTACTAACTACCCTGCCGCAGTGCATTTCGGGTAAGAAGGAACGCACAAACTTCACTTTTCTATGAATGTAATGTGTAGCAGGTATTAATCAAGATTCATGACAGAATAACCAGATTAACGTTATTGTTATTTTTGTTGAAAAAAAAAACCCGTTGGAATATAGCTATACTATAATATTCTACTGAAGTGTATTTAATTGATTGATTGAGATTGTAATATTGGGCTGATATCAAACTGAAGGTCGTTATTGTAAATCTGCAGCCTGGCTTGTCGGATCGACTGACGAGAATTAACCGTCAAATTCAATTGAACGTTAAATCGTCAATAAGCCTATGTTGATATATGGGGAATATACACGTGAAATATGCGCATAGAGTAATTGCATTAGCTACTACCTAGACTTATTGACTTTATCGACCTTGAAAAGCCGCGTACTTGCAGGTAGCCTAATCCTGATAAAATTGGACTTTTTCGTAAATTGACACGGAATTTTGAGTGAGTGTTTTAATGAATAATGTGCCTCAAGCTTGAAACGTTTTTTTTTTATTATTATTATTTTGCAGTAAATTGAATTAAATACGCTCCCTATATCGGATTTTATTTGCGGCTCTTGAAAACAGCAATTGATTCCCCTTCCGTCCTCAACTTTCACAGCCCTGAGAAGCAGTAATATAAGTCAAAGGGGATAGAGGATTGGTGTAACTGAAGCCTCGTGCTCTACTGTCTAGGGACGCTCTCCAACTAAGAGAGAAGAAGAAAATCGATCTACAAGCACACTGTATCCATGATTTAACGGTTCCTGCTTCGTGACTGTACTCTGCAAATACCGTGGTGCCAGGTACCTGAGCGCGCAATGTTCCAAGGCGTTGATATGGCAGCACCATTATGAGTTTTTTTTTGCTAGTCTGGTCAAGCATGTCAGATTGTGTGTGTACATGTATATAGATATATATCTTTTTCTTAAATGCAGTTATCACAGCAAAAAACAAAAGTAACACCCTAGGGCAGGGGTAGGCAACCCTGGTCCTGGAGAGCCGCAGGGTCTGCTGGTTTTTGTTTTCACCCTAAATACAGCAACTACTTAGACTAAAGAAACCAGGTGAGGCGAGTTAACTGTGTAATCAACTGCTTTAATTGATCAATTAAGTGGCGAGTAACAACAAAAACCAGCAGACCCTGCGGCTCTCCAGGACCAGGGTTGCCTACCCCTGCCCTAGGGTGTTTGAGACTGTGGTCTTGTATAAACACCCTGGGGTGTTAAATGTACACCGGCAGTGTTAGATTTACACCGGCAGTGTTGCTGTGATACTTTCATGATAGGAAGGGCTGTGGGCCTCATTCATAATCACATTAACTACAGATAATCCCTCATGCCAAATGCTTTGGCCTCTCAATTCTCTCTTCGGTGCTGCTTCTAACGTCACAGTCGGTTTGTGCTATAGAGCAGGGGACCTCAAACCGGTCCTGGGGCCCCCAAACCGGTCCTGGGGCCCCCCTGTGTTATAGAGCAGGGGTCCCCAAACCGGTCCTGGGGCCCCCCTGTGTTATAGAGCAGGGGTCCCCAAACCGGTCCTGGGGCCCCCCTGTGTATGCTGGTTTTCGTTTCTACCACAGTTGCAATCCCAGAATTTTAACAAGCTGTACATTTTGTTTATTAGGTGCCTGTCATGTTTAGAGGAATTATTTACCCTCTTAAGCCACATTATATGAGAAATAGCTGTACATGCCATGTAGAATAAACACCCCATGTTCACATGTGCTTATTGCACTATATCATTTTTAAAAGATAATAAAATTATTTAACAGATCCATTTAAAGACTGATTTGAATCAACAGGCTCCTAATTGGTGAAAGTGTGGACACATGGCCACTAAAACTATCCATTTGGTAGATAATGAAGAATTCAAACACAAAGCAAATGATAACGAGCCAAATCTGCATTGTGTTAATAAGCTTAAATAAAAAATTACGAGTTAAACGCATGTGTTCAACAACCTAATTAGGAACCAATTGATTCACTTCACTCTTTAATTTGAGTGAAAATACATAATTTTGTTACCTCTTTATGTAATTGTTGCAATATAGCACAATAAGCACAACGTGAACATGGGGAGTTTATTCTACATGGCATCATGCATAGCTATTTCTGACATAATGTGGCTTAACAAGGTGAATAATTCCTCTAAACGTGAAAAGCACCTAATTAAAACAAATTAACAGCTTGTTAAAATTCTGGGCTTGCAACTGTGGTTGCAAAGAAAACCAGCATAACAGGGGGTCCCCAGGACCGGTTTGGGAACCCCTGCTATAGAGCTATAGGCCCTCTCCAAATCATATTATAGGCTGTGTTACTGAAATCACGATCCTCGAAGGCAGAGAACTGCTGAGTTTCCACCCTCCCGTTACCTGTGAGTCAGGTGTGAAGACAGTCTGGCCAATCAGTAGCACTAATTGTTCAGGTAATTACTTGGGAGGAAAGAAAAGTCAGGGCCAGATTTCAGTATCCATACCTTAGACCAGGGATGGGCAACTCCAGGCCTCGCGGGCCAGTGTGTATGCAGGTTTAACTCCAGGCCTCGCGGGCCAGTGTGTATGCAGGTTTAACTCCAGGCCTCGCGGGCCAGTGTGTATGCAGGTTTAACTCCAGGTCTCGCGGGCCAGTGTGTATGCAGGTTTAACTCCAGGCCTCGCGGGCCAGTGTGTATGCAGGTTTAACTCCAGGCCTCGCGGGCTGGTGTGTATGCAGGTTTAACTCCAGGCCTCGTGGGCCAGTGTGTATGCAGGTTTAACTCCAGGCCTCGCGGGCCAGTGTGTATGCAGGTGTTTGCTGCTGCCAGTTAACAATTATTTAATTAGCCCAATCGTTTACACGATCTGATATTTTAATCTACATATCCGCGATATGAACAGCAGCTGATGAATGTTCTTGTGCCGGTATGCGTGTATTGTAGCATTTTATCGTTCTGTAATTTACAAGTGAATCTGTGATTGTGTGTATGACTAATTAGCTGATTGAACCGTGGTAACTGGTGGCAGTAAAAACATGCAAACGCACCGGCCTGTGAGGCCTGGAATTGCCCACCCCAGCCATAGACCATGGATATTCAAATCTGACTCGCAGGTAAAGGGAGGGTAGAAAACCAGCAGGACCTCGAGGACCGTCGAGGACCGTGATTTGAATACCAGGGCCATAGACCCACGAGAGAGCATCTGTGCTATCCTCTGCCATGCCTTTGTAGTTGTACGCACAACAAAAGCACAATACAGGTTTTCTTGTGCAATTTTCTTATGTGAACCATTTACATAAACAACATGTTTCTGATTTAAAGTTGAATTGGCTTTTTTTAACAACTCTCAATTCAAGAAGTTCCCTGAATTCCGCAGTGGCTAGCTTCTGACTGCGTTTTTGGCATAGATTAGAGAACATTGTTCTTATTTATAGATGAAGTGTAGAATACAATCAAATCTCATAATTACGAGCTTCCGTTCTCAATTGATGTTTTGGTCTATTGCTGGATTCAGAGTGCCGCTGTAAGGTCATTTGAAAGTATAAATTAAATATTGTCTCCAAGGTCATTCAGGTCTGCTGTATTAGGGTGGTTACAGAGTGTTTAAAATGGGCACCAGGGCTGCATTCGAATAGTAAAAAAAATGGCTTATTTTTCTTTTCTTTGCAACTTTTCCTTGACCTCGCCAGAAAACGTCATGGGAGTCAAGGAAAAGTTGGAAGGAGAGATTTACAAGGAATCTACCGTCTACTGTGGAATTCAAACCTCCATCTCTACCTCAACAGTACTGACGTGACTGTTCAACATAGCGAACTACAACTTCACGAAAAATTACGACAAAAGGCGCATCATTGCCGTCTGCATTTCACTTGAAGTTTTATTTCTGTGAAATTTTGCCTCTTAAAAAATGTGGTGTATTGTGTCATTGTTTGTTTACTTTCTATTATAAGCAAGTACTAACCAACAATACTAGCTATTCACATTTAGATTTCTGGCATTTCTCAGATGTTCGCCTTGTTGTTTGTATTTGGTAGGTTCCGGAAAACTCAGATGCTTATGAAAACATTGGCGGCATTGCATTGTGGGGCGCGAATACTACCTTCCTTCTGAAAAAGGTAGTCCAGAGCATCCTTTGTGAAAGGACGGATAAAAGGAATCCTTTCCTTCTCAATATAAGAAATTCGAACGGTACTTAGCATGGCTGCCTGGAAACTATTTCCAGTTCATGCGATCTAAAGGATCTTTCCTTGCTCGAATTTGACTATTTGAATGCACAGATGGACAGTCCGCCTTTTTTGCATGCAAATTGCAAACAACAATAGCGTCCTTCATGGAAGAAGATTAGGGTAAGCAGAAGGCGTGCTTGTCGATGAAACAGCAGGTCCACGCGGACACAAAAAAGGTCTGCTGCGCGGACCGCCTTGGCGGACGTCCACTCAGGGTCTACTCTGATGTCATTTAGGTCATATTCATTGTCACTCAACACTTAGGGCCTGATTTACTGAGACCTGTAGTATGTGCGAAAAATTTAAAAGCCACTCCCTGATTTGAGATTATGCTGGAATGACAATTGCTCCCACCCCGGTCCACAATCTCAATCTTCTCTCCCTTCCCCCAGTCAACGATCTCCATCACAACCCACCCAAACCCTCACCCTCAATCGCTGGCTGCTTTCCGGTCCATAATCTCAATGTTGTTTATAACTGTTCACTGTTAGTACACGGTGAACAGTGATGAACAACATTGAGATACAGCGCTCCATGGTCAGGGTTCAGAACCCTTGACATATGGTGTATTCAAATGATCACGGATGTCAGAATATTTACGAGAAAAAAAAGGATTTGAACGTGACAGCCCGGTGATGAGAAGGTGACGAGTTAATGACAGCGATCTCGAAAATCCGACATTCAACTCGGGCGTCAAAAATGTATCAAAGATCACGTTACGTGGTGTATGTAGTCTTTCACCTGCGTTTGTTTGAATCTTCAATCGTTTTTTGCATAAGCTATTTAAAACATTTGGAACTGCAAATGCTGATCAGAGGCCAGCCAACCAAGCAGCAGCTTTCTGCGGGCGTCCATGTTGTTTGCTGCTGACCGTTTGAACACCTTTACCGTAACAAACGGGACCATCGTCACGGCAAACATCTTCCCGGATTGGCCCCTTGAATACACCAATAGATCGTTGTGTTGTCAGCTTCACCTCCCCTCCCCTGTGCATTGCATTGTGGGATATAGCCCATGGGTTTTAACGTTCTGTTCAAGTTGTACTCAAGTGAACTTAAGGAAAACCAAGGCATTTGTCGACAGTGTTATGAAACCAGACAGTTTTGTTTTGGCTCCGTCTGCACATCTTTGCAGAGTAGACAAACTTGAATGTTACCTCAGGTAAAATAAGTCAATTGAATGATGCAAGTCTTCGGCTCTGTTTGTGACTGAAAGTGGAGCATGGAACGCACTCTTTAAACATCGAAGGATTCTGTAAGAAGTGCTGCCGTGGAGACAAACAAGTTTTAAATAAATAAAACTACAATTAATACAATTTTGTGTTTCCCTGTTGTAGATTAACATTGCATTTGTCTGAATCAACAGTGAGCTATTACAGCACGGTAGCCAGGGAGCTAGGGTTTATATCTTTCTCTGTCATTTTCCTCTGGTGTATATTATCCTGTGTACTCCACACGGCAGCAAGCTGTTATAGAAAGGGAAAGGAGAGAAAAGGGGCTTGAGACAGCTGTAAAATAATTCCAGAAATGTCTGTGTGAGGGAACAGAAACATACAGTTTATCACTGTTATTTGTTTGATCATTGTCAGATCTCTCTCAGATGAAAGTGAACATCAGTAAACGCATACAGGCCTGAATCTCAACTCCATTTTTTTCAAGCTTTTAGTGGTCATCATCATTTATATTTTCATGATGTTTCACTGTAATAAAGCAAAAGCTTTATTTCACCTCCTGAAATTTTCTGATTTAAATTTTTTTTTACTGAAGATATAATTCTGTTTTTTTATGTTGCCAATCCCTGATCTGCGCCTGTGGTCTGACTAAAATTCTCATTATTATTCTCCTTTCTTCTCCTCTTGTCTCTCTTCTCCATTCTCATATTTCTCATTCCCTCGCTCCTTAACCCCTCTTTATTGCATATCGCTTCCCCTCTCTAACCAAGAATAAGCACCAAGAAGACAGTTTTTATCATGGGAAGCCCATTGTTCTGGGATGAAACGCATCCTCCTGACGCACGTTAATAGCTTCAGATCTCTTCAATTCCGCCCTGTGCTCCACACATTATCTCCCACTCAAATGAGCCTGTCCTTGTACTTTCTGAATGAACAGTTTGGATGAACGTGCCACCATTCTCTGGTGGACTTTAGGCTGTTGTTGATGTGGAAGTTTCAATGTCGTCGCAGTTGTCTTGGATTGATTGCCCGTCCCAGTGCTAATTTTAATAAAATGTTGCCCCCTGGTGTTTTTTTGGCTGGTAAATCGTTAGTCTTTTTACGATGATTCCCCCACTGTTAAATACTAAGAGCTTCTTTTATATTGATTTCACTTGTAATCCTGGGAAGTGATTCCCCTGTTGTCAGACCTTAATTTTTCAACATTTGTATTGTTATTATTAATAAACCTTTATTTAATCAGGCAGGTCACTTTCTTATTCTTATTACACTTCTTTCAAATTCTTATTTACAAGGACGGCCTGACAAGAATCAAGCCTCTTGGGGGATTGGAGGAGATATAAAAAACGAAACAAAAACCTTATCTAACGACAGTAAGCGATGAGCAGGTAAAGGTGACAGAACAAACAGACAAAGTAGGAGAAAAGTATAAGACGAAAAGTGAAAAAGATAACACTAGTCAAAAAAAAAAGAGATAATTTTAAGCCATCAGAGATAACATTCATGTTGGTTATGAGGTTGATGCCTGTGCTGAACGAGGCTGCCGACATAGTCAGCCTTCAAAAGTGTAAAGAGAATCAGTAACTCCATATTAGGGTGTTATGGGCCTCTTTAGGAATTAATTACCTGCTGTACATCCAGGTGGGGAGAGATTAAATATAACTTTTTAGGGGCCTACATGACAAATAAGAGTAAGTTACAGTACACACAAGAACGTTGTCTAAAATTTTCTCATACATTGAATGGCTTCAGTGATAGGACAGTGCATTATGGGTTACTGCCTAGCGTAGTTAAATAAGATTGAATGACACATACATATAGATATGAATGAGATGTAATGGCCTATATAACTTTCAAATCTTCTCCTTCTCATTTATATTTCTTGAGATGTGAACATAAGTTCAAATTCCAACATACACTTTTAGAAGGGAAGACAAGGCGACTTTATTTATATAGCACATTTCATACACGAGGCAGACTCAATGTGCTTCGCATAAAAACATGTTATGCAATAAAAACAGGATTTAAAAAGAGTGCATAGAAAAAAGCTTGGCTTGTCTTCGTAGGGGAATTCGTTTTAGTTCTTTAGGGAGCCCTATGAAAAGCTGTGAAAAGCTCAGAGATTTAACCATTTTGCCCAACAAAGAACCCTTGAACTAGATGGGGTTCCTCTATGGAGACACAGAGGAACCTTTTGGAATCTTTTCTTCTGAGGGTGTAGATAGGGTTCCTCTATGGAAACACAGAAGAGCCTTTTGAAACCCTTCCTGGAGTGTAGAGACAGAATTTAAGGAATACATCCACTGTCTTAATATGACACTGTTATTTTCTCTGTTGGGAATGTCTGTGACCAAAATATTCAGTGCAGGTCCCCTGACATGCTGAATCAAAACTGGGTTTAAATTAATTTGCTATAGCTCTGCTCTGAATTAGGGCAAAGCTGCAACTGTGACAACAATGATGTGTTCACAGAGGGCATGTGCGTCACCCGCTATAACCTGCCTGGACGCAATAGTCAACAGTTGTTTGCAGGCTATACCTTGAGAATGTAGAGAGATAGATTCCACAGTCACTGTTCAGTAATTAGCCCAATCAGTGTCCTTCTGTGAGTCAGTGCAACACGGTGTGGCTCTTAGATGCTTTTGTCATCATTCACAAAGACAGCCTGAAACTAACCAAGGCATTGCCTAAGGATGTCATTTGCACTGTACCAATCTCGAGTTGTCCTCCTCTCCTCTCTAGTTGTCATCTAGACTGGCCAGTGAAGACAGCCTGACCCATGCCTCGCCCCCCACTCTGATGGTCAGGAGTTTGGTCCTCCAAGGGGAATGCCCGTATTCCATAATGCCGCTGCCAGGCAACTGGCTCCTGCACCCCTCAGCGGCCGCCCGCTTGCTGCTGCACGGCCTGGTCCTCATGACCTTCTGCGTCTACCGCGTGACCGCCAACTGCTCCAGGAGCTGCTACTGCTCGGAGAGTCCTGAGGGAGGTCAGGAGGTACGCTGCAGTGGCCTGAGCCTGGCCCAAGTGCCCGGGGACCTCCCAAACGACACCCACCGCCTCTACCTGGACTACAACCGCCTCACCACCGTTCCTACTAATGCCTTCCTTGGGCTGACCCTGCTCAGCGAGCTGGACCTCTCGCACAACGACCTGGCCCAGCTGGAGCCGGGCGCCTTCCGGGGCCTGGCTAACTCCCTGGAGTTCCTCGATCTCTCCGCCAACAGGTTGATGGCTCTCGACCCCCTGGCCTTTGAGGGCCTGCGCTCCCGGGCCAACCTCACCCACAACCCCTGGCACTGCGACTGCAGCCTGCAAACCATCATGCCACTGCTGGACCTGGAGCCCGCCTCGCTAGCCGGCGTGGTGTGCCGGACCTCGGAGCCCAAGGAGGCGGGCGTCGAGGGCCTGCCCTTCCTCCTGGCGGCCGGCGCGGACCTCTGCGCCACCGCGAAGAAGACCACCGACGTGGCGATGCTGGTGACCATGTTCGGGTGGTTTGCCATGGTCATCTCGTACCTGGTCTACTACGTCCGGCACAACCAGGAGGACGCCCGACGCCACTTGGAATACCTCAAGTCCCTGCCCAGCAAGCAGGGGAGGTCGGAACAGTCCTCCACTCTCAGTACTGTGGTGTAAGGACCAGTAATCTGCCTGATGGGGGAGTACTTTCTAGGACTCTGGGCCATAGGCAGGGGAGGCCTGAAGGGTGGTGTAATCTGCCTGGGGGGGGTGGGGGGGGTGTTCAGGGTTTGGGCCTATCTTTTGGGGAGAAATGGGGGCAGAGGATGCAGCTCTGGTACCTCAGTGTGGATGCAGGAACTGCGGGGTCAGGTGACGACAGAATCGTGCTCCCGCAAAGTACCGGTCGGTCAGATCCAGTTTAATAATTCATCCAGGAGAGCTTCACTAAAAGCCCCTGTTGCGTTGAGTAGTCCGCCCATGAGAAGCACGGCGCTGAAAAAAAGCCCCGATCTAATGGCGCCTTCTCTTTTGATAAAGCGTCGCACGTGAACTCACGAGAACAAGCAGCGCCGTGGAATGTAAGTAAGCGGGAACAGCAATAAGGTCACGCAAGTTCTGTGGGAGGCGTTTTTACAGTTAAAGTCATTCCATTACCTGTGCTCTTAAAGCCATGCATGTCAACTGCATTTTACATGTCTGGTCTGTGATCCATACGATCGCAGCGAGACCAAACTGTTGTCCTGCTAATAAATGTATTAGTTTATGTCATTTTTTGTTTGGATGCTATATGAGTCCAGTATTTTATGTACATTTCACATGAATAAATAAATAAAATGATACAAATAAGAAATATGTAGTTAGAGTAATTTGGAGTTGGAATAACTTCTTCCATCTAGTCTGTGATATCCTCCTTCGCCCCAGAAGAGAGGGGGAAAAAAAGTATTTTGATTAATTTTAATGTTTTTTTTACATTATCAGTTCACATTCATTGTTTGGTGTGGGGAAAAAACATGTTACAATGAAAAAATAGTCTAAATATATTTCTTCTTTTTTTTGTCTGTTTACTGTAGAGGACATGAGAACTGTTTGTAAGAGATTCACTCAAAAACATATGTTCTCTAGAGAGGACAGAATTGAATGGCCGAGTCTCAGGATGACAAAATTTTTATGTAATAATACAGATGAATATTCATAATATTCATCTGTATTCTGCGCAGTATGTGTGTGACGGAACATTTTGAGCATTAATTCACATTTCAGATCCCCTCTTTGTCATTGAAGTATAAACGGTGAGGAATGCACATTGGTTATGCACAGAATACAAAAATATATACGGGATATATTTCATCATCAGCGTAGGGCGAAGGCTTGTTTCAGTCTGCCCGTTCTGCGCTGGCTGTATGATCAAATCAGAACACATTCATTGCATTATAATTGCATTCAAGAGCCTCAATGTTTGATGTTCTCTATTGAAATAAAAGCTTTTTGATCTCCACAACAGGCTTTCCTTTAAAAACATTGATAAATCAGCACAGGGCCAAGGCCTGCAGAGTGGTGTCCAATTTCTCTATAATCACAAAACAAAACGCTTCACAAAACATATTAGTGTAATAAGGCTGCAGTTCTATTTCTCTGGCTCTTAGTGCTGTTCGTGAGTTTGTTTCCAGCCGGTCTTGAAGGAGTTACTGCTGACTTTTGAGATCGAATAAATATATAATGTGTGTGCTCCCATTCCTGAGGATAAAAAAAAACAACTTTATCTTAAAACTGTGTGGTTGTCTTAAGTGCTTAAGCTGGAATGACAGGCTTCTCCTGATAGCTCTGGCTGGGCTACATTGGAGGCACTGAAGAATGATGCATTACACACTCTGCAATACTGTGTACAAACAAGCTCAGGGGTGATTTATCGTGTAACACATACTGCCTTGCTATGTATGAACACGGTGGGGATGATTTATCATGTAACACATACTGTCTTGCTATGTATAAACAAGGTGGGGATGATTTATCGTGTAACACATACTGATGATTTATCGTGTAACACATACTGCCTTGTTATGTATGAACACGGTGGGGATTATTTCTGTTGTTTGTTGGTCTTATTTCTGTTTGCACATTTTTGCTTTCTCCATCTCTCTTTCTCGCTGTCTCTCAAACACACTTTTTCTTTTTCCTTCTGTCAATGATCTAGTCCCTTTGACTCACATGCATACACACACACACACACACACACACACACACACACACACACACACACACACACACACACACACAGTCACAGGTTAATGGGGGGAAAATGTGCACATTTTCTCAGGGAAAGGTACACTCCCATACAGATCTATGATATCTTTGACTGGCCCTCCACCTGGGTGAAGGGCATACCTGACGCGATGTTCCCGCGGTGGACAGGTGTCAGAGAGCGTCCCCTGTCACTGCTGTCGTTCCGAAACCGGAGACTCGTTCTGGAATTACTCACTGGCAGAATTCCGAGTGTCTGTCCCTCCTCTTTCTCTCGTTCTCAAAACCCCTGGGAACTCATAGTGATTAACATACAATGGAGTAACAATGCAATTATCACCAATTAACCCATATATAAAATGTAAAAAAGTAACATACATTTTTTACAAGCACCCAAGAGAGGTTAATTCCCAAGTTCTCAATACTACAGCTACGTAAGCCATGCAGCAAGGTCAAACGGTTACACCATTGCTCCTATCTTCTTGTTTAGTTCATTTATAAACCCAGTTGTCTGGGAAAGAGTGAGATTGTCCTTCGTGTTCTAATTTCTTTAAGCTGCAGTATTAGCACTTTGTGCCCCAGAAGCAAAGGTTATGTACCTATCCACAGACCCGCCCGCGCGTGTATACGATACTGTTTTTGGAATCCGATTCAGGTCCCTTGCCATGCAGTCAAAGCTGAGAAGTGATGTCCGCTGTCGGTCAGGTCACCAGTAATCAGTAATGTTACAGAGAGCTGGCGTGGCGAGCAGCAACTTTCGGCACGTGCGTGCCCTTAACCCTTGTGAACCGGTTTGGGTCAAATTTACCCATTTGAATCTTTTAGTAAAAGAGGAATGACACTTTTGAGAGATGTATTTCATTACCAGTGACTAAATCCAGTATAAATTTGGTTCTTGTTTTTTGTGTTTTTTAAATGTATTTATTTGTTATTCATCATATTTATTTATTCATCATTTATTTATTTGTTATTTGCTTTACATCTTTTTGCCTACGTGATTTCTTTGAATATACAAACCCCAATTCCAAGATTTTTTTTTACCTTATCAACTTTATTGATTTTTGTAAATATACGCTAATTCTGAATTTGATACCTGGAACATGTTCCAAAAAGATTGGGACAGGGGCAAAAAAAAAAACTGGGAAATTTAAAAAACCCATGTTTGGAACATTCCACGGGTAAACGGGTTCTGCTATCATGACTGGGTATAAAAGGATATCAATATTGATATATTGATATCTTATTTTCAGGTACTTTTACAAGTGATACTATAACCTCTCTGCATTTGAATGGATCTCTATGGGAATTGGGGGGGTGTGACTAGATTAAGCTGTAAATTACACAGGAATAGTATGGAACCCATGGTTTGCTAAATGGCTGTAAGTGATCAAGGGTCTGAGGTATCAAACGAGCCTCAAACCATCACTCTGCTGCCAGATATGCAGGAGATATGGATGGATCACTTGAAGGGTTGTTTCTCCTGACTTATTTTTCCATAGAGTTCAATAGGAAAATAAGTAAGGAGAAACAACCCTCAAAGTGATCCATCCATATCTACTGCATATCTGGCAGCAGAGTGATGGTTTGAGGCTCATTTTATACCTCAGATCCTTGATGACTCACGGGTTCAACTGCAGTGCCCCTGCCGGGATTGTTTTGCGTTACATACCCAGTTCCCTAACTGCTATACTGCAATGCAGTCCTATTTATTTAAAATATATTCAAATAAACGTTATCAAGGTATTGCAGAATATATGGGCAATTATACGAATAATTTCTGTTCTCAGATATTGCGGTATAGACATTTATTTTATGGTTGTGAAATATTTCTATCATTATATTTTCAAAAAGGTCTGCATATTTAGAATATTTATTCCATTTCCGTGCAAGTATATTCCACAATAACAGTTTTGTACAACACTTCTGCCAGACTAGACCTTGCTATCTTGGGGAACTCGGACAGAGAACAAACACTAACGGGACCTCAGTTAAACCCCAAATTAATCTTGACTATTTATCTTCAGAAGAATCTTGATGCTGTGTCGCACATTTACAGATTGAGCCTTTAAATGTGTTTATTCTCAGAGCGTAAGATGAATTCATAACGTTTGAGATGAATTGAAATATATAGTTGATGTGAGGTTTCTAATTTTCTCCATATGAGATGTCATGTATGGCTTCCCATAGTTTTAATTCCAGCAGAATTTAATTTCGAGGGTACTTTTTTCAATTGGTGCTCATGGGCGCTGAACAAGACCATGATAATGAAGGGATACTAAACCTTTTGCCTCGTGTATGTGGTTATGTACTTCAAAATAGTTTCCCTGCGTATAATCAGTTAAGAAATAAATAATTCCAGTAGAGCCTCAATGTGAATTGCAAGCCTGAATTAGATGTAATATTACGCTGAATGTAAAGAATTTAAAGCGTTTTATGAATTTAAACAGCCAGAAGTCAATGCTTGTGTATACGAAAGGGGAACTCGGGGACATTATTGGCCAGTTTACCAGTCGTTGCATTTAGCTTGCTATTTAGCTCTCTCGAACAGTTTTTAAATTGAAATACCATTACCAAGGCATTTAAAGATCTAAGTGGGGACCCTGGCCTGAATTCAATCAATGTCCTTCCCTTAATGTTGACTCTCAATTAAAGGCAAATGTGTGCAAAAGAGTGTATCCTCATTCCTCACTAACAGATTGGCAAGTGTGCAAAAGAGTGTATCCTCATTCCTCACTAACAGTTTGGCAAGTGTGCAAAAGAGTGTATCCTCATTCCTCACTAACAGTTTGGCAAGTGTGCAAAAGAGTGTATCCTCATTCCTCACTAACAGTTTGGCAAAAGAGTGTATCCTCATTCCTCACTAACAGTTTGGCAAAAGAGTGTATCCTCATTCCTCTCTAACAGTTTGGCAAAAGAGTGTATCCTCATTCCTCTCTAACAGTTTGGCAAGTGTGCAAAAGAGTGTATCCTCATTCCTCTCTAACAGTTTGGCAAAAGAGTGTATCCTCATTCCTCACTAACAGATTGGCAAGTGTGCAAAAGAGTGTATCCTCATTCCTCTCTAACAGTTTGGCAAGTGTGCAAAAGAGTGTATCCTCATTCCTCACTAACAGTTTGGCAAAAGAGTGTATCCTCATTCCTCACTAACAGTTTGGCAAAAGAGTGTATCCTCATTCCTCACTAACAGTTTGGCAAAAGAGTGTATCCTCATTCCTCTCTAACAGTTTGGCAAAAGAGTGTATCCTCATTCCTCACTAACAGTTTGGCAAAAGAGTGTATCCATTTCCTCTCTAACAGTTTGGCAAAAGAGTGTATCCTCATTCCTCACTAACAGTTTGGCAAGTGTGCAAAAGAGTGTATCCTCATTCCTCACTAACAGTTTGGCAAGTGTGCAAAAGAGTGTATCCTCATTCCTCACTAACAGTTTGGCAAGTGTGCAAAAGAGTGTATCCTCATTCCTCACTAACAGTTTGGCAAGTGTGCAAAAGAGTGTATCCTCATTCCTCACTAACAGTTTGGCAAGTGTGCAAAAGAGTGTATCCTCATTCCTCACTAACAGTTTGGCAAAAGAGTGTATCCTCATTCCTCACTAACAGTTTGGCAAAAGAGTGTATCCTCATTCCTCACTAACAGTTTGGCAAGTTCAACCTGGCATGAGATGCCAATATGTGTTTGTGAAGACAAAAAAAATAACTAACACGTCAACTTTAACTGTGAATATTGGTTGATTGGGGCACCTAGAGATAGAACATAGTAATAATCACAGGCCTATCTCTTTGCTTCATATCAATCTGTCAAATCGAGAGGGCACATAATTACATACACATTTTAAAACCCAAAAATCTTACTTCTATTACTTTTTGGCTAAATAAGACAAAAATATTGCCAATGATGTGAGACAATTTGATTACAAGACTAAAAAAACTTAGGGCCTGATTTTCTAAGACCTTTAGTGCAAAACCTTTTAGCATGTGCAAAACCAATAACATGGCCAATGATTGGTCATGGTATTTGTTACGCACCAATCATTGGTTGTGTTGTTAGTTTTGCGTGTGCTAAAAGGTTTTGTACATGCTAAAGGGCTTAGTAAATCAGGCCCTGAAGACAGTATTAAGAAATACTTTCTTGCAGGGCACTATCCACTGCATTGTGTGAAACAGAGTCAATGTTTCTGGTCCTGGAGAGCCACAGGGTCTGCTGGGGTCCCCAACCCTTCTCACTGGAGAGCCACAGGGTCTGCTGGGGTCCCCAACCCTTCTCACTGGAGAGCCACAGGGTCTGCTGGGGTCCCCAACCCTTCTCACTGGAGAGCCACAGGGTCTGCTGGGGTCCCCAACCCTTCTCACTTCCTGCGGCTTCAGCACTTCCTGCGGCTTCAGTACTTCCTGTGCCTCCAGCACTTCCTGCAGGGTCTGCTGGGGTCCCCAATCTTCCCTTCTCACTGGAGAGCCACAGGGTCTCCTGGGGTCCCCAATCCTGCCTGTACGTTTCAAGCACAAGTAGTTGCATGTACAATATACAATGTACTTGATATTGTGGTTTTCATTGAGACGTCCATTAATATGTAATTAATATGTAATCAGCAACATTAGATTAGGACACAAAGATCTGTTTCCGGGACAAGGAGGAGAGGACCTGGAAGTGGAGAAAAGGAGCATGCATTTTTTTAGTATTGGGGCGCACTCTGGGACTGGAGTTATAGACCCCGACTGTAACAGACTGTAACATGACTGTAACAGACTGTAACTGTGCCTCCAGCACTTCCTGCGGCTTCAGACTGTAACTGTCCAGCACCACTCTGCACTTTCAGCTTTCCTGTGCCTCCAGCACTTCCTGTGCCTCCAGCCTTCCTGCTGTAACTGTTAATATTTCAGACTGTAACATGTTCAGCCCACTTGATTTTTTTGCTGTGTTAGATCCGTCATTACATTTCTATTACCATCCATTCCAGCTTTAGTTTAAACCGGCCGTCCAGTGAAGGATGGGCCCCCCCTCTCTAGCCAGCTTCCTGTGAAGGATGGGCCCCTACCTCTCTAGCCAGCGTCCAGCGAAGGATGGGCCCCCCCTCTCTAGCCAGCTTCCTGTGAAGGATGGGCCCCCCCTCTCTAGCCAGCGTCCAGCGAAGGATGGGCCCCCCCTCTCTAGCCAGCTTCCTGTGAAGGATGGGCCCCTACCTCTCTAGCCAGCGTCCAGCGAAGGATGGGCCCCCGCCTCTCTAGCCAGCGTCCAGCGAAGGATGGGCCCCCCCTCTCTAGCCAGCGTCCAGCGAAGGATGGGCCCCCCCTCTCTAGCCAGCGTCCAGCGAACGATGGGCCCCCCCTCTCTAGCTAGGTGCGGGATGGGTGCAGGTGTTTTTCTGGGACCCCCCCCCCCCCCCCACCAGTGACCTTGAAAGTGAAGCAGCAGCTGTGTCGCTCGATGCAAAGCCTGCGAAGTAGAGCGTTATCTTCACCGTTTCCCCATAGGCACAACTTTCAAAGCAAATTATGTAAGCTCCAGAGCACTCCGGCATACCTCTGCCACCAGTCTCGCCAATTATACTGTGGAGGGGTGGGAAGGGCTCCCAGAAAAACACCTGCACCCGTCCCGCACCTAGCGGGAGAGTGGCAGGCTGGTATACCTTACTGTGGGGAACATCAGCCAGCGGGGGCCCCTCTGGTGGTCTCAAACCCAGCCCCCGCTCTCTTCTAAGATATCCTTTGTCCCTGCTCCCTATTGGGTCACGAAATAGCACCTTATGATAAGCCCCGCCCCCCCCATGCACAAGGACACTGTTGTTGCATGAATCAAGGTCAGTTGTTCTTATAAGGCTTAAAAGAGACTCCTGAGATGTACAAAAAATAAGCTGTTGTTCACTTGCTGTACGCAAACCCTTTTAACGTGCTACGCAGGCAATAGCAGGGCCGACATCAGCCCACCAGCACACTTTAACTGATACTCCAGCTGGCTCAATATGGAGATGTAACTGTCTGTATATCACCACAGACTCACATCTTCCCACAGTACTAGCAGTAACCTTTGGGAATCTTGCCACACAATTATTTTTCACATGATCTACATATGGTACACAATGTAGCGCAAATGTACACATTATAGAACAGCCAATCAGGTGTGTCTAATGTAAAAGGAAGCCTAGATATTTCCAAATTATTTACCCACAATATTCTAGTGATTCCATAGTTTATCACAAATCAAGAGTAAAACAAAATGGAAAAAGTGGACTATATTATTATTATTATTATTATTATTATTATTATTATTATTACAATATTTTTTAAAGGCTGGCAACAACCAGAAAGTTAAACAGTTATAACCCATATTGTCACGTTTAGGGCGTAATGTGGTGGCATTGTAATCCGCCATTACAGTAACAGCTTCAATGTGGAAGCCACACAACAAAAAAAACAAAAGAGCATCCAGTCAAACATCGGTTTCACTGGTAACCTAATCTCATTGTTCCCATCACTTAGCTGCAGTTAATTCAAATGTCACAGCGGCTCGCCTTACAGCAGGTGAAACAGCGGACCTGCCCCCCCCAATCCCTAAACAAGCTGCACCGATGTGAGTGTGACCATCGCTCTGTAATGGGACACTGGAGAGAAGATAGGCTGGCAGTAGTAGAGCGTGGCCAGCGCCCAGGTAGGGTTGCGGATTAAGATACCCCCCAGATGGATCACGTTTGACGAAGTCTGGACCCAGAGCTTCCTGTGTGTCTGTCTGTGGGTTGCTGCAGAGGAGGAGGAGGATGAGGAGGAAGATCATAGTATAGTCATCGTCATATTCTACAGCTCCCCCCATCCCAGTACAGCAAGGGACTACAATCCTTCCAAGCTCTGTTACTCTACTTTCCTGACGATACTATAGCAGGAAAGGACAATGCGCTATAAAGCACTTTGATCTCTGTCTGAAAGATCCCATAAAAATAAACTTTACTTTTTTATTATTATTAAACGACTACAAAGGACACTCCTACAGACTATATGAACACATTTGACCAAAGCGTAGGTTGATATTCCAAGCCTTTACAGGAATCTGTTCTACACAAGCCTGTACATGTACCTCAGCAAACCAAACGCATGAAAACACACAACGTGTGTGTTTTCATCAGTCACATCATTCAGGGAATAAATGTGAGACAGCCCAGGTATGAAATGGTTCTAACCGTTAAGCAGTAGGTTGCTCAATATATTAAGTCTTCACAGTATACATATTTTAAATATGTGGATAGGTTAAACTAAAAGCATGTATTAACTACTACTACTTACATATTTCTACATACTACATACAGTATAAGGGTATAGGCTACAAATGAGTAAACCATCAATTTGCCCAATGTACCTATCACATGGACTTGTTCTTTAGGTACGTGCACGATGACAGGCAAAGCAAAAACATTTGACTGTTTAACACTAAAAAGCAACTGAGCAACGTTCAAATGGTTTAAAAATGTAGCGGGGAAAGCGAGGGGAAACCTACTGCCGGTGCCCCGGCGTAGCGCGAGCTTTGTTTGCTCACAGCAGTTGTGCTTTTTAATTGGCGCGAGCAGCCCGTGCCAGAGGGAGCCGTCGCAGCCTGAAGGATGGCGATTACCGTATCGCGGCAACGTCTGATCTGCTCCTTTCATCTCCCCTTTTCACCGCTTCTCACATGCCAATGCACCCCCCCCCCCCCCCCCCTCGTTTCCATGGTAACGACTCTTCTCCAACCCTATCTGCCTCTTTTTTTTAACAGTACATATAGTGCCCTTATTCTTATTACATAACAATATCTCAGTGTTTGACTTTAATTTGGTGTAATTGCTTGAGGAATTGCACGGAAACGTCTGAAGAAATGGCTCCCGCAGAATCCTTGCTGCAATTAATGAAGAGATGAGAGGATAAATTCCGTTAACTGTCTCGTATGTCATTAATAGCTAATGGGACTCCAGGAACGATTTCAGCATGCACCTCACACATCACGTTCTTATTATGGATATGATGGGGCTGCAACATGGACTAATGTAAACATTTAAACATGTCTCCCTGTTGTAGTCTACGATCCAAAGCTATTAATAAAAAATGGCTCCCAAATCCAAGTGTACGGTATTAAGAAAGTGCTGGTAACAGTAGACCAATGTTGTTGATGAGTCAATAAACATGTTGCGATATTTATGTATTTATTTTTTATATAGATTTAAGGCTATATAAAAGGCTTAATTGCTGAATGTCACTGCCGAAATTGTTATTATGTGTATTGTGCTGGTCTTGTATCATGTTTTTAATGTATACTGACAAATTGCCTAAAGCAAATTGTCCCTTGGGGACATTAAATATTTAATCTACTTTACTTTACTCTACTGTACTTTATTCTTGTCTACTCTACTGTATTTTACTCTACTCTAGGGTACTCTACTTTACTGTACTCTACTGCACTCTACTCTACTCTACTCAGCATTACACCACAAGGTCCTACTCCTGCCTGCAGGGTGAAGGTGAGACCCCAAAAGAAGAAATACATTTCTGACTGACAGGCAGGAGATTTGTAATCACGCACTACACTCCCAAAACGGATGTGTTAAAAACAACACATAACGTGTCATTTTTAACTCACCCCTACACTGTCTAGTTAAAGACAACATCTGTTATGTTACTTTCAACACAGCCTGTGTTAAATGTCTCCCTTTTTAACATATAAATAAGCATACTTTGACACAAAACACATCGAAAGTAACACAAAGGTAGTAACCCAAAAAAAATGTCACTTCCTTTTTGAGAGTGTAACATGTGATCTAAAATCATTGTACCGTCACATTCTAGGCTTGTGATATGGTTCAACTCCCATATCCACCATTTCTTTCAATGTGGGTTTGTGCTCTGACCACTATCTCATGGGAAAGAAGCTTGATATCTGTGTAACTCAGCAAAATTCATGAGCAGGATTAACAAGTGAAAGTGCTCATCACAGCAGGACGTGCATCCATTTCATAAGCTCTACACTACACTACAACAGCTCTAAGACTACACCAACAATGTATTGGTCTCT
Organism: Ilyophis sp. 1 JC-2022; assembly: GCA_022702515.1. NCBI lineage: Eukaryota > Metazoa > Chordata > Actinopteri > Anguilliformes > Synaphobranchidae > Ilyophis > Ilyophis sp. 1 JC-2022. Next base: position 108,510,927 of record CM040394.1, read on the forward strand.
GTGCTGTGTGTGCAATTAAAAATGCCTGACAAGTTCTGGTTTTGTTGTACCCATGTCTGTCGTTTGGTCATCGGTGTATTATAATAAAAAATATGAATATAACGATCCAGGAACAGCAGAAGGTAAAAACATGTTTCTGTCCACTTTGGCTAAAATCCCAGATATCAATGTAATTATTAGTAGTAATTAATTTCACTGAGTCGTGTACCACACAGTCATTTTTTTATATCTCACTGTGATAATAATAGTAATAATTATAATCACCATCCCCATCATCACATAGAAATTGCAGAAGCTCAGTTTGTTTCTAAACATCCTTGATCTTCAAACTTTTTTGCAACCAATGTAATGCAAAGAGATTGATTGACAGGCAAGCCAAAGATAGTCATATAGCATATAATGTCCATTATAGGAACTTGAGAGGGCAGAAAAAGTATGTGGTTTAAAAATTACAAACTATCATCAAGTATGAAGCCCAGGTGTGAATAGGTAGACACAGCTTGAATTAGTGTATCTTGAGAAGTGTGTATAAAAACCATCATTTTAATTTTCTCTGGATTTAAAGCCAATTTCAGCTGTTGGATTTGGGATTCTAGTATTTTAAAAGCCACTTGTAGATTTTCCAAGGTTTTTGCCAAATTGGAAGCACAACAGTAAATTATAGTATCATCAGCATTAAGATTAATGTTTGCATTGGGAAGATTTTGTCCTAAATTATTTATGTATATAGTGAATAATAAAGGACCCAACACTGAGCGTTGTGGCACCCCCTTGTGGACAGATAAAATATCAGAAGAAAGCCCATCAGCCCTACTCAGTCCTCTCTGCAAGATAGAAACAAAACCACGAAACAGCATAGTCAGACAATCCAATACTGGCCAGTCTCTCTCTCTCATTGCTTCATGGTCTGCAGTGTCAAAGACCTTCGATAAATCAATGAAAAGTGAAGCACATTGTTGCTTTTTATCAAGTGCCTGAATGATACCATTCACTACCTTGGTAGCTGCATTGGCAGTGCAGTGCAGTGGTATACTATGATATTTTCCTCAAACCAGACTGGAAGGTTGATAAAATAGAATAGCTGTATAAGAACACCTTTAGTTGATTACTAGTGTTTCAAAAACGTTGGCTAGAACTGCCACTTTCCCACGCAGGAAAGTTTTCAGACCAGCCTGTAATTATTTAGATGTGATGGTTCTCTGCCTTTTAGCAGGGGAAGAACATTAACGTTTCTTTCCAAATCTTAAGGATTTTAGTACGTGTCAAAGTACGATTAAAAAGATAGATCAGAGGTTCTGCAATAAAATCAGCTGAGAGTTTAAAATAGAGATCCAGATTGTCAGGCTCTGCGGGTTTTCTTGTATTCAGATCTTTGAGCGCTTTGCACACTTCAACAACTGAGAAAAGTGTAAACTCAAAAAGTGTTAAATTTAACAGGTTTCACATCCTGATAGTTTTGAGCTACAGAAGCATTGGTTAACTTGATCAAATAGAAAACCTGATTCAACAAAATGTTTGTTAAAACAATTAAACATATCTGTCTTCTCATACACCACGGATGTGCCATTTACAATACAAAGGTACACCTGACAAGCTGTTTTAGTTTATCATTACTGTTTTTTTGTTTTAAATAAAGCTGTGTTAAGTTAAACCGCAATTGTCATGTAGCGTTCCTATTCATTAACTGCAAACCAGTTTTAATATCAATGTCGAGTGGGACTCTTTGCTAGGAGGGCAGTATTTATAATCCACTTTGATTTTAGTGCCGTGTAAATCGACGCAGTGTATCCGCCATCTTGCACTCTGGCCTAGCTGAGAATGATCCCTCTCATTTGACTAGTACTGCCTAGTCCCCCACAATGCCATGCGAATCAAAGATAGTTGCCAGTCATTGTAGCGACTGACTCGCGTTTCAAGTAAACAAAACCAACGTTAACGTTAGCTATCAACAGCTAACGATTATATATATTCACCTTAAACGTGTTATCTTAACAGTACATTTAAACTGAATTAGGCAAACATGAAGGAAACCGCAGCAAAGCGCCGCGAAAAACCCCGGGATTCAAAAGCCGAGAAGCCAAAGGAGTCGGGCCCCGAGCCGCAGGATGTGGAGATGCCGGAGGAGGACGGGTCTGCCCCGGGGAAGCCGCATAAGGAGCTGGACACGCTCACGCTGGAAGGTAAACGGCAGGATTTCACTCTAAATGCGTGTATAGTCTCAGATGAATGAGCTTAAGTTCTCCAATCCGTTTAGCCAAGTTGTCGTGACTTTGAAGCCAGTCGCTTGTTTACCAACGTCGCCTATCCAGTTAACCTGCTTAACGTTAGCGTCGCATGAGCGACCTGTCAGCACCGTGACGCTGGAGTGGAAATGTGCATCCAGGTCGTTACTATAGTAGCTTACGCTCATCTATAACTGCTAACGTTAAAACATAGTAATGTTAGTTATCAATACCTGCATTATTTGTTGGAAGGCATGCTACCGTTTGATGGTTACTGTGTCATATTAATGAACTGTTACGTTAAGTAAACTTTACTTCAAGAAACTTTAGATTGAAATTCAACCAGGTAATGTTATGTCTGAACAGCTAACGTTAACCGTAAAGTTAGCAGAATAGCAGATAAAGATGGAAGGTTATGAATTTGGATAAATAGAACAACGACATTTTATGAAAGCAGGCTACATTTACGGTTGACTGCCGAGATATTCATCTACTCGAATTGAAAAGCTTAAGTGAATCGGTGCTGTCCCCCTCCCTCCGTTGCAGATATCAAAGAGCATGTGAAGCAGATCGAGAAGGCGGTGTCGGGGAAGGAGCCTCGGTTTGTGCTGCGTGCTCTCCGCGCACTGCCCTCCACCAGCCGCAGACTCAATCTCAATGTGCTGCACAAAGCCATCTCCGGCTTCTACACCTCCAACGCCGCCGGCAAGGAGTACCTGCTTGGCTTCTTAGAAGAGGTGAGTCTCTCCCCGCACCGACAGCCGGAGCCCACCCCATGTCACTGAACACCGCCCTAGTCTGGCACGTTTATAACAGACGTCCTTGTGCCAGCATTCAGGATTAGGCAACGGGCAGAGCTAATGCTAAGTCATCGGCGTCCCAACCGATGATAGTAAATAAACAACAGTACAGTACTGTTTTTGACTGGAGTGTCCCGAGTTGTAAGTTAGTGAGGTTTCAGGATAAGTGAAGAGCTTGTTTTTCAGTGACTTGTTTTGTCATCAAGATTGGGACTAAATCAAGCATACATGAAGATCTCCGCTGCCCGTTTGTTGAACTATGTCTGACGCATTAATACACATATAGCATTCTTATAGAGCCACTCAGCCGGTCCAGAGCTTGAAGTCAGGGCGTGAAATGAACAACCGGTACTAGCCAAATGCTGGTAATATTTTCTACACGAGCAGCCGCTTTGACAGGCAACCAACCAGGTTGTGTTATATTGTAAAATGTAACCCGTGGCTGGTAAAAGTGTTGCGCATGGCTGGTGATGTTTAGAATCCATAAGCCACTCTGGCCAGCGGGTGAAAAAGTACATTTCATGCCCTGCTCAAAGTGCTTTCCGCTCACTGGCCTTACCTTTTCTCACAGTGGCACAGTCCACCGTTTCATTGCATTGTGGAAGTGGTGCATTAGTACCTGTGTTGGTGGAATGAGTTTTCACAGTTTCATTGCATTGTGGAAGTGGTGCATTAGTACCTGTGTTGGTGGAATGAGTTGTCACAGTTTCATTGCATTGTGGAAGTGGTGCATTAGTACCTGTGTTGGTGGAATGAGTTTTCACCGTTTCATTGCATTGTGGAAGTGGTGCATTAGTACCTGTGTTGGTGGAATGAGTTTTCACTGTTTCATTGCATTGTGGAAGTGGTGCATTAGTACCTGTGTTGGTGGAATGAGTTTTCACCGTTTCATTGCATTGTGGAAGTGGTGCATTAGTACCTGTGTTGGTGGAATGAGTTTTCACCGTTTCATTGCATTGTGGAAGTGGTGCATTAGTACCTGTGTTGGTGGAATGAGTTTTCACAGTTTCATTGCATTGTGGAAGTGGTGCATTAGTACCTGTGCTGGTGGAATGAGTTTTCACAGTTGCATTGCATTGTGGAAGTGGTGCATTAGTACCTGTGCTGGTGGAATGAGTTTTCACAGTTTCATTGCATTGTGGAAGTGGTGCATTAGTACCTGTGTTGGTGGAATGAGTTTTCACAGTTTCATTGCATTGTGGAAGTGGTGCATTAGTACCTGTGTTGGTGGAATGAGTTTTCACAGTTTCATTGCATTGTGGAAGTGGTGCATTAGTACCTGTGCTGGTGGAATGAGTTTTCACAGTTGCATTGCATTGTGGAAGTGGTGCATAAGTACCTGTGTTGGTGGAATGAGTTTTCTCCGTATGATAGAGCCAGCCTGTGTAAAGTGACACGAGTAAGCCATGAGTTTATTGAAGAACGGCGCTGTTGAAAAGAGCCCCCGATGGGGTGAAAAACGCGGTGCTGCATATTAAGTGCATGTAGTCATAGCCAGGTCTGATTGTTCATTTTGTGCCTGTGTAGAGAGCTTATTTTATACAGGGTTTTCTCATGCACTGCCCTGCAATCAGCAGACACCATATTTGTTTCGCGCTGCAGGGGCTGCGTGCCTCTTATTATATCGTTCATTACTTTGTGCCTTTTATACAAAGAAACCCACAACTCCACCATTTTGATTGTACCTCGTTTGTAAAGTAGAAATGGCATTGTCTCATTCGAGTACTTTCTGTTTACAGTGAGTTTGTGGCCACTTACCATGTGTCGTAGCACGTTTCTGAAAGCTGTATCAATAGTAGAATTTCAATCAGTGCATTTGAATAGTGAGTATTATCCGTGTTTCTTAAATGTGCAGTAAGTTGTTAGGAAATGGTTCTTGTTTATCAGACAGGTCTGGTTGTTATTGTTTGAATGTCGCTTGTTCTCACGGTCGCCCGTCTCCATCCCTCCCCCAGCCGATGGATGCGGACGGCGACGTGCCGTTCCGCCCTCGGACGGGCAAGGCCGCCGCCACCCCCCTGCTGCCTGAGGTGGAGGCGTACCTGCAGCTCCTCCTGGTGGTTTACCTCATGAACAACAAGCGCTACGCGGAGGCTCAGAAGGTGTCGGACGACCTCCTGCAGAAGATCAGCTCCCAGAACCGCCGGGCTCTCGACCTGGTGGCCGCCAAGTGTTACTACTATCACTCGCGCGTCTACGAGTTCCTGAACCAGCTGGACACAGTGCGCAGGTAGGCCCCTGTAAGTGTTACTACTACCGCTCGCGCGTCTACGAGTTCGTGAACCAGCTGGACACGGTGCGCAGGTAGGCCCCTGTAAGTGTTACTACTACCACAACCAAAGAAAATAGTTGGGAGTTTCATTGATTTAGTCGATTTCAGGTGTAGATTTTGTAGTGTGTTGCAGATATCCCAGCATGCCTCTCTCCCTCAGCTTCTTGCACACCCGCCTGCGTACCGCCACCCTGCGCCACGACGCGGACGGACAGGCCACGCTGCTCAACCTGTTGCTGCGCAACTACCTGCAGTACAACCTGTACGACCAGGCCGAGAAGCTGGTGTCCAAGTCCGTCTTCCCAGAGCTGGCCAACAATAACGAGTGGGCCCGCTACCTCTACTACACAGGTAAGAAAGAGCTTTCAGTCTAAACAGTAGGCCTTTGGTGTGAGTGATATTTACACTCTCACTCCCTCTCTCGCTCCCTCTCCTTTCCTTCTCTCTCTCTCTCTCACACACACACTCTCTCCCTCTCTTCCTCTCTTTCCCCCCTCTCTCACACTCTCTCTCCCTCTCTTCCTCTCATTCCCCCCCTCTCTCACACACTCACTCTTACGCTCTCTATCTTCCCCCCTCTCTCTTTCTCCCACCCCCCTCTCTCTCTCTTACACTCTCACACACTCACTCTTACACCCCCCCCCCCCTCTCTCTCTCTCAGGTCGCATTAAGGCCATCCAGCTGGAATACTCAGAAGCGAGGAGGACTCTGACCAACGCCCTGAGGAAGGCTCCGCAGCACACGGCTGTGGGCTTCAAACAGACGGTCAGCGCCCCCCCCACTGTTTCCATGTCAACCACACCAAACCCACAAGGGCCACATAAGCAGTACATGCAGATAAGTGTAATTAGTCTGCCTGTGTAATTAGTGTTATTGTTTTATCTATTATCATTAATAAAATAGCTGGCACTCATCCAGGCTGTGGAACACGGTACACTCTGTGGAATACAGCTACGTAAAAGCAGTTAAAATGTGTATAACGACAACACCATCTTCAACAGAAATCATAGTCAGAAATAGAACAGGTTTGGTGTGTTTGAGCTCCAGCAATGGCAGTACCAGGTGAATTATGCAGATGAAGTAGTTTTTGCAGTGATTATATTGCAAACATTTCTTAAAATGATCATCTCCGCTTGCCGACCAGTAGGATTCATATAATGTAATAACCTCTTTAATGAGATGGGAGGGAATTATTGTAACCTAACCCTGAGTGAAGGCGAGGGAAACCGTTTGTACAAGCGCTCCTCAAGGTGATAACAGTATTTATGACTTCGTGCTTTGCGCAGAAATGGCTGAATACACGCGTGGGCTGTGGAGCTCTTGGAACAGACGACTCGTCATTTTGTTCTGCGAAAAAGGCGGTTGAATAGTCCCGTAGCTTCAGTTTAAAAAAACGCCTTCCTATCAGGGTGGGTTAGATTAGGCCTCTTTCCGGCTCCCTCTCCGATTCTCATCCACGCTGACGGTTCTTTCTCGTCCGTCTCTCTGTCCTTCTGTGGGTCTCTGCAGGTTCACAAGCTCCTGATTGTGGTGGAGCTGTTGCTGGGAGAGATCCCTGACCGGCTGCAGTTCCGCCAGGCCCCGCTCAAGAGGTCGCTCATGCCCTACTTCCTGTTGACCCAGGGTAAGGTCGGCGCCCTACTTCCTGTTGACTTCTTGTCGCTGTTCTCTCTCTCCCGCAGGCGGCTTCCCTTCCCGTGCCGCTCGCTCACCTGACCACCACTAAACGCTCTCCTCCGTACCTCTAATCACCTGAGCACCGCTAAACGCTCTCCTCCGTACGTCTTTAATCACCTGACCACCGCTAAACGCTCTCCTCCGTACCTCTTTAATCACCTGACCACCGCTAAACGCTCTCCTCCGTACCTCTTTAATCACCTGACCACCGCTAAACGCTCTCCTCCGTACCTCTTTAATCACCTGACCACCGCTAAACGCTCTCCTCCGTACCTCTTTAATCACCTGACCACCGCTAAACGCTCTCCTCCGTACCCCTTTAATCACCTGACCACCGCTAAACGCTCTCCTCCGTACCCCTTTAATCACCTGACCACCGCTAAACGCTCTCCTCCGTACCCCTTTAATCACCTGACCACCGCTAAACGCTCTCCTCCGTACCCCTTTAATCACATGACCACCGCTAAACGCTCTCCTCCGTACCTCTTTAATCACCTGACCACCGCTAAACGCTCTCCTCCGTACCCCTTTAATCACCTGACCACCGCTAAACGCTCTCCCCCGTACCTCTTTAATCACCTGACCACCGCTAAACGCTCTCCTCCGTACCCCTTTAATCACCTGACCACCGCTAAACGCTCTCCTCCGTACCCCTTTAATCACCTGACCACCGCTAAACGCTCTCCTCCGTACCTCTTTTTCCATGCAGCTGTGAGAACTGGTAACCTGGCCAAGTTCAACCAGGCCCTGGACCAGTTCGGGGAGAAGTTCCAAGCAGACGGCACCTACACCCTGATCATCCGCCTGAGACACAACGTCATCAAAACAGGTGAACAGCAGTCAGTAAAAAGTCTACAGGTGAACAGCAGTCAGTCAGTAAAAAGTCTACAGGTGAACAGCAGTCAGTCAGTAAAAACTCTACAGGTGAACAGCAGTCAGTCAGTAAAAACTCTACAGGTGAACAGCAGTCAGTCAGTAAAAACTCAACAGGTGAACAGCAGTCAGTAAAAAGTCTACAGGTGAACAGCAGTCAGTCAGTAAAAACTCTACAGTTGAACAGCAGTCAGTAAAAACTCTACAGGTGAACAGCAGTCAGTAAAAAGTCTACAGGTGAACAGCAGTCAGTCAGTAAAAACTACAGGTGAACAGCAGTCAGTCAGTAAAAACTACAGGTGAACAGCAGTCAGTCAGTAAAAACTCTACAGTTGAACAGCAGTCAGTCAGTAAAAACTCTACAGGTGAACAGCAGTCAGTCAGTAAAAACTCTACAGGTGAACAGCAGTCAGTCAGTAAAAACTACAGGTGAACAGCAGTCAGTCAGTAAAAACTCTACAGGTGAACAGCAGTCAGTCAGTAAAAACTCTACAAGTGAACAGCAGTCATTACTTAGAGAGGCGTCAGAGGAAGACCTTTCATTTGTTGCTTTTGCATGTAGGCTAGTCCAGCGACGCCCCGATCAACAAGTATGGGTTGCTAGATAGCGATAAACACAGACCCCTAAACGACTGAACCCTCCCATACTCCTGGCGTCACCCTATGGAGCTACCAGCCACAACCAGCACGACTGGCAAGATCCGGATTCTCTCAGAGACCGTGGGGCTCCTGGAAGCTGTTGCCATCCTCTGGCAGGGCAGGAAATCGGGAGCTCTTTTGGTTAGTACAGTTAGGGCGGTTACGGTCGGCGCGTGACGGCTCTCTTCTCTTCTGTTGGCAGGCGTGAGGATGATCAGCCTATCATACTCCCGCATCTCGCTGGCCGACATCGCGCAGAAGCTGCAGCTGGACAGTCCGGAGGATGCTGAGTTCATCGTTGCCAAGGTAACGGGACCCCCCCCCCCCCGGGAATGTCCCTTCCCAACCCGTCCAGATAACAAACTCAAACAAGGAAGGGAAATTTGAGCAGTGATTCATTTCACCCCCACCCATCCTTCCACTCAGGCAATCCGAGATGGAGTGATCGAGGCTAGCATCAACCACGAGAAAGGCTACGTCCAATCCAAGGAGACCATGGATATCTATGGTACCAGGGAACCCCAACTGGCCTTCCACCAACGGATCTCCTTCTGTTTGGATATTCACAACATGTCTGTCAAGGTAAATCGCCTCACTTTCAACCGACGGTTCAACAGACAGAACCCTGCACACTGATGTAATACGAATGAGTGTTCAGCATAGATCATAGTTTTGAGTGTTCAGCATAGCTCCTTATTAGCACAGGAAGCTATAACAAGGAGGCTGCTTCAAACACCCGCCCTTTATTTACCCCCAGTATGTATCAGGTTTTCTGAGGTATTTCTGGTCCTTCCTTAGTAATGTGTGGCGGATTCGTTACAAGACCGATCAATAAATGCTTATATGCGTGAATAGACACAATCAGATTATCAATTTCTGTGCTACCAAGAGAAAGATGCTTTCGGGATGGAACTCCCGTCCTCCTGCTCTTCTTTGATCACAAACTCATAAATCTACCAAACCAGTGCCAGACCAGTGATGTTTGTGAGCAGGCTCTGTTGTGTAAAATTGCATTGGAAAAACCCTTTGAAGAGTAGGGTTTTCGGAATGTTTTTTTTTTTTTTTTCTTCTAAATTCTAGGTTAAGTGTTCTAGAACTACATTGCTTACCAGTAGTGATTGTTACATCAGCATTGGAATGTTAATTTAACAACACTAATTGTTTATGTGTGATCTTACACCTCAAAGGGTTAAACAGAAGCAGAAGTGTAACTGCACATGTCCTTCTCCTTCCACAGGCCATGCGATTTCCACCCAAATCTTACAACAAGGACCTTGAATCTGCAGAGGTATGCTTCTCCTACGCTGTTACACAGTCAGATTCTGAACTGAATTCCTCTGAATGGCTCTTATAAGCTCCGCAATGATGCATCATTTATTTTAAAAAAATAATTTAAAAAAGCAGTGTAATGTATACTGAAATAAATCTAACCTCATAATTTTTAACCCTAGGTGGCCCATAGTGGTAGTTTTATCTGTCCCAATTAAAGTATTCATGTTAGTCTGAAATGATGAACTACGGCTTTAAGAAAGCACCGGAAATTCTGACGCAGGATTGTTTAGCAAAATCTCAGCCACTCACTACCAGTTACCAGCCAGCCAGTTACACTACAGTATAAATAAAACCGCAGGCTGCTATTATTAGTCCAAAGCGCTTACGTCCGTCACAGACTATAAAATGCATCGTTTATACACGCTAAGAAAATTCTGTTCGATATAGGAACAATAATATTTTTTTTTCTCTGGTACAGTCGACATTTCCACAGTGACCACCTATCGCAGTTACGACTGTAATACGTCACTGTTATGTAAAAACACACTTTTGGACGTTTTTATTTTTTTTTACGTAGGGTATTTATGAACATTAGGCTACCTATTTTATGCGCATTATGTATAGCCTAGTACTGTATGTGGTGATTCTGACATGCAAATTTCTGAATGATAGTTTTTTTTTTGTTGAGATATTGACACTTGAATAAGAAACTAAGTGTACATTCCCTGCTTAAGTTAGTAGGATTAACCAACTGACCTTTTTTTCCTGAAATAATAGTCTTTTGAGAGGCATTCTTCCTTAAAGGGATAGTTCACCCATTTAGAAAAATGTTATACTATTTCGGGGGTAAGTAAAATAATATGTTAAGCTGTCCTGGTCTCACCGTTGTAGCTAAATTATTGTAAATCCTGAATTTGAGCAATGCTAACAATTAGCATATTGCCATTGGATATAATTGCCCCCAGGCTAACTTGCTGTAAATTAACCGCCGTCATCATTAAGTCATCAAGGGTCTGAGGTATCATACGAGCTTCAAACCATCACTCTGCTGCCAGATATGCAGTAGATATGGATGGATCATTTTAAGGGTTGTTTCTCCTGACAAATTCTCCTATTGAACTCTATGGAAAAATAAGTCAGGAGAAGAAACCCTTCAAGTTATCCATCCATATATACTGCATATCTGGCAGCTGATTGATGGTTTAAGGCTTGTTTGATACGTCAGACCCTTGATGACTTTGATCCATTTAACCAACCATGTGTTCCATACTGTTCCAGTATAATTTACAGCTAAATCTAGTCTCACCCTCCAATTCCCATAGAGATCCATTCAAATGCAGAGATGTTATAGTATCGCTTGTAACAGTACCAGAAAAGAAGATATCAAGAGTATTTTGATATTGTTGGGTCACAGACATCAGGAAGTCATGGCATGCAAAGGATATGCAACCTAATATTAAAAATGATTACTTTATTCTATATTATGTTAAACTGTCCAATATGTTTTGATGCCCAAAAATGGGGGGTACTATGTACAAAAGGTTCTGTAATTTCTAAACGGTTCATTCGATATGGATGAAAATACCCTCAAATTAAAGCTGACAGTCTGCCCTTCAACCTCATTGTATCCTTTCAAACTCAAAGTGCTAGAGTACAGAACCAAAAGAACAAAAAAATGTGTCACTGTCCAATTAATTATGGTGCTCACTGTAGATGTGATGTCTGGGCTGTATGCATTATTAGAAAGCAAATTGTATTAAAAAGGAGTGGTTGTAAAAAGTACTGTAAATCAGTGCTTTGTGAAGTGTTCAACTGTCTCTTTTTGGTTGTTGAGGATTTCCACTAAATTTAGAATGTTTAGATGATGCTGTTGAGGCATCCACCAGGTGGCAGTATTGTGTAGACTATAACAGGGATCGCGGGTTGCATGTTCAGGTCATTGGCAGTGCACGTTCCCACCGTCATTAACAGTTAAAAATAAATTTATTAATTAATGAACAAATTGCAATGTCATGGAAAGTTTTGAAGTATTCCACTAACACTGAAAAGACAGGGGAAATAGCAGCTCACCCCCAGTGACTTTTGACCACAGGCTCTGTTGTGTGTAATTGCATTGGACAAACACTTTTTCCGAATGTTTTTTTATTTTTTTTTCTTCTAAATTCTAAGTCAATGTTCTAGAACTCCATTGCTTTCAATTGCCAGTAGTGATTGTTACATCAGAAATGTAATGTAAAAGAATAAATGTGAATTCAGTAGGAACACTTATTCAGCTACTTTCTGGGAATTCTAGTGCCGTACGATTGCTTAAACTTTGTGACCGGAAAATCAATTGAATTAGATTATGTATGACTTGCAGTGGGAGTGAACATATTTCTTGGAACTTGACTTGTGTGTCATTATGTAGTCTGGGGGGGGGGGGTTTTGCATAAATGTACAACCTGTCACATTATCTGTTGAGATCCATCTAAGGATGTGTTTGTCTCTATAGGAACGTCGGGAAAGAGAGCAACAGGACCTGGAGTTTGCCAAGGAGATGGCGGAGGATGATGACGACAGCTTCCCTTGAATAACGGAAGAGCAGCAAAATGGCCGCTTTTTCCCCCTCACCCTATAGTTGGTTATAATCTTTCTCATCACGCTTTGGAGGTTGCAGCTGGCAACAGCTGTCATCCTTCAGAATACATGTTGATTTCTGAATGCCGTTTATTAATTAAAAGAAAAGGAAACAGACAGGTGATTTGGTTTCTGACTTTATGAAATGTGTACATGCAACACCCCCAGCAGACAGTGCTACAGTGTTTTATGGCTCTAATGGTGTGTTCATTATCTTGCATAAGACTACTCTCTCCGGGTGACTTGTGCAGGGTGAATTTTCACGTTCATGGGTTTGGCAAAGTATTTGTTATGCTGTAGTTTTTTAAATGGTTGATTCTGTATTTAGATTTTCAGACCAAATCCGCATTCGCAAGGTGATTATTAAAAGGCCTTTACTGCTGTTTGGTTTCGTCTTCAAGTCTAAACAACGGGATTGCAGATCACATTTGATGCCAGTTTGCCGTTGGCAAATAACGTCAGTTGGCAGTTGGCAGTTGGATCTGTTTCGCTGAAGGGGCATACACGTACATGCACAATACATTGATTGTTCTGAGCGTTAAGCCCCCTGATTAGCCTTATGTCTTACTCCCTAAATATAACCTGATACAGGATTGGCTGTATTACTACCATTCTTCATTTGTCCAATTTTTTTTAAATGCTCGAGCCTTAATAAAATTTCATGTGGACTACTGAGACTTAACAATTTATTGGGTTTTGGTATTTATGCACGTTCTAGTTAGGACAGCAATGAGGTTTTGGTTGCCTTGCAGTTCAGTACACGACTATATTTTGGTCGCCTACGATGTTGGCTGACCACAGACCACAAGTGTAATTTTTGGAGCAACCGGTCCTCATAATGGTAGTTATACGTGCGTGTGATGTAAATCCTCAAGCGTTAGAGTACAGTTCATTCCCGTTAGTACGACTAAGCCACACTCACTGCAGGGATGTTCCACCTCTAACCATGGCCATTTATCCCTGATTGGGATGACAGGTGTCCCATCCGCCGAGTTACGGCTTGGCCCATGCCTGTGCAGCACCGAGAGTTTGCCGGTTTTCTGGGTTTCCTACGGAAATAACCACAATGACCCCGGACTCTCAGCCCTTAAAGACATTTAGGGCCTGATTTACTAAGATCTTTAGCATGGGCAAACCCTTTTAGCACACAAAAAACGAATAACACAACTAATGATTGATGCAAGACAAATACCATTACCAATCATTGGTCATTTTATTAGTTTTGCATGTGCTAAAAGGTGTTGCACGTGCTAAAGATCTTAGTAAATTGCACCCTTAAAACGCCTTTTACACCCGACAGTGACTGATGGTATCCCAGTAGACATGCAGTAATATGAATATCTACGTTGCTAAAGTTAAGCTGCCGTTCGTTTCTGGGCCAGTAGTGTATTTGTGTGACGTACATAATTTCTGGAGAACTTTATGGCTGACATGGTTTGTCTGTGTTGTATGAATGCTCAGTTCAAGGTCACTTCTGATTGGCAGCTCACTAAACGCGCCTCCGATTGGTTGAAATGTAAATGGCGTCTTATTCAATAAAGCTGGGCCGTGTCCGAATCTTTTCCACACTATTGAGTAGCCTTGGTGAGTAGATATTACGAGAAAGTCGTTGAATAGGCGAACATTTTTCTAATTGCGGTATACTTGAAACACCCGGATGACACTTCGTTCCGGGGATTCGCTGAGTACATTCGGGAGCACTTTTCAAGAAGTACACGAACATTTTGGTCGCATAAATATGACGTGAAGCTTCGCGCTGCTTCGCTGACGTTGCCCTTCAAATACAACAGCCAAATGGCGACTCAAAACTAGCCCAAAATATATTTGTAACCGAAACCAACGTATTTTAAATAGATATCATATTTTTACTTTTTAAAACAAGTGCGGCTTTTCATTTTTACCTGTGACTGCACGTTGAAAGTATCCCAATTTAGCTGTAAAACCGCGGACATGGCAACACTGGTGGGACGTCTTATGACCTGCTTACGACACTTCCACTGTGCGGTTGGAAAGTAGAATGGCGCATATTTTTTGCGGTCGGCTAAACAGTGCACATTAAACAGCACACTTCTGCCAGTGCGCTGTACGGACACAGCCCTGGTCTCCAAATGACCAATACCAAATCCTCCTGTTGTAGGCCATATAAAAGATGTTGCATTCACAGTAAATGAGTAAAAAAAATTTAAAAATGTAGTTTTTTTTAATGTAATGGAACTATAAAAATTATGATTTTGATCATTCAATGCAGAAAATGTAATAAAAATATGATTTTGTAGTCTGTGCAAAGTGGTTCTCTGCTCTGCTGACAGACTCTAAAATCTGTAGTGACCTGCAGAGGTAGTAGACTATTACAGGTGTCGTGTGTGTTTTTACAATAATTTATTGTTTTTAAAAAGATCTGTAACTGAACAAAAAAATCACTGCTACCATGTCATTGGCCTGAAATGATCCAAGTTTTCTGTGCATCAAATATTAATTTGCACTTTAGAGAATGGTACAAGCATCTCACACTTGTAAATCTCGCGCAGCTAGACCAATGAGGGAATAGCTCGCAGCGAAGGTTTAAGCGTGATGTATTCCGCTATTGCTGTGGGAAAAGGTAAAAAGTTATTGTAAAATATCACTCATTTATTTACTCATTTATCTGACTCCAATTTGAATTGATGCTTGATTGCGAGTGGAATTCTGTTCTGTAGAAACTATCTATACCGGGGACGCTGATAGCCCCGGATACGGGATGCAGACTGACACACTGAATCGGACTGACAAGCTCAGAGACCCAAGCCCATAGAAACTCAGATGGTTTGGAACATGTCACCATCACAGGTGCTCAGAGGTTTTGTACCATAGAATCTACGAGGTTAACTAGAAACTCAGAGGGTTTGGACCGTATCACAGAGGTTTTTGACCATAGGATCTACCAAATACTAGGAAACAGAAACTCTGAGGTTTTGAACATATCACCGTCACAGGTGCTCAGAGGCTTTAGAACATAGAATCCTCCGAGTACTGGCTAAGGCCTAGCAGAGCAGTCACATTACCACAAACAAGATTAGTCAGTGTGAAACCCGGTAATAGAGACACAATTCACAGAGACCACGCAAATCAAGTCTAGAAATAGAACAATTTATTAGCCAGGAAGGTGGACACGGAGGTGAGAAGTGCGGGAGAGTCTGACTACAGCTTTCCCATACTGGAATGGCTATGGTACCACTGCAGCACCAGGAGACCTGTTAAGCAGATTCTCCCATACTGGAATGGCTATGGTACCACTTACAGCACCAGGAGACCTGTTAAGCAGATTCTCCCATACTGGAATGGCTATGGTACCACTGCAGCACCAGGAGACCTGTTAAGCAGATTCTCCCATATTGGAATGGCTATGGTACCACTGCAGAACCAGGAGACCTGTTAAGCAGATTCTCCCATACTGGAATGGCTATGGTACCACTGCAGAACCAGGAGACCTGTTAAGCAGATTCTCCCATACTGGGAACTTGCACTCAGCCCTGAGCGAGACGCAGGGGTTCTGACTCTGAGACTCAAGCATACATACCACAGTGCTCAGAACACTGCAGCTCAGATCATATATTCTGGGTAAGCACTTGGAGCTGGAAAAGGGTTGAAAAGAAAGATGCAGATGATGTGAATCATGGTAATTTATTAATGACAATAATCACTGGTTATGACTGTGAGAGCAAATATGAACACATTCAATACCTATAGCTAAACACAGGATAACATGCTGCTAAGACAAAAAAACATGAACAGGTTCACTAACAAAGTATATAACAAAATGATTCCGTACGGTGTGACTATGGTACCAGGAGATCTGTTAAGCAGATTCTCCCATACGGTGTGACGATGGTGCCACAACAGCACCAGGAGACCTGTTAAGCAGATTCTCCTCAAATGTCCCTTTGGACTTTCCTTCTCTTCACAGATGAGAGCAGATTCACACTGAGCACATGTGACAGACGTGAAAGAGTCAGGAGACGCCGTGGCTAATGTTATGCTGCCTGCAACGTCATCCAGCATGACCGGTTTGGTTTAATTTACTTGGTGTTATACTGTGATGATTAAGTGTTCCCTTCATTTTTTTGAGCAGTGTATATACAGCTTTGTTTCAGTCCAGAATACATTTAACATAGGGTGCTTGTTCACAGGTCTTTTACGGCTGTGAACAGGCCTGGGTTCCCGGCGTCATTAGGAGGAACAAACATCGCGAAACTGCTCTATGTCCTGCAGAATGCCATTTACTTCTAATATCCAGGGTCAATTCCAGCTGTCGTTTACGACCTTGTGCTTTTTATGACTCAAAGTTGCAGAGCAGTGGAGTTGGAAGTCCCGTGGGAAGAGGCAAAGATGCAATAGCATAGGCCAGGGGTGGCCAATTCCAGGCCTCGCGGGCCGGTGTGTATGCAGGTTTTTGCTGCCGCCAGTTAACAATTATTGAATTAGCCCAATCGTTTACACGATCTGATATTTTAATCTACATATCCGCGATATGAAAAGCAGCTGATGAATGTTCTTGTGCCGGTATGCGTCAATGCGTGTATTGTAGCATTTTATCGTTCTGTAATTTACAAGTGAATCGGTGATTGTGTGTATGACTAATTAGCTGATTGAACCGTGGTAACTGGTGGCAGTAAAAACCTGCATACACACCGGCCCGCGAGGCCTGGAATTGGCCACCCCAGCCATAGACCACCTGGTGAATTGTTTTATTGCACCCTCAAGGAAGCCTCCACCAGCTCACCACCACCAGATAATCCAAAGGATCAATAATTTTCAGTCTTACACACTACACACTCCTTGAGGCGAAATTTATCAATAGAAATCTCTGCAATATGTGGGTGGTTGAGAAATTAGTAACAAAATAATTATGGCATGACAATATGTTACAAAGTACTAGAAAGTCAACATGGCAGACACAAAAAATATATAAAAAATGAAGTGTATTATAGTGGGGGGCAC
This sequence comes from Ilyophis sp. 1 JC-2022, assembly GCA_022702515.1. NCBI lineage: Eukaryota > Metazoa > Chordata > Actinopteri > Anguilliformes > Synaphobranchidae > Ilyophis > Ilyophis sp. 1 JC-2022. Next base: position 108,528,275 of record CM040394.1, read on the forward strand.
ATCTGTGCCAGTTTCAGGCCTATTAGTTGATTGGTTGATTTGTTGTAAAATAAAATAGCAAATGCTTCTAGATGATTCTGAGAACTGTTGCCCATGAAAACCGTCAAAGGTCCAACAGAGAATTCCACGTCTTCAGAAAGAACTGTGCCTGCATAAAAGGGTCCTCCGCTTTGCAAAAGATCTTTTCTAGACTGTTCGGGAATCCTTGTCTGAAAAACGCAATGCATTTTTAGAAGCGGAGAATGCCCAACACCACGCTGCATTTAGCGTAGTCTACTTCTTAATATTTTGTATTGCCTTTCATCTCATTCTAAATTACAGAGCCTAGCCTACAGCCTATGACATCGATGCTGTTGCAATCTAGGTATATCACGGACAAATAGCCTAGCATATAGGCCTAGCCTATGTCTAAAGGTCGCAGGAAATCATTCAGTCAAGACAAAACAAAAACACCGTAGAAAATTGCCTATTTTTGCCAGCAAAAACTTGAACAATGAGGTATAGGAGCAACGAACCATGGCTTGTGTAAAGTCACACGAATATTGGTAGGAACTCGCAGTGTTTAAGTCCAGATAAAGCCGTAAAACAACGCAAGTCAATACTGTAAAGTCCGTGCGCTAAAACTGGTAGCCTGTGCAATGCTGGAGGTAAATTAACTGATTAAAGTCCAGGGGTGGCCAATTCCAGGCCTCGCGGGCCGGTGTGTATGCAGGTTTTTGCTGCCGCCAGTTAACAATTATTGAATTAGCCCAATCGTTTACACGATCTGATATTTTAATCTACATATCCGCGATATGAAAAGCAGCTGATGCATGTTCTTGTGCCGGTATGCGTCAATGCGTGTATTGTAGCATTTTATCGTTCTGTAATTTACAAGTGAATCGGTGATTGTGTGTATGACTAATTAGCTGATTGAACCGTGGTAACTGGTGGCAGTAAAAACCTGCATACACACCGGCCCGCGAGGCCTGGAATTGGCCACCCCTGGAACCGTCTGAACCGAGCCGATCCGACCCATTAACCTACATCAGCGGCTGCTTCGGACCACCCCCACAAGGCTATAGGAAAGGCACTGTGTCTGAAGCACAAGGCTGTATTACCCAATTTATTTTGGTCATTTGTTGGTTCCGAAGATTTATACAAAGAGATGCCTCAAAAAAAAAAAAAACTTTATTTACTCTTTTAAAGTTTAGTTTATTTAAACTAGTGCGTCTCGTTGATATATGAATATATTTTTCACTGGAGCTCTGGCCAGCCTTTCGGTTACAAATGGCCTAGTAGGCTACAGTCAGGAATCCACCGGATTGATCAATCGCTTTGAAGCAGACCGTTACGTTACACATATTTATAGTTCATGCTGGCTTTTTCCACGATTGGAAAAAAGTGTATCAGACTGTTTTAGCAAATGTTGTGGTGGACAGACAACCAGAAATGGGGCGAAATATTTCAATATATATATTGCTGCCTCATTATGCATAGCAAATTTGATTAAGATTAATCTCCATTATATTATCTGGTCTGAAGAGTTACATAGGCTGCAAGTATAGGCTACTACGTTATTCATTTGATTCGAAGTCATTACTGTCGCTTCTTCGAATTGGTATTAGGCCAACACTGTTTATTCGGTCAGTATAAATCCATATTGCACAAATACTAAAACAAGAATTAAAACACGTCACAAACACATGGCAGATAACGATGTTAGTGAAACGAAGCAACTGCAACAATCATATATCTGTCTTACTAGACAACTTGAGATCGGATTCATGGACAGTATTTATAATATAAACTGGAAATCGATTTCATTATTTGTTTGTGACAGAATTTCCAATGTGATAACTGAGATCAAGCTCCCAAAAAATGAATGTCTATTGTAAAGGCAGTAGCTAAGCCATCAACAAATGTGCGCTGCTACATCCACATAGACTAAGTGCTATGGCACAGTTATACCGCCCTCTTAACTTCACGCAACAAACCCAGAATTCTCAAAACCCAGGTGAAACAGGTCAGCCCATAGAAAAAGACGCGCACCAAATAGAAAGTTTACATAAAAAAATAACTAGTAAAAAAAAAACCTTAGTTTTTAAATTGCTTTTTAATTTCTTATGACGATAGAGAACGGATGAGTAAGGCGTTTCAACACTTTAATGGCGACTTCATTGGAACTCCCCGTTTTGATTCATTCATTTAAGCAGCATATATAAGGCTACAAATCTTCCATTCATCAGACATCAGTTAGAATCGCTTCATGTTGGGCTATCTATCATCATACAGACGCTTAGGCTCAGACAGAATGCATATAATCTACAGTAAGTAATTTTCTTTTTCGTTTCAAACTAACAAAATACATATTCTTTATCCGCACTCTCTTGATAAACTCAGCTTTTTTGTTTATTTATTTTTTAAATAAAGTGTATTCTTAGTGGACAGTCATATGGGAAAACACGTAATTGTTACTGTGAGTAGCCTAACCGTCTCCTGACACTTCCGAGTGTTGTAGCCTAATTTAAAACTCACGTGTGAGCATCCCGTGGGGTCAGTCTGAGACCAGGTGGACTGTCGCAAGAGACTGACCTTTTAATTATGAGAACCTAGATATTAATGCTCTCTCAAAAATGGTAACTTGCAGGCTGTTGACACTTTTGGGAGTGCCTATGGAATACATTCTCCAAAATAGTTTACGCTGTCTCCCTTCGAATGTACTGCCATCAGGGCATGCAAATTGATCTGCAGTTGCGCGGGATGTGCGCAATTTGTATCTCGAGGCCTCGTTACCTGCCAAACTGCATTCCTTCCGGCCTAACCCTTAATTATAGGACCGTTCTGCTTTTTGGAGAGTTATGTTAGTTGATAAGAATTTGTTCTCTCCGGCAGTCCTATACCTGCACTGCGCACTGGCTCTCTTGGCTCGTGCCGCGCCACGTCCAGCGTGCTCCGAATTCCACAGCACCGTCAACGATGGCATGACCATGGTCCAAAAAGTCCTGCATTATATCCCTGAAGTACACAAGTCGTGCATCACCTCAAAGGTAAGTGATGTGTGACACAGGTTTCTCCGCCTATGTTTTGATCGCAAACAGTGGCAATGGCAACTTGCAGGAAAACCGCCATGTTTGATGTAATTTCCAAACTGTAATTATTATTAATGCCCAGTATGTCAGTGTTAAATTTACTCTGGAAGTCTAGATCGGATCCAATTTGAACGTTGTTAATAGAGCCGAGTTAACACTGACCGTGCTACTGTGTTTGAACGTTGTCAGTGTCAGCAGTTAAAGCTGGCTATAAGCAATTTTACATTTTTTAAAAAGCCATAGACTTTGTAAGAAAGAAGACGTGTTGAGCGTGAGTGGAATGAGGATTTTGTGTTCTTAGATTAAAATCTGGGCCTGTTCTGATATGCCTATCAACTGGTTAAACTATGCCATATTACCTTTCCAGGTAGGCTGACCTGAAAGGACAGGTTCAAAAATGTTGTTTTTATTTTTGAAAATGATAATGACAAAATTATTTGTGTTTTGTAAACCTTCAAACTACATATTTTTCAGTAAACTAAACCGGTAAACTGACAGCAGATGTAAGCTAATTTAGTTGAGGTTTTTCATTGAAGCCGTAAACTTGTCGTTTGAAGCCGGTTATGTGAATGGTCCGCTATACTGTCATTTGAAGCGGCTCGTAAACACGGTGACAGGCCACAACAGGCCACAACAGGCCAAATTAATCACGCGCAATTGTCCAAAAAAAAAGATAGAAAAGAAGTCAAAAGTCCATCACAAAGAACTGCCAATCTGTATTTTTACAAATACATGAATGGATGTCTCCTACATCAGCTCTTACATATGCCAAATACAATAGCTGAATACAGTTTTCTCAGTGTCCTTGGAAACAAATCACCATTCACTGCACTAATTAAGGCCAAATGTTCAACAAGTCTATGGCAGGACATGTTCAAACAATTATATTTCGAAATTATGAGAATTTCAATCAGCGGTAACCATTTGATTTTACAGAAATACTGTCAATGGCTTTTAATTGAATTGAATTGAATTGAACATGTACAGGGAAATTTCGTTTCGAGCCCGCAGCATAGATGCACACATACACAAGATACACAAGATACAAGAAATAATAAATGCATAACTGCGTGATAAGTACAAAACAATATAAATATATAAAAGAATAAAGTGTCCTACAATGGGGGAAGTGCAGCAATTGAGGGTATACCCTAGCCTAGTGGGGTAAATATAATTAAAATATTGCACAGAGCGAGTTGAATATTGCACAGAATTTAAATATTGCACAGCATTTAAATATTGCACAGTTACCAAGAACAGTTAGGTTATTTTATTGCACTGACCAGCGTTCCCTGTTTGAGGGATATTACCCTGATTATCTGAAGTGGCTTTGTTGCTTGTGTGTGTGTGTGTGTGTGTGTGTGTGTGTGTGTGTGTGTGTGTGTGTGTGTGTGAGCATGTGTAAAGGAGAAAGTTGTATCTCTGATTTTGATTGACCGCTGATGTTTTTCACCGAGTCAACATTTGTCCATCCATCCATGTCCTCGTGGTAACCATGGCAATCCCTGCTCCCCCTAGGAATTGACTCTTGGCTCCTCTGCTAAGGATCTTCAGTATCTGCAGTCCGAACTGGTGATCCCCACTGCCCCCCCTCTAAAGTCTCTGTCTACTGAGTTTACCATGGTGAGTACCACTGCTCGTGTGTGTGTGTGTGTGTGTGTATGTGTTTGCTTACTAAAGTCTTTATGTGTGTGGCAGGGGTGTGTTATGGGTGTTCACCTGTGTGTGTGTGTGTGTGTGTGTGTGTGTGTGTGTGTGGGTGGATAGGTGTGTGTGTGTGTGCATGTCTATGGCAGGTGTGTGTTTTGTGTTGTGTATTGTATGCGCTATTGGTGCTTGCCTGTGTGTGTATGAGAGATGTGGGCGCTATCTCCTGCCACTGCACATGTGTATGTCTTTGAGTGCATCACTGCTTGTGTGTGTGTGTGTGTGTGTGTGTGTGTGAGTGTGTGTGTGTAAGTGTGTGTGTGTGTGTGTGTGTGTGTGAGTGTGTGTGTGTGTGTGTGTGAGTGTGTGTGTGTGTGTGTGTGTGTGTGTGTGTGAGTGTGTGTGTGTGTGTGTGTGTGTGTGTGTGTGTGTGTGTGTGTGTGTGTGTGTGTGTGTGTGTGTGGGTGTGTGTGAGTGTGTGTGTGAGTGTGTGTGTGTGTGTGAGCGTGTACGTGTGTGTGTGGATGTGAGTGTGTGTGTGTGTGTGTGTGTGTGTGTGTGTGTGTGAGCGTGTACGTGTGTGTGTGTGTGTGTGTGTGTGTGTGTGTGTGTGTGTATGTGAGTGTCTGTGTGTGTGTGAGTGTGTGTGTGTGTGTGTGTGTGTGAGCGTGTACGTGTGTGTGTGTGTGTGTGTTCTTGGTGCTTTGGCTCAGCTGACTGTGTGTTAATGCCTCAGGAGCAGAGCCTGGATCACATGCATAAGGGGCTGCAGCTGTATCAGGACTTGCTCAGGACAGTCCGTCATCGCCTTCCCAACCCCGAGAAGCTCACCGAACTGCTAGCCGTCATCGACGACCTGCTGGCTCAGGTGCTCAAGGTGAGATACACTGTCTTATCTCCAGGACTGGGTAGATAGTTAGATAGGCAGACAGTCAGACTGACAGGCAGACAGACAGACAGACAGACTGAGAGAGAGATAGACAGACTGATCCACTCATTGATTGTCCCCGTTGATCATACTTTTTTATTTAAAAAGTTTAAAACATTTTTTTAATAAAGTTTTATAAAAATCATATATGTTGATTAGTATTATATTATATATTTGTATACAATTCTTATACAATCTCTCAATATTTTTTATATGTATGTTAGGGAACTATTTAATTTTAGTCTGAAATGTATACGCTAGTTCTCTACCACACGTTTATTTTATAAGTTTTGTATATGGCATATGTGATTTTTATTGGATTTTTACAGACCTTTTTCGTATGGGGGGGAAAGACTGTTGCGTACTGCACCTGGTAGACCAGGTAGAAAGCATTACTTGTGAATGCTAATGTGGAAGGCACACGGTTGACGGTGTGTGCGTTTGACAGATACGGGAGCTGGCCCAGATGGAGAAGGTGACGCAGTATGAAGGCTCGGGGCTTTCCGCTCGCCTCACCAGCGATTTCAAGGTGGAAATAGCCGCGCACATCACTCTCGAGCGGCTCCTACCCTTCTCCCAGCACGTCCTGCGCAGCCTACGTAACGTCAGCCATTCCAAAGCGGCGGTGAGGTGCTGAGCTCACCCCCGTGAGGCGTCTGCGTGCCCTCCGAGATCTCTGGCTGCACCGACCTGTCGTTACTGCAAACTCACTCGCGCATGCAGCGGGGGAACTCGCGGTCTCGCGCAAATGTACGGTGGCCTCAGGAGGACAGGTCAGGCCAGCGGTCAGCCCCAGGGCCCAGATGCGGAGAGAGGAGAAGCTGGAAAGCAGCACCCAAGTGTCCGAGACAGGCCTTTCTTTTTGCATTTTAACCCTGGCGATGTTCTTCTGGTGTCCTGAACACGTCAGTAAAATCCAGGTTCAGAAAGTAAAAGTCCTTCCCAGTATTCTATTACAAGCACCTGTATTTGCTAATCGACACGATTCTTCAACCAGGAGGTAGAACCAATTACTGAAACCAGCTGGCTGAGCTTACTTTCGGAACCCTGGATTTTACTGGAAAACGTAGGAAACCAGCAGGAAAATTCCAGCCGTTACAGCCAGCAAGCTCCTCCTGCCAGAAAGCCCCCTCTGCCTCAGAGCTGCCCCCTCTGCTTCCCGCTCATAAATCACGTCTAAGTCCTTCAGATAAATATTTTGGTTTGGCGAGCACTGGCGGTATCTCATGTTCATGTTTTATTTATGTTTTATTATTTAAATTATTTATTTATTTATTGAATTGTGGGTATTGAATAATTCTGTGTACACACTGTGGCGAATACTTTCTTGCAGAGCATCGGAGATTTGTCACTGTCTTGAAAGGAAATTTAAGTTTTTTTTGTATTGTATTGTATGAACTGATCAACACAGGTTGGAAATTACCTTGGGTCTTTTACCTTATTTTGACCTTTTTTTCAGGATTATGTTTTTCTAACCTTGATAAAAGGCTTAATGTGAAGGCACATATATGTACAGCTATTGATGATTTTGATAGCTAACATAAAATATATGGAAAATAAGTCAAATGTACAGTCTATTAATAATAAAACAGTTTGAACAAATTATTTATTTGATTGTTCAAACATTTGTTTTGATTTTTATTATTGCTATTATTTATAAATTTATATATTAATTTAAAAAACCTTTTTATTATTGTTATTATTTTTACTATTATTAATATAATTTTATAAAAACATTTTTTATAAATCTTATTTTTTTAAATGTTTAAACATGTTCTTTTATTGATAGTGCAGCAGACAGTGCTATCTTCCATAACTGTGTCCTTGTTACTGGACAAAATGTTTATTATATGTTACTATGGTAATAGTGATGTTATTGTAATAGAGAATAAATGTAAAATTCTCACGTGGAGAAACCAGCCGGTAGTATCTACTGGTTCGGGGTTCAATTTCAGAGCATGGAAGACTTTTTAAATCTTGCCTTTTACACGCTTCTGGAGCAGCTCAATGGTCATTATATTGCTTTATTGTTGTTAAGAGTCCTTTATATTGGATTAATTATTTAATAATATTCACTGTGAAATTCACACAGAAGACAATGCTATATTTTACGACATATTTCATCGATTTCATTTCTTTCTTCTTTTCAGTGACCTGCATTACAGATCTATGTATTATTTATTATAAATAATAATTTATTTCTATTATTATTATTATTATTATGGCTGTTGTCATTGATTTTGTTGTTGTTGTTGTTGTAATCAAAGCTGTGGCAGATATATTCAGCAACAACACTTTCAATGAGCAAGATGGGAAAATAACATTGCAAATGTTCAGTGAAAAATTAACTCTAACAGTGTACGTGCGCTCTGTTAGTGTTGAATTAACACTGGATATTTTACACTGTGTGTGGTCTAAACCTGATGTTTACATTCCTGCTGAGGACCTGTGTTTCTTTGAAATGTTTTAATGTTTTTAAATTATTTCTATTAGTCATTGTTTGTTAGATTTAATCCACATGGATATTGTGCAGTTTCTATAAAGTAATAAAACAATTCTGAAGCATAAATTGTTCTCCTCCATATTAATTCCACTGGATAAATATCTATAATTACACCACACAATCCCTTTCCCAATAACAGAGTGCTTATAGTATGAACAACATTTCACTTTGAAACAATTAAATTCTATGTTCTACCCCATGTGTCAGGGGTAGCGTTAGGAACGAAGGACCAGACGCGACAATAGGGGTTCAAAGAGCTCGACTGAACACTTGGGGGGTGGGGGGGGGGGGACCCACAAACAGGGAAAGAAGATAAGTACAATAAAATAATAAACTCTTCACAAAGAGAGATACCGCTACCAAACTCAAAGCGACCCGTATAGGGCGAAAAACTCTAACCTCGATATTAAGACAATACAACAAAGAAAAACCCTATAGCTCACAACGAGGGAGCCGAAAAACACAAACAAGAGGTAAAAGAAGACGGCGAAGACAATCTGTCAAGAACCACAACAGGTTGAGGTGATACGGTCGATGCAAAATGTCAGGTCTATACCGTGTATTACCGGCTTTCCTTGTCAAAAAGATTGGCAATATGGAAGCGTCAAACAGAGGTGACGCAAGGTTTAAATAATGACAGAAAATACGGAACATGTGAACACACTGAGTAGAAAACCCAAACACACGAAACGGACAAAGAAAACTAAAAGAAATACGAGCGCTCCCCAGGGAAGTGGCCAATGAGAGAAGAGACGCAACACGAGCGCTCCCCAGGGAAGTGGCCAATGAGAGAAGAGACGCAACACGAGCGCTCCCCAGGGAAGTGGCCAATGAGAGAAGAGACGCAACACGAGCGCTCCCCAGGGAAGTGGCCAACGAGAGAGGAGCAGGCTGAGAAACCATGACACCATGTTAGACTGATATGTGAAAAATAGGATATACGATATGTGAAAATATGATATACCCTTTCACATCACACAAGGATTACACACACAGTCATTTATTTTTCTCGTGATACCTCTTCCTCCCATCTCTAACAAACAGTGACTCAGAAATAGACGCAAACAGTGGAATTCCAATGGTGATTGGGTTTCAGTAGATTTTTTTTTACCTCATCTTATTTGTGTTTAAAAATGTTCCGCATGGCCTCCCGAAGGTTTCACGCTTATCACTCTGCACACAGTGACTCGGTTATGATGACGTTCAAAGACTTTCCCCTCCTTTGGTGATACCTGAACAAAACCCCTGAAGCAGGGCAAAAATTCCCCAGATTAAATAAAATCTTTGTTTTGTTAGTCTGGTATCGTACTGAAGCACACTTTATGGATGTGCTAGTATGTCACCAATTTAAAAAAATATATCTGTAATGTAAGGTAGGTCGTAATTTCCTTTTCTGTATGGACATTGCTCTGGGGCATTGAAACAGGAAAGGGCCTTCCCCAAAATTGGAAGCTTAGAATCATCTAGAATGCCATTGTATGCCATATCGTTAAGATTTGCCTTCACTGGGACTAAGGGGCCTAGCCCGAACCATGACAAACAACCCCAGGCCATGGGGTGTCGGGTTACACTTGGCCATGTAGTGTATGTATATGAAAAAAAAGAGAACTTGGAGAGAAATGCTGTTAAGGACTGACTTTCAGATGCAAAAATAGTTTTATTTATTTTTACTAATAAAATAAATATTAGTAAATATTAAACTTTTTTATAATATTAAAATATTTAACAGTCCTTAACTTTTTTATTTTTTTTAGAGCTTGACATAGAAAAAATTTCTCTCAAAGATCTCTTTTTTTTCAAGTTTCCACATCTAGCCAGCACCTCATTGATAGAGAGACACAAGGCACAAGGCTTTCTTTAATTATAATATATCATTATTTAATATATATATTATTATTAATAATAATAATAATGATGATGATAATACTACTACTACTACTACTACTACTACTAATAATAATAATAATAATAATAATAATAATAATAATAATAATATATGCAGTGCTCTACGTAAGTATTGGGACAAGGAAGTATTTCTTTCATTTGTTTCTATAATCAAAAGTTCAGATTTGAAATCAAACCATTCATATGAGGCTTTTATTAAAGGGTATTTGTATAAATATTGGAATCACCATTTAGAATTTAAATACTAAGAATACCAATCCTAAATACCAAATACTAACACTAATATCAAATACTAAACATTATAACTTCTGAATGGTGAATCCAATAGTTATACAAATACTAAAAAAAAGTTCTGTATATATATATATATACAGTCAAGATGGAAAATCTGAACACCCCTTTCACCTTCTCCACGTTTTATTACATTACAGACATATTCTACAATAGATTGAATTCATTTTTTGTCTCAAAATTCTACACAAAATATCCCATAATGACAAAGTGAAAACATGTTTTTAGAAATTTTTGCAAATGTATTAAAAATCGAAAACTGTAATCTTTCATTTACATAAGTATTCATACCCTTTGCTTTAACATATTTATAAAGTATCATATTTAATATTTGCTCGCATATCCTTTGCATGCTGTTACTTCCTGAAGTCTGTGACCCATCAACATCAAAAGACTCTCGATATCTTATTTCCAGGTACTGTTACAAGCGATACTATAAGCTCTCTGCATTTGAATGGATCTCGATGGTAATTGGGGGATGAGACTAGATTCAGCTGTAAATTACACTGGTACAGTATGGAACACATGGCTGGCTAAATGGCTGTAAGTCATCAAGGGTCTGAGCTATCGAACGAGCCCCAAACCATCACTCTGTGGCCAGATATAGAGTAGATGTGAATGGATCACTGCAAGGGTTATTTCTCCTGACTCACTTTCCTATAGAACTCTATGGGGAAAAAAGTCAGGAGAAACAGTCTAGAAACACCTAGACTCAGGTGTAAATGGAGCTGAGATTTGCACTGAGTGACAGAAGTTGAGCGGTCACAGAAAACCAGAGCAGGAACACAATCCACATTTTAAAGACACCTTTCCACTCAAATCCTCAATGAGATCCTATGAATATACTTCATATAATGAATATAATTAGAACATAATTTATGTAATTTTTCACCAGAACAAAGCCTCAAAAAAAGGAACCAAAACAGATATAGAAAGAAGAATGCTTTTGTTAAAAGGTTGACATGCAGTTCATTTGCAACTAATTGCATTTCTCTCAGATGGTCACATGACAGAGGGGCATTTTCACAGTTTCAAAATAAATACCATTCAACAATCGCATGATGACATGCTTATGCAACCTGCATGTGGCAAACTTGGGACGAGCAACCTCTCCTGTCGTCCTCTCCTGTCGTCATTTGCATGTAGATGGGAGAAAATGTTTCTACATCAAAAAAAAAATTCTCAAAAAAACCCCCCACAAAAATAAGCCCAAATCATGCAATATCCTTCTTAAAGACAACAGCTGTCTTGATGATTTCCGTTTTCACAGAATGACGAGGGCGGGCAGGATTAGCGGCCTCATTTTCACCGTCAAACATCCGTTTTCTCGTACGTTGTTGCGACATCTTCTGTTTTCCCTGCGCTTAGTAAAGGCAACTCACGGTCTCTTTCCGCAGTGTCGCAACAGTCCGCTTAACATCACTGGGTTGCAGCGGCACGTTCTGTCACTCTTACTCAGAGACGTCCTTATTGCTCACCGTGACAGGGAAAGGCAATGTTCGCTAAAATGAAATTGGGAGAATCCGGGAGCCTTACAGTGATATGGGACCAGGGGTTCAGAGTTAAACGAGGGGAGGGAGGGAGAGATGGAAGGGGGAGGTGCTGTGGTGTTTGGAGAACATGTCCCATCGGGTCTACGCAGTAGTCAAGCTGAGTCAGAGGCCTTGCTAGCACCGATTGTCCCTGTGAGCATAGGCGAGCTGACGCTGTGTATATACACACACACACACATATATATATATATATATATAGCTGTATATGCTAAACTGCATTTCAGAAGAAAAAAATAACTTCTATTATCCATTCTACTGAAAATTTAAATAAAGGACAAATGTTTATTTAATTCTGTTTGACTGAAAATGACAATTGGGAAATTGAAACGGGACAATATTTGGGTATAATAATACAATTATTGTATTATTATAAGCCTTTGGATTGCAGTCGTGACCTGAAAGAATAACCAAACAATAACCAAACAATTCCAACTTGGTTTTGATAAAGTCCATGCAAGCACATGGTTAGCCAGCCTGGAAGCCTTTATTATCACATATTACATGCTTGCATGCTTCCTGCTTCTCTTCTCTTCAAAGTAATTTAGGAGAATTGGTGATCAGATTTTCAGTAGCCAATGCTTGGTTTTGCACTATTAAAGGGATATACAAACTGTAATATGGTACAAATTAACCTGAGCACATTTTTTATTATTACTTCAACTGTTTGGAAAACTTGGTACAGTACAAATATAAACATTTCAAATAGACTTATTTTTGCACAGGCCTGGTGGTAGCTGGGTGGGCTGGTCTCTGTGGAACAGGGCTTCTGACTCTGGGTCCCGCAGGGCCGCAGGGTGGTAGCTGGGTGGGCTGGTCTCTGTGGAACAGGGCTTCTGACTCTGGGTCCCGCAGGGCGGTAGCTGGGTGAGCTGGTCTCTGTGGAACAGGGCTTCTGGCTCTGGGTCCTGCAGGGCCGCGGGGTGGTAGCTGGGTGGGCTGGTCTCTGTGGAACAGGGCTTCTGACTCTGGGTCCCGCAGGGCGGTAGCTGGGTGGGATGGTCTCTGTGGAACAGGGCTTCTGACTCTGGGTCCCGTAGGGCCGCGGGGTGGTAGCTGGGTGGGATGGTCTCTGTGGAACAGGGCTTCTGACTCTGGGTCCCGCAGGGCGGTAGCTGGGTGGGCTGGTCTCTGTGGAACAGGGCTTCTGACTCTGGGTCCCGCAGGGCCGCGGGGTGGTAGCTGGGTGGGCTGGTCTCTGGCCGCGGGGGTTTGGTGATTTTTAAGCAGCCAGTTCAGACCCAATAAACCCATGTGAGATGCATTAACTTTGTAATCGATAAATAATCAAAAGATAAATAATTTGTGGCAATAAGAAGTTTTTATTTCAAAGGTCTGAATGACTTACAGCCAATTAGCCAGCCATGTGTTCCATACTGTACCAGTGTAATTTACAGCTGAATCTAGTCTCACCCCCCAATTCCCATAGAGATCCATTCAAATGCAGAGAGCTTATAGTATCGCTTGTAACAGTACCTGGAAATAAGATATTGAGAGTCTTTTGATGTTGATGGGTCACAGACTTCAGGAAGTAACAGCATGCAAAGGATATGCGACCAAATATTAAATATGATACTTCAAAAATATGTTAAAGCAAAGGGTATGAATACTTATGTAAATGAAAAATGTCAGTTTTCGATTTTTAATACATTTGCAAAAATTTCTAAAACCATGTTTTCACTTTGTCATTATGGGCTATTTTGTGTAGAATTTTGAGACAAAAAATTAACTCTACAAATCTATTGTAGAATATGTCTGTAATGTAATAAAACGTGGAGAAGGTGAAAGGGGTGTTCAGACTTTCCGGCTTGACTGTATATAGCCAATAAACCTTTTAAGTTTTAAAATGTAAATAAGATCAATGAGATTAAACAAAAAATACAAACTTTACACTTCCACGACAGCGTAATCTACCATCGAATAAACACATACGCCCCAACATCAGAGGGGAACGCAATAGTTTTTCCAATAATGAATCATCTGCTAAACAAATGAATTTACTGTAAACTGTGACTATATGCATAAAAACACCAACGGGATAAGTCAGCAGAATATTCCAGAATATTCAAGTCATTTTGTTTTCAACGTACGAGCGAAATCAGGAAACAAAATGACCCGTGAATTCATCGTATTCTGTAAGTATATGTCCAACACGATAAATATAGTGAGAATATTTCAGAGAAGTCTCGTCAAATTAGAGCAAGGGGGAAACAATCCTTCAAAAAATAAATAAACACAAAGAATTCCGTGAAATAACACAGATGGTCTTTCATGAGTTATTTTAATGAGCTGTCAATTCCGGTACAAATTGTACAGATGCAGCAAATAAATAATAAATAACAAAACGAGAGGAAGACTTGAGAGGAAGACTCAAGCTTACAGTTAGACAGAAACTGGTTTTGATTCACATAAGAACCAGCAGGTCATGAAAGTAGAGATGGATTTAAACATGTGCACAACAGGAGTCTTTCCTTGTGAAGTTTTAGGCCCGGGCTGCGTCCGAATCAGCACCCTTCCATACTATTAAGTAGACTTGTTGAGTTGACAGGAGGAGAAAGTCGTTAAGTAGGCAAAATGTTCTCTAAATTTAGTATACATAAAACCCACGTATGATATACTTACTTCTGGGATTTCGCTGAGTATATTCGGGAGCATACTTTTCAAAAAGTATGCAAACATTTTGGTCATATAAATATGACGGGCAGCTTCATTTAAAAAAATACAGCGCAGCTTTGCAGCTTTCCTTCAATAACAACAAAAACAAAACGTGACACGGCCGCGCAAGGGTGGGACGTCTTACGACACAAAAACAACACGTGACATGGCCGCGCAAGGGTGGGACGTCTTACGACACTTCAACAGTATGGTTGGAAAATACACTCCTCAAAAAAAGTTCGGAAACGTTATTTCGGTCGATTATTCCTCCCCTTTAATAATACCAATTGGTATTGTATTTTATATCGTTGGAAAGCCTGATTAGTCACCTTTACAACGAGGTACAACTTGTAAGGATCGTGCATTCGTGGAATGAGCAACACAGCTAACCGTATGGGTAGCGGCCCAAAAAAATGTGCCAAAATCCCCTGCAATATTCTTCTGTTGGTATTCACTCTAGTTTTGAGTTGCTTGGTGGACTGGATGATTGCACTCACCCACAGTAATAAGGAAAAAACATCACATATTGGCCATTTTTACACTTTATTCATTTTACACTGTCAGGGACCTCAGTAGCGTGTGGAAGATCCATACGCAGCCACAACAGCTTGGCACCTCCTCCTCATGCTGGTCACCAGCCTGGTCACACACTGCTGTGGGATGGCATCCCATTCCTCGGTGCCAATCAGGTGCCAGTCACACACCTGTGACTGGCATACACCTGCCAGCACTTGAAGCTCAAAACGAGAGTGAATACCAACAGAAGAATATTGCAGGGGATTTTGGCACATTTTTTTGGGCTGCTACCCACACGGTTAGCTGTGTTGCTCATTCCACGAATGCATGATCCTTACAAGTTGTACCTCGTTGTAAAGGTGACTAATCAGGCTTTCCAACGATATAAAATACAATACCAATTGGTATTATTAAAGGGGAGGAATAATCGACCGAAATAACGTTTCCAAACTTTTTTTGAGGAGTATAGTATGGAGGATATTTTTTTGCATACTAAACAGTACGCATTAAACAGCACACATCTGCCAGTACACAGTACACAGACGACAGGATGCAGTAGGCACGGCTCTGATTCGGACACAGCCCACGGCCGTAACCGAATATTATACCTTCACCTCTTTGAGAGCGCATATTTGAGTCAACTTTGTCAAAAAGCTTTTGAGTGTGCGGCTTTTTCTCACAAATGGGGAAACGTAAAATCCCAGGATGAAACCTTTATTTCCAGGGTTTTGTTGAGGGGATTCAGGAGCACACTCATCCGACAATTTCAGAAAGTAAACCAGAAGTAAAGAAAATGTGTAGTACAAGAGCGGGACATATTACAAACTACTCCCTTTTATCCCTTTTTATTTTTGTTAATACTATCTTCATTCATAATCTACACTTTGTACCCATTGTCATATGTAAACTGATTGATATTCTCAGTAAAATTCTCACTAGTTTGGAAAGAATTTTGCAGATATTCTTGCTGCTTTAGAAAGAGTTTTGCAGGATTTATTTCGCACACTGCTTACCAAGTGAGGGCACAGGCCACATAGTAGACAGGGTTCTGAGTGGACAGGGGACAGGGTGCAGGGAACAGGGATCATATTCGGTCATGGCTCTGGTCAGCCACTTGTGCACCTGGATGGTCCCAGACAGCGCCCCCTACTGGAGCGAATGGGAACTGAGCTCCTCCTGTTTTGTTCCTGTTGTGTTTTGTCCCAGGTGTAAATGGAGCTGAGATTTGCACTGAGTGACAGAAGTTGAGCGGTCACAGAAAACTGGAGGCTCCAGCTACGGTAGAACAGAATCCACATTTTAAAGACAGCGCAGGGCCTTGCCACTCAAATCCTCAAAGAGCCCGGGACCTCCCATCCAAGTCCTTATGCAATAAAATGAATCGGATCGTATCCTTTTCCCTATTGCGTGTCAAAATGTACCTTGAGATGTACCCTGGAAAAAATATTTCACGGTGGCCTGCGACGTTACGGAAGTTATTATCACGTTCGACTCTCTCAGAAAAAGGTCATTCAGTTGTCAGCATCCAAAAAAACTTGCCGTGGTTCCTCCTGAACACGGCAGGTCAAATTGACCTCATTGCAGAAGAGAAAAGCACAGCAAAGGCAACGTGAGGTCAGCTTGCCAGTCCTTTGTTGCCTGCGGCTGATATCTCACACAAGCGGTAGGAAAGAGAAAAGGCTTGTTTCCGTTCAAGATGATAAAGGACTGAGGGAGGGGCACCAGCATGCGTTCATCCTTCTTCTTGTGTTATGAGCTATGTAATGCAATTGGGTTTTTTGGGGGCAAAACAACAGCAAAAACCTGAAGACAGCCATACAACAGAAGTAACAACAAAACAGCTTTTGGACTTCTGACAGTCCTGTAAACTTTAATTCTGGAGAGGAGAGAGGTGATGGGGAGTTCAAGCCTTCTGCTGTACTGACTCAGATATCCAACGCCCTCAAGCTCTGATCAAGGACCAGTTTCAGCACTTAGCAAAAAATAACTGGGTATGGAATTAAGGTTTGGTTAAATGATCCTTTGATAAGCACTTAAAAAGTGTTTATCTATACCGGTGCCTCCAGCATTCTCATCTTAGATTCCAGAATGCGGGTGTGGGTAACTAACGACACTGCTCCTTCCTGTCGCTTTCCAAGTCCTTGCCCCCTGACTGACCCAGGAGCGAGCGCTTCTCGTTCACAAGAAAAGTCATTATGAAGTAATTTATAAGACATTATGAAGTAATTTATAAGACATTATGTCCCCCTTAGTACTGTTCATCCGGATCTGTTTTCCCTCCTCCTTTTGAAGGGCTACATAAAAATAATATGAAATAAGAAAGGAAAATGGTGAAATATAAAATATAGGGATATCTGGTCTTTCACTGCATTGTGCTTCTGAAATATGACGGAGAAACATGAGTCCTGCAGTATGCAAACAGTGCGAATGTGTGTTGTGTGTTGTGTGTGGACGTGTGTGTGCGTATGTGCGCATGCGTGCGTGTGTGTGTGTGTGTCTGAGACTGAGAAAGAAAAACAAAGCCAGAGGGACGGTGGCGCCATCTTGTGGCCTCCTAGCTCTTGTGCAGCTCCTGCTCTTTCTTGCGCTGCTTCTCCTTCTGTCTCTCCAGCTTGTCCAGGGCCTTGCGTTCCTTCTCCGCCGCGGCGTGCATGTCCTTCAGCCGGCGCTTCAGCGCACTGCGATCCGAGGAGCTGCTTACACCCAAACCCTACGAACATGCGCAGAGAGAGAGAGAGACAAAGACCGGTCCATTACACCCGTGCACGCGTGTTGTTTTCGCTCCTGTCCGCGCGTGTGTCTGTCTGTGTTTGTGTCCCTATCATCCATGACTCAAACAATTCTACTCCGATTGTGATTGGGTTAATTGGGTCAATTGGATACAATACTTTAGTGCTTTTGAAACCGGCTATTTTATTTTATAATATTTTAGGGTGTAAACAATGGCCTAAATAATTTACCTACCATTGTCATTTATAGGAAATGACTGAATGTTTCTGTCCTGTAAGCAAGTTATAAATAAAGTTGTCTTTATTCCAGTTTATCCCAAACATCTCCTCACTTGTTTATTTATTTATTTTATTTTTTAAAAATATTATTATTATTTTTTTGTTTGTTTTTGTTTTGTCTTCTTTGTTTGTGTATTTATTTATTTTTGTTTATTTTCTACTGTTTGCTTGTTTGCTATTTTTTCTATTGTCTGTATATTTAATTTTGTTTAGTATTTTTTTCTTCTTTTCAGCCTATGTTTATATATTTACAAAAAAATAAAAATAAGATTTAACGTACACGTATTCAACTGGTGGACAACAAAGCATCTTGCGAAGACATTATGGAAAATACTATGACAATCAAAAACAATAGGGGTAACAGCAAGAACTTTATGACAGTAAAGTTTATGTCAGACAGTGACATTATGTATTTAGCATAAAGATGATCAGGGTTAGCACTACAAAGGTCTTTTAAACAAGACATTAAGGTCACATATTTAATGTGTGAAGATAGATGTGAATATGACAGCACAATGAACCCTTATCTTTATGTATTTCATCCAATTATTCCTTTTTTTTCTAGTTTATCCAGTCATGAGTTTTCAGATTTTAAACAGATTCCTTAAAGACCAAGTGCCACTTATAACACAAAATAGGGCCTTGTCCATCGCCTGCCCAAAATCTCAATGTGGCCTTTTTATCATCTTTTAGCTTGCCAAAATAATTACTCTATCTACTGCCTCCCTGCCTTACTGTATACTGCTTACTGCATACTGTTTAGTGACATGCAGTATACAAAAAATATCCTCCATACTGTTATCAGCAAAAACCTGAAAATAGGTATATCATCCGGGAATATTAAGAACACTCAATTTTCAGAATTGGTGTGATTTAAGCTTGTCAGCTCTGGAGTCAATTTTGTAAGGTCATTAGCCTCACCCAACTAAAAACTTGATTCAAGGTGAATAACCCGGAAATTATGTAACGTAACAGCGCACGTAGTTCAATGGCGCATATCTCGCACCGTAAAAATATGAACAACACAATCCTGACGAGGCCTTCAATGACCACAGTCTTACGGTTTTGAGCCTGCGAGGCGCCTAAAGGGACCGGGAAGAGAAGAGGAGGAGAACAATTAACGGGCATCGGCACAAGATCGAGCAGTGGTCTGAGGAGAACTTGGTTGGACAGAGGTCTTGGTGAGTTAACTTACCTCAGAACTGACACAAACGTTATAGCTGCAGGCTAATGCTAGGTAACGCTAGCTAACTCGCAACAACAATGCAGGTGAAGCTACTTTACAGAAAAAAACTTTTTTGTTTTTTATGCATTTCACATCTAACATTAGCATTCACAAACGAAGATAATCTTCAAGCCTGTCAAATCAGTACTGCTGCCTACCTAGCTAGATGTGTAGCTAAATTTACATGACGCAAAAACGTTAGCTGATCGAGCTATATTTTGAGTCCCGGTGAAAGATGACCTAGGCCTACTTGGAGCCTCTTTACTAGTTTGCTATCCAGTTGACTAATGCTGATAAGTGTGACACTGATTCTCGATAGGAGTATAAGAAGTGTATGAATGAAAGGGATAGAAAGAAACTTCAAGAGTTTAAATGCAAATATGGTAACTTATTACTAAAATGAGCCAATGACTAGATTTAGATTTTATTTTCGGCTAACAAGACCGGAAAGCAATTATGTGCACTAACAAACAGAAGAAACTAAGAATGCAGTTGTCATTAAAGACCAGCAGATGGCAGTAAAGAATCGTATATAGGAAGAATCGAACTTCCCAGTACAGCCAGATTAGACCCAAGCCGTATGCATTTCATCAAGCTTTATCACTTTGGTTCAGCTGTATCCCTGTCTGTATGGAGGTAGATTTCTATGAAAAATAAACAAGCACAAAAGTATAATCCACAATTGTATTTACCATCCACACACACACCTCTCAACTTGTGTTTCGTAAAAATAATCCACAAGTATGTGTTTTCCATACACACACAAACACCTCTCAACTTGTGTTTCGTAAATCATCATTTGGATGAATGCAAAAATTATATTCACAAATGCAAATAACATTTACAGATGTTTCCAATGTTCACATGTACAAAACAAAAACTTGGCTTATGAACTGGCGAATCTACATTTGCCGATCGAAGGACACGCTTGATCTGCTTGGATTTACGGACAGAATTTTGAGACAAATATTCCGCTGTTTTTCACCGTGTCGATTCAAGCTCGCTTAATTTGCAATTCGTAAACTAAACTTCTTCTTCTTTGGTGCTACATAACACGCAGTTTGTGTGTTCGGCTCATCAGCGTCACTTTTAGAACAAGTGGCCAAAATTGCACATTATCTTAAAGAAGTGGATTCATGGTACATTTAATTAAAACAACCGAGTTTTTAGTTTATTTAGGTTGTAAAGTTAACTGTAAATGTTATTTGCATTTGTGAATATAATTTTTGCATTCATCCAAATGATGATTTACGAAACACAAGTTGAGAGGTGTTTGTGTGTGGATGGAAAACACATACTTGTGGATTATTTTTACGAAAAACAAATTGAGAGGTGTGTGTGTGTGTGGATGGTAAATACAATTGTGGATTATATCTACGAACACAAATTAAGAGGTGTGTGTGTGTGGATGGTAAATACAATTGTGGATTATACTTTTGTGCTTGTTTATTTTTGATAGAAATCTACCTCCATATGTCTGTGCCAGTTTTTCTAGCAACTGACATGTAAACAATCAGGTTTACTGGGCTACTAGTTCAGTACTGAAGTTGCCCTACAGCAATTAAGCTCATTCGTAAGGTATCAGATTAAAAGGGATGCAAAATCCAGAACGATATTCAAATAAGAGCTGAGAAGACGTGACGAGCGTTGTTAGGACAACGCTAGCACCCACAGGAGTAAAACAGGGCTGGCAAACGCTGCATTGAAGCTTCTCTCTCTCCGCTTGTTTTAGGCTCAGGACTCTGAGAGAAGATGGAGGTGAGGTGACCCAATGTATGCCACAATCCTCACTATCCTTGAGTGGCATTCACACAGTAAAATGTTCAGTGTTATATCAACTCTTACAGAGTACACAGTGGTTCCTATTGGACTTGTGTGTACCCTGTTAGAGTTGAATTAACACTGGACATTTTACTGTGCAGTCTGAAAAAAAAAATGGAAAAAAAAAACCACACCATACAGTCTCATCAGAGGATCCAAGCGAATGATTGAGAAAGGCCACGGTGGCTGACGTCAACGATGTCTTAACAACAACATTTTCTGAAAGTTCAAAAGGGATGACCACCCCCTTCCCCCACACTACAAAAACTGTCTGTCTTAAGTTAACAAGTGTTTTAGTCTTGTAATGAGACTTATTTTATTTTTATTTTTGAGAAAATATCTTGTTACTTTTTTATGTCACTAATTACTCCATCGGCAATCTTTTTGTCTTATTTAGCAACAATATAATAAGTAAGAAATAAGATTTTTAAGTCTAAAGACTAAATGCTTGTTAAGATTGATTTTTTTCCCCCCTCACCTTCAGCTTGGTCCCATCCATCTGCAGCAGCTGTTCCCCATCAATATCTTTGGCAGTGAATTCTGGGATATACTGCTCCATGTTCAGCCCCTTCAGCCACTGACACACCTGCAGGGTGCTCCACGCCGACACCAAGCACAGGGGCTCGTCCAGGGGCTGTGTGGGTAACGGTGGGTAACGGTCAATATCCATTCATCCATCCATCCACCCACCCATTATCTAACCCACTTATTCCCAATCAGGGTCACGCGGGGGGGGCTGGAGCCTATCCCAGCGTGCATCAGGCAAGAGGCAGGAATACACCCTGGACAGGTTGCTAATCTATCGCAGGGCACAGTCGATATTCTCAAGCACTAATATCTAATGAATAATAGCTAGAGCAGCTATATAATTATATATATATATAAAGTACCAAGAGCAATAAATTGGTTTGTAAATCTACCTATCAATAGGTAGTGACAATAATCACAATATTGCACTTACATGAGTTTGTTGCTTTCAGTTTTCAATTGTTGCTTTTATTTTTGTTGTTTACGCGCTTTATACAAGGTTTTGGCAATATTTACAACATGAAAATTACTGCATGATGTTTGCATAGTCATGCAATGAAATAAGTTTTCATTTTTGGAATGGAATTGAATTTAAGAGGTCATGAAGGGTTATCATATCCACGTTGCTACCTACACGTGGTGTGCGGGTAATCCAACCAGTCTCATTACGTTTACATTACAGGCTTTTAGCAGATGCTCCGACAGCTTTTGCCTTTTTACACAGTATCCATTCAGTTGAAGTACCTTTAGCTCAAGGGTTTAACATTAGCGTTCTATCTGGGGATCGAACCTGCAACCTTTGGGTTCCTTACCCATTATACTACACTGCTGCCCTGTCTCGACATTGCCCCGCCCATTTATCATTGCCCCGCCCATTTATCATTGTCACGCCCATTTAATCATTAGTCACAATGCCTTGACGCTTTATGCCTTTGTGACAATGGTTCTGTATTGGCGGCTGTTGAAATGTTCTTTGGAAAAAGCTTGCAAACTATAAAAAAAAAAAAAATTAGTAACGTCACTGTGGATTTTATAATAGAGATTGGTCCTCCGGGCTACTCCATATTGCTAACGCGGCTCTCCGCAGGCTTATTTATAATCAGGGGTGACGGTACGCTCAATTACATCTACTTATGTGGTTCTTTGAGCTCGATTACAAAAGCGCGTAATGGTGACGATCGACCCCCAAGTCGATTTTATCTTAAATGTACGCTTTTAAATCCGCGTGTTTGCCTCTCTCCGTCTGTGCCCAGGCAATAATTAACCTTAGCTACGGTATCTGGGCCCAGCTGACTGTACCCACAGTGCTTCTGTGCTAGTCAGCAGTGCGGTGAATCACCGTACAGAGCGATGCTACGTTTATCCCAGGTGATGGACGTGGCAGCATACTGAAAAATTAAGCTGACCTCTAGGTTCTTAACGAGCAGCTGGAGGGGGGGCATGAGTGGGATGCCCCCCCACCAAGGTGTGAAAGGGAGCCGGAAACTCAGACAAACCTCAAGCCTTTTAAACCACAGTCAACCCCTAGGGCGGATGGCGTGGAACGCGACGGTCACAACGCTGCCGGGAGAGGGGAAGCTTACCGGAAATAATCGATTTCCCAGATCGTTATGCAGCCATGTCTGACAAGCCTGGATTTAACGAGCTGTGAGGGGCTGTTCACTGGCTGGAAAGGCTCCCTTAAAACTCCCTTAAGCCCTGCAGATGGCCGGCTAGGTTTTTTACAGCTCAGCTTGTTTTAGGAAAGCTACTTTGTTGTGATAACTGAGGGCAGTTTGTCTATACTGTCTATACTGAATGAAGAGATAAAGAGGCTCGGAAGCCAATCGATGTTAACAACACTTTTCACTTCTGTTTCCATTACATTACAGGCATTTAGCATACTTACACAGCATACTTTCCATTACACATTACAGGCATTTAGCATACTTACACAGCATACTTTCCATTACATTACAGGCATTTAGCATACTTACACAGCATACTTTCCATTACATTACAGGCATTTAGCATACTTACACAGCATACTTTCCATTACATTACAGGCATTTAGCATACTTACACAGCATACTTTCCATTACATTACAGGCATTTAGCATACTTACACAGCATACTTTCCATTACATTACAGGCATTTAGCATATGCTCTTATCCAGAGTGACTTACACCGTTTTTTTGCATTTGTATCCATTTTTACAGCCGGATACATACTGAAGCAATTCAGATACCTAGCAAGTACAACGGCAGCGTCCTACCTGGGAATCGAACCTGCAGCCTGTGGGTGACGAGCCCAGTTCCCGAGTATCCTACCCATTATACTACACTGCCGCCCATAATTGATCTCCCTGTTAAGAGCCTGGGAATGCATTTGTGCTCCGTCTCTGTGCCCGAGTGAGTCGGTGCCCATGGCTGAACACTAGCCGGGGCCCTAGGGCAGGGCGGGGCTTGGCGTGTCTCCCTCACCTCATCAGAAGACTGCGACAGGGTCTGGTACGGGTGCGAGGACCGGGACTCCGCTGCAGAGCCGCTGGATGCACGGGGGCTTCGGGGGGAGAACTCTTCGCTGAGAGTGGACTCCTTTAGGAAGGGGGGCAGAGAAAGAGAAAGAATATTCTGCTTATTGTTCCATATTCACATAATCATAAGCAGGATTTTCACTGAGAGTGGACTCCTTTAGGAAGGGGGGCAGAGAAAGAATATTCTGCTTATTGTTCCATATTCACATAATCATAAGCAGGATTTTCACTGATCAAGCATTTTTATGAGTTGGGGTTGGCCACACGGGACCCGCTTTTTGTAAGTGTGAGGTGGGGTGGGAAGGGTTGCAACCTGGGGCTGGGGATTGTACGGTAATGAAGTTGCGTGGGGAGATGGTGGAGCCAAAATAAACCTCACAGGAGGGGCAGACATGAGATGCGTTGCTAACGGAGCACAGAATAAAGAGACGATCACAAGTAAACTTCTTACGTTACATTTAGTAAAATAACTGAAGTACTGGAATGCTACTTGAGGAATTACCAGGTTTCCTGGTTCATATTGGGAGCGGGAAAGTCAAAGTGTGTCCTAATGCTGAGAATACTCTCTAATGCAGCACTGTGGATTACGGAAGACAGCCTTAAGCAGATAAGAGGGCCTTGCTATATACATTTCAGCGATTGTATTGAAGCCGGAATGTTGGCTTCCCTGCAAACTTGAAACCTATTAGAAAGCCATTATCGTAAAGCAAGCAGCCCCGGGAACGTTTAGGTCGCTTGGTTTCCAGAAGATGATGCAATTGGTGTGCGGACAGGGATCGAAAGCCTTGCTGTTGACCAGAAATTACGGTCTTGCTTTTCGCGTCAAGAGCGAACGTTCGGTTCAAGTCAGAGTTCGCCCATCGCTCTGAAGATCTGAGCTTTTGATTGGCTGCGTGCTGTGTGACAGCGAAGTAGAGCAGCGTCAGAGTAAACGCTTGGAACGGGCGAAACGCACACCGCTGTTTTTCATCGTCCGAGGCAAGCGCACGTACGCATTGCATTTTCTCTCTGTTTTCTGAGATTCGAGGCCCCATGTTTTTCAGAAACCTCCAGATATGCTACAGCTTGATACTCTTTCTGAGCCAAATTGCTGGTCTCCAACGGAACATACTGTAGGTCTTAAATCAGTTTTTATTGGACAATTAACAAAAATGCGATAAATTCTGAATTCGAAATAGGGTAGAACTGCTAGGGATGTTTACGTAGCCACGAAAATGAGTTGAAGGAGTTCTCGGTTTGATAAACGGGGGGAAAGTTTGATAATCAGTCGGCATGCTCAGCTGAAGAAATTATCTTGCATCTGGCAATCTGCTTAAAACTCTACAGTCTGCATTTTCCCTCCAAGCCTTTCAAAAAGCGAGACCTGTAGGACCGCTATTTTATATCTACGTGCCTGAATGCCAATCGCTCTGAATGCTAATCACTTTCTTTACAAATGCATAGGATCCAATTATGTGATGTCATGATATAAAGTTGCCCGTGGCTGCGAGGTTACCACGGTAACGGTGGTGATGTGGGCCAGGGAAGGGTGGAGCCTGCTTGTGTGGATCTGTGCCAGCTGTGGGTAACTCCCTTGCATGTTAATGCTGCCGCCATAATACGCATACCAAGGCCAGCGATCGGAACCGTTTCAGACAAGCTGCCAGAAGAGCACTGTCACGCTTTACTGTTGCAACAGAATGGAGCGGAGTAGGCTAGTTTGATAAAAAGCTGAAAAATGATTTTTCAGATTATTATTTTAAAACTTTTGGAAAATAACCATTTAATTTTGATTACTGCGAACTGAATCGGTCTCAATGCTTTGTGGGAGATGAGGCCAGAAGGGAATTCCGTCGAACTGCCTGCAATTCTGTTTTCCATTGCGATTCAAACTACACACATTATGCTTGTAAAGTAGCCTATTAGCCTTGCGGTGTCTTACTTTGCTGAATGTAGAAATGTCGGTAGGAAGTGACTTGCTTAAATAATTTTGATGTACACTTATAGGTCTATTGAATTATCAAGATACAAATGTAATACTTTCTTTTATGGGTAGCATTACTAGTATATTCACAATGGCCATTCTCATACAAATTGGCAGAGGAATGTTCAACAGGAATCTTTTGTGTTCGTTATATCGTTACTATTTTTTATATTCTGAAAATATAATATTTTTAAGATACTTCCACATGACAAATTTGCCCTAGATTCACCGGGTGAATATAAGTTTTAATACTTACTAATAGAATGAATGACCTCATTCATTAAAATGATCTTAAAATAAGTAGAGATCCTCATTCATTAAAACCAAGCAATAACCCCATTGGCCATGACCAGCTTTGGGAGGCCATCTCATATTATCAGAAGGTACAGAAAGGCTTTCATGGATTGGCTGACGTGGACGTAGGGTTCAAAGGTCACACAGAACAGTAAATGCTGTTGCTTGAAGCTTTTCTTTATTGATGAAAATGCTGCATTTGCAATGGCTGGAAAAAAATGGCATTGAAAGAAATAGCTGATTGTACATTTATTTTCAATCAAATTCAATTTCAGGCCTAAAAACCTCCTATAGAGCAAAACCTAAGGCTTAGGGAGCCCACTTCTTCTTTTAAATCATTTTTTTAATAAAATTTTGTCGATCAAGACAGACCTCCTTCACACATCCCGTGTGAACTAACAGCAAAGATCTCTGAATGTACCGTTATAGTCCCCGCAGTGGTGTACGTTTCCAGCACTATCGCTAAGCTAATTCTGTGAGGTCGGCACCCGAGAGTGAATCCATCAGCTTCCCAAATCCTTGGCACTCAGCTCAACACGGTCACTTAGGAACAGGACAGACCCAGCAAACAATGAATGTTCCTGCAACACTGAGGCAACGATGTGAGAGCGTTGATCATTAACCTGGTCTGTCTGTGTTCCATGGGTATTTGGTCCCCAAGGGGACCCAGAATTGGAGGAGTTGTCTACAGTACCGTTGGAGAGAGCAGAGACCATGGGAGCTAACAGACCTGAACCGTGCGAGAGTGCATTGACTGGCTCTCGTTCTGTGTGTGGCCGTCTATGAAAACGCAGCCAATTAGTCCACAAAACGAAAAGGCGTTGCCATTTTTCAAAAAGCCCAGAGTTGACGAAATACACGTAGCAAAGGGCATGTTGTGTCCAAGCTAATTGGTGACTCATTCTGCAAAGCCATTTAGGTTAAGACCCAAGAGAGCATTAGCTAACGTACCCATGCGGACATTCCCCAGAGAACGAGACTAGACCCAAAGGCCCTTTGCTCTTTACTTACTTTACGGGCGTCTAGCAGGCCGAATACAGTGGAAACACAAGTGTGAAGATCAGGTAGCATAGCGCAGTAATTCCCGAGAGGGAGAGCGTATAGTCCGCGTAGTGGCGGGGGTGGGGGGGAGGTAGGGTGTAGTCCATGCAGTGCCCTTTGGGGGGTACCTGGGAGTTGGACTTGCGGGGGCTGCAGCTCTGTGAGGCGGTCCGTGGGGAACAGGAGGGGGTGCTGCTGGAGGAGGCAGAACCCCTAGCGCTGTCTGTGAACCAGGAGAAAGGCACGAACGGCGACCCCGAGGTCCGGGAGGGGCTCTCTGAGGGCTCCCTGTGGGCGGAGCACAATGTGGGGAGCGGGGTTACATGAGAACGTAAGACGGGCAAAGTGTGTGTGTGTGCGTGCGTGCGTGCGTGCGTGCGTGCGAGCGAGTGTGCGAAACCCACCGGCTTCCCATGCTGAATCTGTTGGTCTTCTCCTTCCTGACTTTCCCATAGGAACGCCGTAGCGTGACGCTTCCGGGGAATGAGACACAAGCGTGATCAAAATCCAATCCGTGTCAAATCCGGAATTCTCCATTTATTTCCAGTCAATACATGTAGTCGATACACCACTTAAAGACATACACAGGGGTTCAACCAAAAAGTAAATAACTTGTGTGTTACACCCCCTTTTAATGCAATCACAGTTGTCCAGCCGGTTCTAGTAAGTGGTGCATAGTCTGTGGCTCACCCAAGGTCCAGGAATCTCCGCTTGGTCTTTTTGTCGAAGATCACCGTGGGGCTCCCCGGTTCAGCTGGACTGGTGTCCCGGCTGTCATCTGTGACTAAGACTGCCCCCCCCACACACACACACACATATACTCAGTTATACACTCAGTTTGACTTTCCACGCTCACCACAACAGGAGCACTGTCCCAGACTGTGGGCTAAGTCTTCTAACTGTTGGATTCCCTACCCATAGCTATAATGGTACCTTTGAAGAAAGTTATGTGAAACAAATCGACCGTTCCGATTCCCAAACACTTAACCGATTTGCTCATGCAAAAGATGCAGGAATCCTATTACTGTAGCCTGGAATAATATCAGTACCTGATAGTTCTGCAGTGGGAACATGAAACTGAACGTTTGTGATGTTGGCTGTGCTTGAAGTGGGCTGGAACGGACCAGTACGCTGTACCAGGACTTCTACGCTTTGCTCGTATGAGTACTGGCACCGTTTCTAGTCCGCTACGTCCCATAAGCGCTATGTACGTGGTGTTTCTGCGCCCCT
This sequence comes from Ilyophis sp. 1 JC-2022, assembly GCA_022702515.1. NCBI lineage: Eukaryota > Metazoa > Chordata > Actinopteri > Anguilliformes > Synaphobranchidae > Ilyophis > Ilyophis sp. 1 JC-2022. The sequence goes on from CM040394.1 coordinate 108,556,967, forward strand.
GAGATTATCTTTTTCTCATTCCCACAACAGTTACTGTACTGTAGTCCATAACGATTAATTCAAGTGGGCCCACCCATTGGCATGTCATACAAACGGACTTCATTACCCAGAGGGCACCTGCTTTCTTGCTTTCTCAATGGAACCTGTCTTTTCAACATATTGGCTCAGCTCAAAAATTTGACATTCTAGAAGGGACCGTACGGGGACTTGTTCGTTTTGCTCGTAGTACCGGCACCGCTGCACGTTAGGGTCTCGTAAGTCATTATCTTGGCAGGGTTTCTTGTGCGCAGCTAACTGCCCTGGGGACTTTCAGCAAACTGCCTTTTTCTACAAAACTATCATAAAAAAATGTCCCAGTTGCAGATGCTTCATATAAATTTACTCTGACGGTGTAAAATATTACGCTGATAGCGTACATTATTACTCTGATAGTGTACATTATTACTCTGATGGGATTCATTGGACCCCATCTGAACTCCTAAGAACACTGCAGAAAACGTTTGTCTTAACAAGTGTTTTAGTCTTGTAAGGACGCTTAAAATCTTTTCTTTTTTTTTCTCTCTAAAGTGGAAAATATTAACTTGATTGAAGTTACTTTGTGAAAAGTGAAACACCCCACTGGAAATCTTTGTCTTAGCAAAAAAAAAGTAATATAAGTGAGTATAAATATTAATATAAGATTAAAATGCTTGTTAAGATTTGGTTTTTGCAGTGAATTCTAATAGTTGGATAATCAATGTTTAATGTTCTGTACAGACCTAAGACGGCTCATAGGTATGTTTACAGGCGGAGGAAGCGGGCTCTGACCTTCGCTCTCGGGGCGACGCGCCCGCCGGATGTAGATGGGCGAGCTGTCCGAGCTCGGGTAAGACCTGGAGGGAGAGCTGGTGGGCGTGGAGCCCAGTGCCTCCTGGGAAGACGCGTTTGTGAGCTGTCTGTAGCGTCCGCGGGGGGCTGGGGGCGGGGTCTCGTCCTCGTCCAGGTTGCGACGGACCAGGGAGGTGTCGAAGGTGAAGGCGGTCCGTGGGGCGGGAGAAGAGGGCAGCAGCGAATCGGGAGAGGGGGAGGAGCCCAGCAGAACTGAGTTCAGGGGCGAGCGCATACAGTGCATGGGGCTGTCCAACGACTATAACGTACAAACACACACGCACGTGCACACACATACGCACACACACACAGGCATATGTACAGAAATAGACGCAAGCAAAGAGACACGCACATACGCACAAACACACAAGAAAAGAAAGCAGTTAGTGATGGCTTTTAAATAAGTTTAAAAACCCTTTAGTCTTTGATGGCTTATTGCATTTCTGGATGGATTCAAAATGGATGACTCCAACTGTAAAATTCAATTGGCAAATGAACTGGAGAACGACTGCTTTATGTTACAAGCGATGAACTTGCTCTAATCTACAGCACTGTTGCCGAGTGCCGAGATAATTTTCAGGGTGGCCTGACAGTGAAACTACTCCAATTAGGATCAGTGTTTGCATGTCAATAGTTTGCTTTCATGCAACAACTTATTTTTGCTGTTGTGTGGGAATTTCGGATGTATAATAGTTAATAATATAAACTACACAGCATAATATACATACATATACACTTGTATATAATATACACTTTGGATGTATAATAGTTAATAATATCTACCTTTCTCCCATTATTTTGCTGCTAATTATAACTGGTAATTTGCAGTCATGTTCAGTGGCGGTCCAAGTAGCATTGATATGCTACAGTTTGTCCACATCCGCTCCATTACTGTGAATTTATGCATGTTCAGAATATTATTTCCAAATTAAGTGCGCAATAGGCCTAGCAGAAACGAACACTCCGTGTGAGAACTAAAAGTGACAATAAAAACGCTACACTTTAACTATGCCGGCGATTATGGACAACGGGAAATTACTAGTCTACATGCATTAAAGAAAATCGCTTTCAATTCCAGCAACGCTGGCTGTATGAAATAATGAACTAATGTCAGGTGCAGATTAATTAAATAGGCTGTTGCTGACACGGCGTGTGGGGGCCAGTGGAACACGCTCAAATCAGATGATATTCATTTGCAGACCGAAAACGATTAGGAAATATCCGTCTCGGTGGGTGTTTTTTTTTCGAGAAAGATCACTTGTTTTTTTTTACAGCTCAAGTGAATTCACTGCTGTATTTAAGCAATACCACACGAGAGGGAGTGGTGTTACGCTGTATATCAGCACGGCTGGGATTCGGTCTTCGCCGAAGATAATCACAGCCATGCCGACAATATAACAGCACGACCACGAGTGTGATATTGCTTTTACACAACAGTTCTAGCCTATTAAATATCTATCAAGTAACGATTGAGGTTATGATTATAACATATTATGATTTTCTTGTTTATTTGGCTCTGCCAAACAAATATAGGTCCTTCAGAATTCCATTTTAAAAAATTAGTTTTTCGTCCAACAATGTCTCAATTAGAACGTAAAAAAAAAAGTGTGCTCGGCCGGTGATGAGGTCGATGAGGTAAGAGTGATGTCATACTGTATATCGGCACTCATGGAATGCGTCTCGACCAATCACAATGCAGTCAGAACTAACTGTTGTATAATCATGTATATTCGCGTATGTTGTCGGTGAGGAGGCTAATGTGTCGTTAGCGGAAGCGCGAGAACGTCGCACGTCTGGTGACGTTGGTTTCTAACGCACCTTTCTCTCCAGACTCTCGTCTCCTTCCGTGGAGCTGACGCTGTCGCGGAGGCGCGAGCGCGAGGGACGATGTCGCCGGGCCTTGACGGACAGCTGGGCCCGCCCCTTCTGTATGCTGTTGTCCAGCAGCTCGGTCTCCGGGACGGCCTCGTCCAAGTCTGACAACCAATCACGTTACAAAGACAGGGTGAGGCGCTGTTGGTGTACGTCCTACTGTTCACCCGTCTGCACGCACGCACAGTCGCACGCACGCACACACACATGCATAATGCAACACCCTACATAAAAACATTAAAATATACACGTTTTCTCAATTTGCATATGTTATACGTAGTTTTTAAAACATTTTTAATGAAAGCCAATGCATTGCAAGACTGCCGACATTGCATAAATATTATCCGATACCCTGCGACTGCATTAGTCTGGCACTGTGGCGGTAAGGTTAGCAGAGTAGGAACCATTACATGTTGGGTCTGATCCCACCCCCTAACAAAAGGCAAGCAAGTCCTTTGTAGCCCCATAATGGGACGTCCTGCACCCCACCAAGCCTCTGTAGACCCTCTCCCTCAATTTGAACTGCTGACCTCAATCTACAGCCGCCCCCAACGTTCAATAATTCATCTCTGCGTGCTCCCGAGCACATTTTCCCTCTCCACTACGCAGACTCACGCTGTCGATGGGGGGGTGGGGGCGTACACCGGCAGGCTGTGACTTGGGGGGGGGCTGCAGGTGAGACGCCCATTTTAGGTCAGAAGGATCATGTGGGGGAGGGTTCTTTTCCATCCGTCTTGCCTGATTGGTTGGAAAGCATAGAGTGCTTCTGCCGCCCCTCTTTGTATATTGAGGAATATAATGTACGTGTGACCACCGCCACGATGTATATTGTAATGAAAGGGAAGCGGTGACTCTGTTGGGCCTATGATACCGCGCCTCTCTCTGCTCTAATGCATCTCCTCCAGCCCGTGGCTCAGTGGGATTGGACCCTTCGCCTGTGGGAGCTGATTGGCTCATGCAGTGATGGCTCATAATGTGCTAATTGGGCTCCTATGGCCACTGTGCTGCTCTCTCTCTCTCTCTCTCTCTCTCTCTCTCTCTCTGTCTCTCTCTCTCTCTCTCTGTCTGCCTTCTTCCTCTGCTCCTTCCTTTCTTTTCCATTGTCTCTTTATTTCTCTCATCTCTATGTCCCTCTCTTTCTTTCTGCCCCCATCCCTTTCTCTACCCATTTATATCTAACCACCCCATCCCTCTCTCTCTGTCTCTGTCTCTCTCCCCTTCCCTCTCCCTCTCATCCTCTTTCTCTCTTAGTCTCTCTCTCCCTCCCTCCCTCCCTCTCTCCCTCTCCCTCCCTCTCTCTCTGTCTCTGTCTCTCCCTTAATCTCTCCCTCTCTCCCTCTCCCTCTCTCTCCCTCCCTCTCTCCCTCTCTCCCTCACTCTCTCTCCCTCTCTCCCTCCCTCTCTCTCTCCCTCTCTCCCTCCCTCTCTCCCTCTCTCCCTCCCTCTCCCCTTCCCTCTCCCTCTCATCCTCTTTCTCTCTTGGTCTCTCTCTCCCTCCCTCTCTCCCCCTCTCTCCCTCCCTCTCTCTCTGTCCCTTTCTCTCTCCCCTTCCCTCTCCCTCTCATCCTTTCTCTCTTGGTCTCTCTCTCCCTCCCTCTCTCCCTCTCTCCCTCCCTCTCCCTCTCTCTCCCTCCCTCTCCCTCTCTCTCCCTCTCTCTCTCTCTGTCCCTTTCTCCCATTTGCTGTGTAATATCCCTCATTACATTCTGCTACCATCCATTCCACCTTTAGTTTAAACCGGGCCGGCCAGTGAAGGATGGGCTCCCCCTCTCTAGCCAGGTTCCTCCTGAGATCCTTTAGTTTAAACCGGGCTGGCCAGTGAAGGATGGGCTCCCCTCTCTAGCCAGGTTCCTCCCGAGACTTCTTCCCATCTGGGAGTTTTGCTGGTTGAGGGTTCTTGGTTTTTACCCAATTCTCCTTCTGTTTCTCTGTAAAAAGCACTGGACAAAATAAATTTAATTTAATTGAGTCGCTGTGTAGTTTAGCATTGTGCTGCTTTGTGTATTAGCATCTCCGCTCTGTAACCCTGCACACTGTAGTAGCTTTAGCGGCTCAGTGTTAGCGCTGGATCGAGATGCTGTGTAGTTTCTAACCACTACGCCAGGCTGCTGGTTATAGTGCTCCGTGTGTCCGTAACTCAGTCAGTAAGGGTGTTGGGCCAGGAGAAAGTTTATACAGGTAGAGCCTGATTGTGACATTTCTGTGTACCCAACGGCCGGTAATTACTGAGGTAAGCTCTGCTGAGTAAACGGCTCTATCTTCTTTAGCGCTCTTGGTCGAGCCTTGGAGTCAGAGGATCGAGCGTTGGAGTCAGAGGATAATAGCTTTGTGCATCTCAACGGTGGGATCGCTTGAAATTCTGGAGCCAAACAACTAAGTAAAGGCTGGAAGATGGTTCGATGCTAGACCTAGGCTTCCGATTTAAAAAAATAAAAAATAAAATAAATATCTTCTGAAACCACAAACTCAAACTGGGTATTTCTTTGAAATTCTACACCAAGAGGATGCTGACCAAACTCGGAAGCACTTTGCAATAAAAATTAAAAAAAAAACCAATAGCCCACAGGTGATAAAAAAACTAATAATAATAATAAAACCGATTGCTCATCGTCTTTTTTTCTATCGAGACCTCTGTCACCTTGTGATAACTGCGTTTGTTTCTCCCTCTAACACTCTCCCAAGACAGACAATGGTTGAATCCAAGAGGAAAACACCAAGAGGAAAACACCAAGAGGTCTTCATTCTTTAAAAAGGCTCCTCTGTGTCTCCGTAGAGTAGCCTTTCTATCTAGTTCAGGGGCTCTTTGTTCGGCAGAATGGTGCAGTCTGGGAGCTTTCACGCTTTCCACACCTACCATAGAGGGTTCCACAAAGAACTGAAAAGGAAACCCTTTTTTTGTGTGAGTGTACTTTCCACTGCTGTGGTTGGAAACCTTGAGTTGCAAATGGTCAAAGCACACACTGGCTTTCAGTAAAATGTTCATGATATTTCAGGAGCGCAGAATATAAAATGGATGAATAACAGATGTCACTGATTTCATCAGTTTCACTGATCAGAATTTCCAGTACTCAACAAATAAATGCCATTGTGGCCCGTCCTGTTGGGTTCCATAAACCCCTCTTTGTCCCGGGTGATCTTTATGAGGATTCCCTTCAGGGAAAATCCCATCTGGGACCATCTGCGTGCATGACGCCGACATGTTCAGAATCTGATTAGTTAAAATATCTTTGTTTCTCGTGCATGGAAAATTAGCCTTGCACCAATGCTGCCTCTCCATTTGGAAGTTGCACGTTAAACACGGAAGACGACAATGAACACATTGAAATATGTATGAACGTGTGTGCGTGCGTGTGTGTGTGCGTGTGCATATGGGACTGGAGCTCTGTCGTGCTGAAGTAGGACACGCCAGCGTCAGCGACTCCCTCCGCATTATTAAAGACCTTTTATTCCTTCTGAGATTAAACATTAAGTGAAATCCAGCTGCATGCTTGTGCAGCCGTTCCCATGTGTCTCTGTCTCGTCATCCTGCCTCTGCCTCTCCTTCCCACCGCCCTGCTAAAGCAGTGCGTGCGTGCGTGCGCGCATGCGTGCATGCGCGTGCGCTAAAGCAGGGTCCCTGTAATTTACACATGACCTGCAGGCAGATACCAGGGGGCCTTGATTAATATTGCGGGGGAGCCTTGGCTTGGTGACCTGCCTGACAAACGATGGGGATCGACAGCAGTGCGTGCGGCTTCCCAGTGGCCCCGCCCCGAGCTCTGCTAAAAAGTATACTAAAAAGTATACTCAACTGGAATACTCAATAGTAGGAAAGTGCGCTGATTTGGACACGGCCCTGCACTTTCTGGGAGACAAATCTTATGATGTCACGTGATGAATACATTAATTCAAAAACAGTTATGAAAATCAAGTGAAAACAGTCTAGCCCTAGGTGGACGCAGTGTCCACTGGTGTTACCAGCAATGGTTAAAGTCATTGATTGGCTAACAAATCGGCACATCTTTGTTCTCAAGGCTGCTGATTGAAAGTGAACCACGAATAAAAGAAAACAGCCAGCACTCTCCAATATAAATTTACACGTGACTGCTGCTATTAAAATTTTGATTTATATTTGAGAGTGCTGGCTGTTTTCTTTTTTTATTGAATGCTACCTGGGCCACAGCACCCGTAAGCATATTTATAGTCTTTTGTGAGTAGAGCACATCTTTTCTTACTATTGGGAAACCACAAATCCCATAGTACTCTTAGGATCATGTGACAGGGCATGCTGGGAGATGAGGCTCACTAAGCTTTCACTCTGTACCACGGTAATTATCCCAGGTCACTAAATTAAACGTGCCTTCTTCGTTTTTTCAAGTTTGTTGCTGAAAATAAAACTGACGAGCTTCCCCCCGTACGTCCAGACAGGAGAGGGACCTGGGGTACCCCAAATCCAGCTGAGCCTTTACTCTGTTTCACTGTTCACCACACAGGAGACACACAGGAGACACAAGGAAAATGCAGCACATTAGCAAGCGCCCTCTAGAGGCTAAACTCGCGACTGCACAAGCCCCAATAAAATACCCCCCAACTGACCGGAGGAGAGGTATGGGGTACGAGAGAGGAGAACCGCCTGGTGCTCTGGTCAGGAGCCCCGGCCAGCGGGTGTGCAGACGACCGGGATGTGTGACAGCAGCGGCTAAGGTCAGAGGTCGGAGGTCATCCCACAGCCCCACTGCTGGGAGCCGGCCCTGACCTGCTGTCGTCCCTCCCGAAACGGGCGGGGGAAGGTCAGGGCAGAGCTGAACAAATATCTGCCCTTTACGTCCGCCGCGTGTTCGCCGTCGATTTTCCCCCCCTCTGCGCACCTCTCTACAGGCCCGGCAGAACGGCCACGCCCTCCCAGGTTCAGTGCTACGAAACCTAAAACCGAAAATCAGGACGTGTACCTACATGTTACAGTTTAAGGAAAAGGGAAAAGATTTGCATTTGCATTTGCACCAAGTTCAGGTTGTAAATGTTCAGTTTGACTGATCTTCGCGTTTCGTTTCATTTCACGTGACGAGAAATGTCGTCGCGCGCGGAAGCCGATTGCCCTACTGATCACCCCGCCCTCGCTACGCGGTGTTACGCGTCACCCGTTAACGGCGTGCGAGCGTTTCAGCGCAGCCGTGTGTGAACCACGTCTGCTGACTCACGGCAGTCTGTGGCAGCGCTTTAAGTGGAGAGGTGTAGGCGCAGGTCCTCTGATCCCGTCAGCAGGCGAGCACTTCCGCGGAGACGGAAAAATATACTTCTATCCACTGTTATTGAGTGCTGCTTCCCCCGCCCACACAAACCAGCCTCCATTCCACAGCCATTAAGTATCGCCCCAACATTATCAGCATTATCATTATACACTGCTTAATGTAATCTTATCCTATACAAATAAAATAGAAAATTTAATCTTCACAATTTATACAAGCAACTTCCGCATTACAATGGTAACACGCTTTGCAGCCCATTGAATTACAGTGTGCAAATTCTATGGGAAGATGGGCAGCTGTTTTCTTTGTTGATGGAAAATGGTCTGCCTTCGAATTTCACACAATCACACGATTAATTTGAATGTTAACGTGATACAATGTTGTGGTTGGTTTTATTATGGGGTCCCCAAAACTATAAGCAACATTTAAGATGATATTATTAACACTCTACAGAGAAACTAAATGCACATGCCTAAATCGCACGTGTCTAAATACGTGTATGCTGTTCGCTTTGGACAAGTCAATTATTCATGGACTTTGAATTATTTGTTTACATAATACAAAGCTTGAGATTTATGCTGTCAGAGCTGCTGGTTTTAGCTATTTTTAGCCTCTTACTGTGTACTAGTTTCAGCCCTGACACCAATCAGACTTCAGACGGTAGAAAAGCGGAATAAACACACAGCTCTCAGGATCGTATCTGTACAGAAGTGGCTTGTGACTTTCACACAACTCTCTGCTGAACAGATGGGCTAGATTTCTCAGTGCTGCCCTTCCCATATTCACGAGGCCCACAGTGTGCATGAGCGCCAGCGTCTTCTCCTTATACAGTATATGACCGGCAGGGCGGTGATTCCACGCACAGTGCCAAGTGCATGAAGAAGACCATGACGTGTCAGCGATTTGTGCTTTTCCCCAGGTAGGCCGGATTGGATTTACGGGCCAGTGGTAGGGTGGGGGGGACGTACAGGCCAATAGGAAGCTGCCGCTGGGTGGATCGGGGACACAGACCTGGCGTGAGGCTGCTGCTGGATCCCGGGGCCAAATCCTGCTAGTCAGCGCATGGGGGAATTGGACCCGCCATTGCCGGACACAAATGGCTGAGTCCACACTAAAGGCCATTTTCTGTGTTAGAGCAGGATAACTTATTTAGGAGCGACGCTCCTCTCAAAGCACCGTGTGTTTGTTCCTAAACCCCTTACACACAGAGTAATATCTCCATCGTCGCCCCCTCCCGCGTGATACAGACTGACCTGAGGTCTCCTTCCCCTCTCTCTCTGAGCTCTGACCTGGACATGGCAGTCCTTCTGGATCCCTTCTCTCTCTGAGCTCTGACCTGGACATGGCAGTCCTGCTGGATCCCTTCTCTCTCTGAGCTCTGACCTGGACATGGCAGTCCTTCTGGATCCCTTCTCTCTCTGAGCTCTGACCTGGACATGGCAGTCCTGCTGGATCCCTTCTCTCTCTGAGCTCTGACCTAGGCGTGGCAGTCCTTCTGGATCCCCTCTCTCTCTGAGCTCTGACCTAGACGTGGCAGTCCTTCTGGATCCCTTCTCTCTCTGAGCTCTGACCTAGGCGTGGCAGTCCTTCTGGATCCCTTCTCTCTCTGAGCTCTGACCTAATGATACATCATGCTATCCTACTGAATGCAGCTCCCCTCCCGCCCCTCTGACCTCTGGGTCAGGTAGAGGTGGAGGCCTGGTCAGGAGGCACTCACCGAACACGTCCTCCATCTCTTCGGGCGGAGAGGCAGACATGGCGCTAGCTGGCGACGCGGAGCTGTAGGGAGAGAGAGAGAGAGAAAGGGCCGGTGAGACGCCAGAACGGTATGGTGGTTCGAAATCAGGGCCCGTTACTATGACACCTAAGCGCATCACTGCTGTTCTCCCCTTGGCCAAGATACTGAGGGAGAACTACTTCGGTAAAAATATCCAGCCGGATATGGATAGCTTTAAAATAAAATTTAAATAAATAAATAAAAACGCAGCAATCTGGCCGTGCAGCGGAGAATGTGGAACTCTCAGGTGGAAATACAAACCACAGTTGGCTGCACTCAGTCCATTAGTGACTCAGATACTAGAACAGCTCTGCTAACACCTGACCAACACTGACGGCCTGTGCTCCCTCGATTCCTGACATTCAGTCTGTATATTCATTAGAATGCTACAGAGACCCACTCTGGGGTTCTGGGATTGTGACCTCATAATGATAAGAACACCGCTGTGGCCAATCAGGAGATACCCCATGGATACTGGGCTCAGCGATAACTAGCTGATACTGCAGATAGGCTCTCGCTCATACTGCGACCACATGACTGTTTCTTACATTTTCACTTCACTGATACTGCATCCACTGCTCTGATAACACGCCAATTTCCATTTTCCACAGTCACATGCTCCCAGAGATGAACAGGCCTCTTTTAGGGACAATCGTGATTGGCTGAGGGGAAGATGACAGCGGCCGTTACTGCACATGTGCAGTAGGTTCTGCCTACAGTTCCGTGCATGTGACTCAAACCCTCGAGCAGGCGCGTGGGCAAGCTTTGGTCAAGGTGCCCGATGGCCAGCCAATTTTACAATGCACGACCCAAATCTTTAAGCGTGCGGACAAAATGTGCGTTTTTCGCCCGCGGCCCAATCCTAGTTACAACTGAAATGTTCTTTCAGCGAGTCTGAATGTTGCAGTTGTCATACAATGCACGTTAAAATGCTAGAACAACGGTAAGATATTCCATTTAATCAACCAGTGAAGGACGTGAAGTAGTCTCAACAGTTAACTTTTACAGCCCAGTACAGGGCTAGCTTACAGCATGTAGAAGTGTGTTGTCTAGCGAATAGGTTTGTCGTGATACATTTCGCCTCAACCATGTTGTAGTTGTTCGCTAGGGTGGAATAATTTGCTGTATAGGCTATAGCAGAACATCCAAGCAATCGGTTTCTTAAATAATTTGGACAGAGCCACCATCGTTAGCTAGTGAAGTAGAAACTGTAGAGAATAGCTTAATAGCCCTTTTTCCCTGAATTGTATTGCTTGCTGCTCATCAGAAGGTTACTGCGATAACGCTAAATGGAAGAATGAGTAAAATGTATTGATGCATTGATGATGTTGTATATGTAATGTAGTACAGTGAGCACCATAATTCATTAGACAGTGATACATTTGTTGTTATTTTGGTTCTGTGCTCTAGCACTTTGAGTTTGAAAGGATACAATGACAATGAGGTTGAAATGCAGACTATCAGCTTTAATTTGAGGGTATTTTCATCCATATTGGATTAACCGTTTAGAAATTATAGGATCTTTTTTTACATAGTCTCCCCCATTTTTGGGCATCAAACAATATTGGACAGTTTTATAAACATAATGTAGAATAAAGTAATAATTTTGAATATGTGGTTGCATATCTTGTGCATGCCATGACTTCCTGATGTCTGACCTAACGATATCAAAAGAGTATCTTATTTTCTGGTACTCCTACAAGCGATACTATAACCTCTCTCCATTTGAATGGACCTCTATGGGAATTGAGGAGTGGGATTCTGCTGTAGCCTACTACGATTACGTTAACGTTACCGTTTCCTCCTGCTCGTTTTTGAGGTGGCCCAATAAAATTAACGCGCATAAGGCTTTGCGTTTCCTTGTTGACAGTATTTTCGACATTGCGAAAATAAATAAATGTAACCAGCTAAATGTAACGTTAACAAGAAAACAAATTGTAACGTTAGCTAATTTTAGAGATCAAGACTGGATATTAGTAACAGAATAAACGGATCGGGTGTAATATCGAACGTTACATACTTGATTCTGATTGGTCGTTGAGTGCAATTTGAATTGATGGCCAATTGCCTCATGTAACAGTGGAATTGCATAAAATTACATCACGAGTTGTTGCAAACAAAATTATGTGGAAATCGCATTGTGCAACAACACCTTTAAGGGTAGTAACCTCTTTACTGGATTTATAAACTGCCAACTTTTATGAAAGTTCAAACAACAAAACCAAGCGTTCTCACTGGTACTGTCTCCAGAGGGGTCTTCTGAACCTATAGCTGTCTCTCCCTTGCCTGGTCAAATCCACAGCCCTCGATGATTCCATGAGAATACTTTTACGTCTGGTTTAATCATTTAAATACTTTTTAAAATGTTTTATTCTGTAGCTCATACGATTCCTATGGAGTCCACTGCTTGTGTCGTGCATCATTGCGGTGTGGATTTGACTCTGTGCGGGAGACATTGCTCAAAGGTCTTAGGATCCCTATACAACCCCCTACGTGCTCAGTGCCGTTTCCATAGACCTTAAGTTATGTTTGAGTCTGTGGAGGTGAGCATATCAGACAAAGCAATTCAATTACACTTTTATCGGCTATCATCTGTCATATCCTAAATACATCTCTTCTACACAATGACTGTCATTAAGGCAGTTCTACGCCGTTGGCTCTCCAGCACAATAAATTCAACATCTGGATGTTCTTCCTACCATCTGTCTGGTGTGTGACTTCTGCAATAGCCTCTATATTGTCTTTTATAAAACGGATAGTTCTGAGCCTGGATGCCATGAGTCACCCGAGCCTATACTCATGATAAAGCCTGCCTAAATATAATGTTCATGTAGCATTTTAATAATAATATTTTAATATTTTTTAATGGGCGGCAGTGTAGTATAATGGTTAAGGAGCTGGACTTGTAACCGAAAGGTTGCAGGTTCGATTCCCAGGTAGGACACTGCCGTTGTACCCTTGAGCAAGGTACTTAACCTGCATTGCTTCAGTATATATCCAGCTGTATGAATGGATAAATGTAATAAGAAGTTGTGTAAGTCGCTCTGGATAAGAGCGTCTGCTAAATGCCTATAATGTAATGTAATGTAATATTTTTGCACCTACCACTAATGTATACATCCAAAATACTGAAACATTGTAAAGCAGTCTGTCTGGGACTTTACTGACTGGCTCCTGGAGAGTGGAAATAGCTGCTGGCTTCAAAAGAACAGTGAATGGGTCACATGAACAGGGCGAATGCTGGATGCTAGCTAACGGCCATCGCATAGCAGGACTGTTACAACAAGCCAAACTGACAAATACACGCGCCGAGCAGAAGCTGAAAAGACGCACGTTACATCCAGAGATGACCATCGGTGGCCGGACGGGCTCCTCGCTCATGTCATAAGTAAAAACGGTGCTGTCTCTGAACCTCTCGACACCCTCCGGCGCGAATGAGTTTCGCTCCTCCTCGTTGGGACAGCCCCTTTGGGGGGGTTTATTATGGGAGTAAATTGGGGGAGAGGGGACGCTGCACAGGCCATGTGTAGTATCTGTCTCCGGGCCAGAGGCGTGACAAATGGAGGCACGCATGCCCCGCCTCACCTCCCAGAAGGCAGTGGGTGTGACGAAGCCTTTCGCTCCTCATCCTCAGGAACCGACCGTGGTGGTGGGGGGGGGGGAGGGGGGAGTAAAGGGGTGTGTCTCGAGCAGGATGTGTGTGCTGGGAGCGAGGGACCGGATGGAAGGATGAAAGGATAGAGTTAGAGAAGTACCTTCCTATGTGCAGTGGCTGTGTTTGGGGCAGCATGTTGGGGGCATAGGGGCAACAACAGCCCCCTGGACAGCCGAGGCAGAGGTATAGAGTGAGCCAATCCCGTCCACCCAAACTACCACTGACCGCTCAGCGGCCAATCCCGTCCTCGCAAACTACCACTGACCGCTCAGCGAGCCAATCCCATCCACCCAAACTACCACTGACCGCTCAGCGGCCAATCCCGTCCTCCCAAACTACCACTGACCGCTCAGCGGCCAATCCCGTCCTCGCAAACTACCACTGACCGCTCAGCGGCCAATCCCGTCCTCCCAAACTACCACAGACCGCTCAGCGGCCAATCCCGTCCTCCCAAACTACCATAGACTGCTCAGTGGCCAATCCCGCCCTTCAAACTACCATAGACCGCTCAGCGGCCAATCCCGTCCTCCCAAACTACCACAGACCGCTCAGCGGCCAATCCCGTCCTCCCAAACTACCATAGACCGCTCAGTAGCCAATCCCGTCCTCCCAAACTACCACAGAACACTCCTGCCTAGGGGGGGCACAGCTGTCAGGATGTGTGTGCTTTTCCCTAGGAGGGGGTGTACCCAAAAGCAGGAATATAGCCAACGTGAACACCACATCTGTCTGAACTATTTTAGGGTGGAGAGGGGTCTATTGGGATTTTTTTTTAAAACAGCAACAGTCAAATAAATCCTCATCTCTCTCGTCTGAAATAGCAGTGTCTCTAAAAACAGGGAAATCGGTGAGAGCAGAGCATGGAGGAGAGAGAGGGGGGGAGGGAGGGAGGGAGAGAGAGCGAGAGAGAGAGGAGGAGGAGGAGGGGAGGATGCAAGAGCAGCAAAACAAACAAACTGTGATTGGGGAGGGGGGGGAAAGGGAAGAATAAAATGAAAACAACGGCAAACGGAGCCGAGCGGAGGAGCTCACCTCAGGAGTCGGTCATGCCACGGCGGGATGACATCGCTTCCTGCGCCCCGTCGAGCGTTCTAGCGGCGCCTCAGACGCCCAGATTCATGTGTTTAAATGTATATCCACCGGGAGAGAGGCTCTCACCTCCGTCAACAGCAAAGCAGCTCTGGCAGGGAGCTTACCCAAGGACAGGCGAGAGAGAGAGAGACAGGGAGGGGGGAGAGAGAGAGAGAGAGAGAAACAGGGAGGGGAGAGAGAGAGAGAGAGAGAAGCGGGAGGGCGGGAGGCAGGGTTGGAGACAAGCGCGCGCGCACACACACACACACACACACACACACCACTCTGATGATGACCAAACTGAAACGCCTGAGGCAGGTTCTGGTGTTCTGGGGCGGGGGAGGGGATGGGGTGATGGTGGGGGGTATAGAGTAATCGGATGATTTTGAGCATACTCCATTTTTTGCACATGTTCATATCTTTCTCCATCTCTGTCTGTCCCTCTATCAACGTAGCATGCATGTATGCACACACACACGTGTGTGTGTGTGTGTGTGTGTGTCTGACTGCATATGCATGTATGTGCGTGTGGATTTATGGGCTTGTACTCCAGGTGCCTTACTCCAGTTCAATTAGCATACATCTTTCTAATAGATCAATTACCTTTCGTCTGATCTGGCAGTGATGATCAAAATGAGATGATCGGGGTCATGTGACGCAAAGGGTGGCCACGAAGCAGGACGTCCCCACCTGCGATCCATTCTGTCCGTCAACTCCGATTGGACAGGGACAGGTCACTTGACCTCTGCCACACCTCCCCCACCCAGCACTCCATCACCTACCTTCTGGTTCCTCTGTCCGCGCCTCAGTGTGGCTGATGCGGCTGAAATGTAACATGTTTCATGCATTTCAGTGGAGCTGAGGTGTGGTTTGTGTGGGGGCGGAGCAGAGCTACCTGTCATTTACATTATAATGAGCGCATGTACCTCCCACAGCTTAAATGAGTGAGCCGTTCACTGAGCGGGCTCAGTAGAGAACTGACTGTATGAGCCGCTGATCTTATTACCATTTTATTAAAATCCTAGATTCCACTATCACAACAATGCATGTGCGCACACACACAGGTACATACATGCACTTGCATACATACATACAAAATGCACATATAGGGAGGCGCATACACGCGCGCACACACACACGCACCTCCACAGCCGTCAGAATGTGTGCCGTTCCCCAGAGCGACATTATACTGTCTGAGGTTTGAGATTTAGTCTGCAGTGTGTAAAGCAATGGGATTTAGTCTCCTATTCGTTCCCTACACACACACACACACATTCGCACACACACACATAAAAGAGACACATGCATACATACATAGACAAATAAAGACGCACACACACAAAGCCACACAGGCCCGCACATACATAGCCAAATAAACACAAACACACACGTATATGCGCACACACACATAGACATACAGGCATAGACAAATAAAGACAACACAGGCATATGTGCGCGCGCACACAAACGGATAAACGCATATACGCGCGCTGATGTTCACGAACACTACCCCTTCTTGTGTCAGACAGCGATTAGACTGATTATTCACCGCACTGCCTCCGGGTGTGATCTGCACCAAATCAGATTGAAACGATAAAGGCTGAGCTGTCCCGCGTCTCTATTCCCTGGAGTTGCGACGTAATTATTCTGCGCGGAGTGGGCTCGCGGCTCTGATATGATTTCCGCTCGGAGATGCTCGCTTACTGTCAGTCACGGCTCACTGCAACTGCCTCCTTCCACAGTCTCAACACGCACCTGTCATTGTTTGTTTGTTTGTTTGTTTCTGTTCTTATTTGCGTCTGCTGAGAGCTTTTACACACGTCTGTAAAACTAGACTTGCAGATGAGTATAACACCCCGTGCTTCCTACGTCTGAAAAACGGGTCACTCGCGGTCTTGATTGTTTTTCATCTTTATTGTTGTCGAGGCCCAAATGCCCCCGGGATGCGCAGCGCACCTCGGCATCTCAATGTACAGAGCTGAATAAATAAATAAACATTGTTAGAATCAGCAGATTATCCCCGAGCTACTGTAGGCTACACAACACGGCCTACAGCCAGCTCTCCGCCCGTGTCCGCGCCAGTGTAAAATCACAATCTGTCAGACGCCTCAAACACTGGACAAGTCTCCGCCCAATGCGTAGTCATACCGCAGCAATTTTCAGCGCTCTGCCGAGAGCCCTCAGAGAACGTTCTGGGCAAAGCCGGGTAGGCGGGAGTATAAACGCTAATTTTATGTTGTATTGTTTTTTTTTTGGACGTAGCCTTCAGAGAGTACCGATGAAAATGCGCCCTTGAGGTAACTGCTATACGGTAAACCGCACGTCCTATCAAATAAATGGCATTGATGGAGGGAGACTCGAACAGAAATGTAGTGAGTGGCAAACACCGGCATACGTGATTTCTCAGGAGAGCCACGAACGGAAACGACAGTCAAGTCGATTTTCTGCTTTCTTGAAATTAAACGCAACGGGATAGAAGGGATGCTGTTCAGAGCTCGCCGTTACTCCAGTCTGTCATCTTCTGATGCAGCAAATAGTGTGATGCGACCTCCAGTGGCCAACTATGAACATGACTCCATAAATGACAGTGTTTTCATAACAATTGGAGCGGTTGCACGAGAGGAGGCAGATAGCCTGGCGACTCTGGCTTATATTACCAGAACGAACTGAAAAAATCACGTGTGTTTTAATATCGGCTACACACTGCGGCAGGCTGTCCACAAGGCCTTTAAGGACCACAATACATTACATTACATTACAGTCATTTAGCAGACGCTTTTATCCAAAGCGTCTGCCATGTTAACAGTGCGCTTTTACTCCTGAGCAATCGGACGCAATTATTGCGCACAATCCCTGTAAGCTCGTAATGAGAGTTCCCGCTGTTTGTTTGTTCCCTGTTCCCGGCAGGCTTTCTCTCCACAGAAACATGTATCTCCTCGATTCGGTGAATTGCGCGCCTACTTTGAGCTGACTTTGCTCTGGCGGTGTTGGTGGTTCAACGGGAGCTTGAAATCCTTCAAGGCTGCGGCTCTAAGGATTTAGGTTTTATTTATGGCTTGCGGCCTAATTTGGTCCTTTTCTCCAGTAAATCACGCTACTTTCATCATTTCTGTGATAGACTATATTTCATCATTATCCTCTAGTCAGGGAGGAAGAAAATCATCATTCAGTGCAATTTATCTAATGATCCGCGATCGCTGAGAGAATCAGCCACAGTGCGCGCGTCTTCCCTGTTTATTTTGAAACGGTTTTCGTATATTGAGCGCGCGAATACAAGGCTGTAGCCTAGTCCTATATGCTGAACACGGAATGGTTTCACAACCTTGGAATACCGGTGTGTGCCTGCCGGCAACTTCGCGGTATGTGCCAGAGCGGCGGTAATGGAATTTTCCGGTCCTTGTACCAGCATTCGCCACACAGTCCGTAATATTACAGCGGATTTGATTTCTGAGTTGATGTGCGTGTGATTCCCACGGGAGGGGCCTCTCCGAGCTGTAGGAGCGGGCTTTGGCTCTTCGGCACAGGGTCCTGCCCTCAATCCACCTGATAGCTCATACTCTCAAAACAGATGTGTTTAATACAACATATAACGTGCCATTGTTTTAGCACACCTCCATGTCGACTTAAGGTTTTAAGGATAACACATTTAGTGTTACTTTTCAGTCTGTGTTAAAAGTCTCCCATTTAACACACAGCCTACATTGTGTAATTTGACACAAACACAACACAAAATGTGTTGAAAAGTAATTTTAAAAGTATGGCGCAAAGCATTTCTCTGCAATAACTAAATACACTTGCACTTACGTTGTCATTTACCTGAAAGCAAGCAAGCGAGTTGTTAATGACTCTTCTCTCACGTCCATACGGATAGTTTTTTTTGGCGACTATGAAAATGGTTTCCCTGAGTTTCATGGCAGTATTGAACATTCCGGTGGGACTGTGCATGCAAACCCCACTTCTCTACTGAAAAATGCCCCTGTTTCTCTTCTTATCTCTGCTGGATACTAAAATGGGGACATTTTACCGAAAGCTTTCGGTTTAGATTTCCATTCCTGGCGATCTCAATTTTTAATTAATGCTGGAGACTGAAAATGTGCCCTACACAACACTGAAAAGTATTTATTTTTCTCTTCTTTTCTCTATTGGTTGGTAAAATCCCATCTTTCCAACCGCAGTTGGCGTTTCCGCTTAGATACAGGAGTGAAATTAATGTTCTGGGTCACATGGATATCTTCTTAAAAATGTATACACAGCACAACTGACAGTAGCTATAAATCATACCCGTTCACTCGCGCAGCTATGGAACATGCTAGTTGTATATTATGTTTTACCGGAGGCAGCAGAAATCATCACTATAACAGAGCGAGCTCATTTTTGTGGTTTAATGGCCCTGACTCCATAATGGGGTCTCCCAGCCTGGGGTCCAGGGGCCCCTAAAGCTACTGCAGTGGAGTTCCAGGAGGCCCTTATAATAATATGTTTCCATAAATTACATTATTTCATACTTTTAGATGAACCATGTCTTGTTTGCACATCCTCTGTAATACTGTTGATTATTGTAATTTTAATTAAATATGTATTCGGGAGTAAATAGCTGCATGTCTGATATGGAGCCATAGTACGATGATATTGTGGTTTAGACATGCTTACTTAGTCTAGTGTGATGAATGCATTGCACTGCAGGATCTGCATTGTAACTCATAGTCGATGCTGAAGGTTTTAAAAAAACAAAAAAACATTAATAAACATGAACCATTTAATTGAATGAGAGAACAGGATGGTCATTTAGGGGGTTACCCCAAAACACTTGGGATGAGTAGAACCCAGTCATCCATTTTGGCTCTATTTGCTCCAGGGGGGCCAAAAAAATGTTTTTTTCCCACCAAAAAAACATTCCAAGTTATAATTATAATATAACATGCACACAGAAACACTTTTTATATAAAATCGACAAAGGAATGGGTTAAAACCAGATTATAAAAGCAGGGTTGTGATTGTGTTGATGATGATGATGATCTAATGATTGTGTATTACAGTAAATCTATCGCCAAGACTACTGCAGTCCTACTGGGTATAATGTAGGGATATAATTAGTTTGTCGAGATTGACAATAATCTATTTCAGTGAAACTGTTTTGCAATGCATGAAGTCGAAGCGGCCAAAGTCGATATGCCGAAGTTACGCTTCACTTATTGGTTATGTTGTGCTCTCGCACAGAGGTCTGTCAGTGGAGGATTTGATGGATATGTTTAATATATTTTTATATAACTATAAATGTAGCATCGTGCGCCCCTTCATAAAAATCTGACCCCCTCTTCACTCATCACCGTCTGTAACCAGCGTTGCCTGCTTCCTTAGAACACCTTCATTTTGGAAAATTGCGTTCAGGGCTAGCTAAAAATCTCTCTTGACAAAGGTCAGAAGATTGCTATACAGTAGCACATATTATTATAATTTAAAGTGCAGTTTATTGTTACCTGTTGTGTCGCTTGCAGCGAGTGAATTGTATGGTGGTTGCATTGCTATTATTGGACACTTATTTTATGGTGCAGATCCGGCTGCAGTGCTGACCTGACCTCCACGTGACCTTGGCATGTAACCTCCCGTGATGTTTACATAGCGTGAGATACACGAGCGTAGCCGCGTCTGGCACGTTCTGTGCAGAACCTTTCTGCTGAGGATCTATCCCCACCCTGTGGACGGAAATGTAACTACACCCATTCCCAGGGTTTTTTATTTTGCCACTAGATTTGACCTTTATTATATTACATCGTATTATTTATGGCTTGGTCATAACCTTGTCTGGAACAACTTACATTTTAATATACTATCAATTTACAGATGGATATACGCTGAAGCAGGTCTGGTTTAGTAGCTTATCTCAACAGTGCAACAGGCTGTGCCCTAACTTGACCATTTTACTACACTGACCCCTGACCCCACATCCTCAATCTGACTCACTGCCAGAGAGACGGTCGAGCTTGTGCCAAACTGGAAATAATCCTCGGTTACCTAAAGCTTAAATTTGGGAGTTCAGTTTCATCTTCATTTACGAGACGTCTGCCCAATTCTGCGTTCTATTTTAAGTCTTTTGGACCTTTTGTGGCTTCCACATTCTCATCAGCATGCACCAGCTCATGGCGTTCTTTAACTGAAGACATCTGATACTAATACGCTGAGGTGTGGAATCGGCTCTCTATGCAAATCAATTCAGTTTCTGCAATAAATGTAGTGTATTCATGTCTATAAATGAACTAGGCTTTAGTGTTATTGGGAGTGATTGTTTACAAGTAATATATTAGAGGTATGGTTACAGAGGTCTACAGATGTAAATGAGTGATTTTTGTTTCACAAACCTTTGTGGGAAGCAGCTAATTCAGCTTTATGAGGCTGCAGTCCCAGGGTTATCTCTGCTTTTATGAGTTCATATGGAATAAAATGCCCTTGTGTGCTGGGTAAATACAAATTAAAGTGTGATACTGGACCATACCTTGTGTCTCCACTAATAAACACACTAGAGAGGTCTGTGGACTCCGCCCTTGCTCCCGATGAAATCACAACAACATTCAAAGCAGAACATCATTTTTAACTGTACTGTATATTAATTGTTCTTAATATCTCTACACAAGCTATTCACAAAGGGAACGTGAAATATTTCTCTTAAAAAAACGCTCAGATTTGCCATTTGTATGTAATGTAATCAATCCATTGCACACATATTTGTTCATAACAGTATTAAACACACGGGAATGAAAACAGACTTTTTTTCTCTCCGTTTTTTCAACACATCCCTATTTATTAATAATGATAATAAAATTATGCATGATGAACATGATGATTGAAGCATTTTTAGAATGGAACAAACAATTATTGTTCTTTTGTATGTTACACGGCAGGGGTGAGATAAAAAATATTAACATTTTTTCATCGGAAATTGTAACACCGATATATCAAAAACATGGTTTGCCTTAGTGCCTCAGAGTTCTGCAATGGGGTCCTGATCACATTTAATACCAGGGTAGGAAGAATATATTCTACGTACTGCACTCGTACCTCTACCTTGCCAACGAACAAAAAATAATTTACAATAAAAAAAACTTATTTTACTGCCATCTATAACATAATTGCACCAATGTTCTTTATATACACGTATTGTGTCTGTTTATGTGACCTATCCTTACAGTGAATCCATTGTATTGAGAATTTCTACGCAAAACTCTCACGCCGAGTTCTTTCTTTCGCTTGTTTATAAAAAAAACACATTCGTGAAACCGCAGAAAAATCCGCTCTCAGAGTCATGTTCTCCTGTTTTTAGTCGCTGTTCTGAGATCATAACAATGGTTTCCACAGGCCGTCAAATAAGAGTTGTTGGTACACTTGTAATGGGATGTTAGCGCACGACAGTGACATGGCGGTATCGGAGGTATACGGTGTGCACGGGTGAGTGTGTGTGTGAGGTGTTGTCCAGCTCTGAGTAATGACGCTTTTCCCCGTGGTTGGTGTTCCAGTGTCGGCGCGCTGAGTCCTTGTTCCCCTGGGAAAAGACCGGAGAATCTACAAGACCAGGAAGTAACAAATCTGTGTCCAGAGGACAACAGCTTTACTGGTAAGTTCCTCTGCTTGGTCCATTGTTACTGCCTTCAATGTAGGCTACGCGAATGACAGCTCGTAGCCTACTTACCATCGGCTATTATTGCCATTTTTTGATTCTTTTGATAAGCAAGGGACCTCATACATTTTTATTCCATTCAATGGTAACAGAAAATCTGACACAACGATGGAAGCGTCCAATAATAGAAAGATAAATATACTGTATATAACAAATGCACAAAAACAGCAATAATATACTCTGGGCATTGGACGTATAGGAGGTGAGTACTTGAGGCACGGCATTTAAAAACCCCTGACAGCACAGCTGGGCAGTACGAAGGTCATGTAAGAGAACGTAAACTTACAAGCTACAGTGCGCAGCCGCTTGCACTAAAATATACGGTTGCAATGCATTTAAAAGGAAAAACTACAGCAAATGTGTAAAAAACAAACAAACAAAAGAAAAGCCCTCCCCCCCTGTCTTGTTCGTTTTAGCGTATTCGTTTTTGTCAGTGCGAAAGCGCTGGTTAGCAGCAGACAATTAAAACCTCCTGCAATCCAGTCAGGAGGAAGATTGGTATCTGTCCATTAAGCTCACAAAGTACAGCAAGTAAGTAACGATTCAATACTGGTGTTAAAAAAAATACTGATGGCGATGGCAGGTTTAATACATTAAAGCTGGAATATAAATATATGTACATATGCAGCGCGTAAAGGAATCGTGGGGGACGTATGCAGCCTAATAGGACGCGTACAGTTTGATCTCGTATGCAAGCAAAGGAAATCGGTTTAGGCGAAACATCTTAACACGTCACTGAGGCTTCTAAATGAGTTTAAAATCGCTCGCGGCCATCTTGGCAATGCTTCTACGAGGAAGTCCTCAAGTGGCTAAAATAAGCAAGTAGCTAAACAGCAAGGGAGCAGGTTTGCGTAAGTAGTTACTGGCCTTCTTCAGAAAGATGTTCTCTTAGTAGGGGAGGGAAATACAGTAGTCTACGCCCCATTAAAATTAAAATTAAGGGGGATGTTTTGTAAAACGGACCTGTGTCCTCTTGTGTATTATTTTAATTATCTTACCCCCCCCCATGACAAATGGGAACCCGCCGCGGGGGGGCATTTCTGAAGCTCCCCTTTCTTCTCCAACCACCTTATAAGCATCATAAGTGCCTCTATAAGCATTATAAGTGCCTCTATAAGCACTATAAGTGCTTATATAAGCATTATAAGTGCCTTTATAAGCATTATAAGTGCCTCTATAAGCACTATAAGTGCTTATATAAGCATTATAAGTGCCTCTATAAGCACTATAAGTGCCTTTATAAGCACTATAAGTGCCTTTATAAGCAAGTGTCCATACGAGGTGAAGCTGAAATGCCGGCCGCTGAATGCAGTGAGCATGATAATAACGCTATTGGAAATGGAGTGTGTCGCCATTTTGAAAACGGTTGAATCTGATTCGAAAATGGGTCACACGCGTTGGTATGCGACACTTTTTTTTACGCCTCGAGTCACTGCACGTACACTTCCACCAATCACGGCCATTGAAGACCTCAATGGACGAAATCCAAAATGTCACCGGGAAACGATCGTTCTGAATTACGAGCTAAAACCGCAAACAATGCGCTCATGCACTATATCTTAAATTATCATGTAAAAAAAGAAAAATCACTCTAAGGGATTATTACAACCACATTGGCACTGATGAATGATTTGCGTATGTTACAAATGAAGGGTTTTTTGCTACTTATTGCCCATAGCTTTAATTTATAAGTCATCACTAGTTAATACACGCCTGTCTTCCCCTAAACAACACAAAAGTGTTAAATGTTGCATGCTTTAACAAGGGTGTTCTTGAGCACTTACAAAATGAAATGATGGTCGATATTAAAAGTCATGTGTCTAGCAACTGGGGATAATGTACGTATGTACATCGGGATTGTACACTAGATGTCCAACAAGTAGATTCTTGGAGGTTTGTGCATATCACCAGTCTATAAGGCCTTAACGGGCTTAAAGCGTTAGCGTGGTCAAACGCACTGCAGTAGTGTTAAAGGTACGTGGGTACAGCTGTGATAGGGACTTGAGGGGTTCAGCGGGGTCTTCGTTGAACCCCTCAACGAAACGCGATAAAGCCCGGCTGGGGGGGGGACAGTGGCGTGCGACTCTGATGAACCGTACGCCGAAGAAGGCAGCCGTCGGGTTCTGAGGTTTTCAGAGGAAAGGCCACGCTCAAACGGCAGGTTCTCTGCGTTTTTTGGGGGACAGAGCGCTCCTTCGCTCTTCCCTCCTTCCCTCCTGTTCCTTCCCTTCAGCGCTTTCCTTCGACCGAACACAAACACGAAAGTTCACGTGAGAGGGTTTTTTTTTAAAAACCCGGTTAACCCTTGCGGGCCCTGACCGCCTGACCTTTCATCAGAATGTGGGCAAAAAAACCGGAGCACTGCCCAACCCAAACGGGGATGAAGGGAAATGTCACTAACCGAGGGAGAAAAGGGCTCACAAATTAACCGCAAATTCACACCCTGTTTTCCATTCACTAAAAATGCACACAGGCACTTTGGCCTGCTCACATCCAGGCCTTTGAATTTTGGAATTCCCAGACCCCCTCCCTCCTACTTTAATTTGCACCTCACCCGCCCCTCCTCTATTTGCTTAAGCTTTTCCACAATTTTAAATATATATATATAAAGAATATATACAAACCAAGCCCTTCCCCCAAACTCTATACCGCATCAACTCTGTACAAACCTTGACTGAAGCCCTTCTGCAGAGAGGTGAAAGGGAGCATACGTTTTTGTTAGTACGAGCATTTACAATGTACGTACGAGACAAGACGGCCCCAGATATGCAAGTCTAAGGAAAAGAAAAATCAGGTCGGAGTGGTTCTGCATGGTCATTTTTCTTACCAATGATGTCTGCAGCCGGCAGTGGCAGTATTACTAGCTAGTCAGTGACAGGGAGTCGAAGAGAGGACCACTGCAACACGGACGACCTCCGGGCGCCCATATTGTGTAGGCCTACGTAGAAGCTATAACCAGCCGTTGAACCCTGAAGGTACACAGTGCAAATGTGTGTTGCCCTGCCTAACTCAAAACCGGGGGCCTTCGGGTGAAGAACTGCTGTACTCCGTGTTCAGAAACACAGCTAAAAAGACACATTTTTTCTTATAAATTTCTGAAGCCCCCCCACCCCCCACCCTAAATTCAGCTCCATTCAGCCTCTCTTTCAGGAATGTCTTGTGTTTCTGTTTTTCTCTTTGCTTTTTCTGTTGTTGTTGTATTAAATGTTTTTTCTCTGACGTTCTTGCGCGCGCTCGGTCTGGGGAAAGGAGGTTGAAAGGAGGGCCTTGGGTGGAAATCTGTTGTCCTCTCAGCCAAGGGGCACCTATGAGGGGTCGGAGGTCTTCAGGGAGTCCACCTTGGTCTCCAGGTCTGTGATCTGGAGGAAGAGGAAGGAGGAGGAAGAAGAAGAATGACCAGGGTGAGACACTATCCACACACAATACAATTCATTGTATTTTCTATAGCGCTTTTTACAGGGAACTGTCAGAAAGACGCTGTACAGAGAAACCAGAAACCAGGTCTGAACACCCAAACAGAGAACGACGGAGAATGTGATATTGCACTGATTGAAGCCATCTACCGATGGACGGGTTTTTTGAACTGGAATTGGAATTCGGATTTGAATTGGATTGATTGAATTGGATTTGGAATTTGGAATTGGATATGGATTTGGATAACTATTTGGAAAACAGAGTAGATAAAATATAAAGGGAGTTCTTATTTACTTCCTAGAAGAAAAAAAAACCTGGCTCGTCCCATTCATTCTCAAACAAGCGAAGGCGATGTATAATCCTTAATCTCATTATATAACAGGCTCTGCTGTGTTAAGTACTTGGCGATGCGCCCAGAGGGTATGATTGGGCGAGAGGGACACTCTATTTTGGGACTTCCTGTAAGGACGATATGTCACAGATGAGTTCCCCGATCAGATGGGAGGAAAATGCTGATTCCTGCTCTCAAAAAAACTGAGTCGTGAGCGGGACAGCCCGGCGGGACAGGAATAACCAAAAGCGTTATGGAGAGAACAGAGGGAGCCCAGCCAACCCCCCCCCCCCCCCCCCACTGTTAAACACTCCACAGAAGCACCCATTACAAAAACATATAACGTCTCCACGTTCCAAGACACACAAACTCCCACAGAGTTACTCAGATTCCCTCTGAAATGCATTACCAAACACACAGCGTGATGCGTTAAAGGGGAGCGTTGTTGTGTGTGCGTTTGTCCGCAGTGCGACGAGTCAGGGATTCCAGCGCCCGTGCTGTCCCATAATGCTCTGCTCCATACCAGCAGAAATGAGCCGCTACGGGACGACAGGACTGAGACGGCGTTTTGGGTAGCGTAAGGTGATGGCGCACACCTGACCCCAAACAGCCACGCTTGTCCACTTGCCTACCATGCTAACACCCTGCTTAACGTCCTTACCGGCCCACATGCGTGTGCGGACACTCCCCTCCCCCGTTACCTTGTCCTGCAGGTTATCCGTCTCCTCTTTGTAGGTCGCTTCTGTTTCCTCCTGCGCTCGGCGCTGGGCCGTCTCCTTCTTCAGGTACTCGATCTCCCTGGAACAGAGCCGGGCAGAGGGGTCAGACTGACACACAGAGCCGAGCAGAGGGGTCAGACTGACACACAGAGCCGAGCAGAGGGGTCAGACTGACACACAGAACCGGGCAGAGCGGTCAGACTGACACACAGAGCCGAGCAGAGGGGTCAGACTGACACACAGAGCCGAGCAGAGGGGTCAGACTGACACACAGAGCCGAGCAGAGGGGTCAGACTGACACACAGAGCCGAGCAGAGGGGTCAGACTGACACACAGAGCCGGGCAGAGGGGCCAGACTGACACACAGAGCCGAGCAGAGGGGTCAGACTGACACACAGAGCCGGGCAGAGGGGTCAGACTGACACACAGAGCCGGGCAGAGGGGCCAGACTGACACACAGAGCCGAGCAGAGGGGTCAGACTGACACACAGAGCCGGGCAGAGGGGTCAGACTGACACACAGAGCCGGGCAGAGGGGTCAGACTGACACACAGAGCTTCTTCATAACCCTCCACAACACCCCCCCCCCCAGGGGCTGAGCGTCACTCTGTGAAATAATTCTGGGAGAACTCTGGGATTGAAGGGGACCTTAAGAGCTACAATCACAGGTACTATTCAGTTTGTCTCCTTTCTGATCGAATTCAACCACACCAACTGAAAACTGAGAACACCACCATACACATTCTGTCTATCATTCTGCAAGAATCTCATTTTATGTTAATTTCTAATGGGTTTATATTCCAAAATAATTGAATTTCTCCTGGCCCACACTTGACAATTTTTATTTTTATTTTTTACTGTTTTCTCTAAATATTTTCTCCATGCCCGAGAACCAGATTACAACACAAAATAACAAAAGCTGTCTTCGCCAGGCTGCCTTCTAAACTACATATCCCAGAATGTCGTGCCTTCTCGGGGACCCCTTACTTCTGCTGGTACTCCTTGATGAGGCGTTTGGCCTTGCAGTACTTGCGCTCCAGGGTCTGGTACTGGGCCTGCGTCTCCTTCAGATGCTCGTCCACCGCCTGGCACAGGCTCTGCGCCTCCATCCAGTAGCCCTCCAGCTTCTCCATGCGCTCCTTGTTCTCCTGCACGCTCTGCTCCAGCTGCGCCTTCTCCATGCGCCAGCGCTGCTTGTCCTGTTCGGCATGCGACAGCTGCACGCGCGTGTGCAGACGGAGAAAAGCGGTGAGATTCATTTACGATCTATTCAATTTTACAGAGAACTGTCACTAAGACGCTGTACAGAGAAACAGAAGGAGAATTGGGCAAAAACCAGGCCTGAACCCCCAAACAGCAAACAAGGTAAAAACTCCCCAGTGAGAAGAAAAACGCTAAAACGGTGGTGACTATTTTATTTGCCAAATAGACACCCTTTTTTCCCCCAGAATGACTTATGTGACACATTTTTACAGTCTATTTACACAGCTGGGTATTTCCAGAAGAAGTTGTGCAAAAGTTAAGTACCTTTTTGCACAAGAGTACAACAGCAATGCCCCCTCCCCCCTCCCCCAGGGAATGGAACCAGCAACCTCTGAGTCACATGGGCATTTCCCCAGTTCATTATACACCACCACTGTCCCAGTGATTGATGGAAATATGGGAATATTTAGGCTTTCAGCAGTCGTGTGTGCACTTCAGCACTGCCCAGTGAACGAGGCTATAACTGTGCTGCTGATCCCGCGAGCAGTCTGCCGTGATCAGCCTCACGGCTGCTCTTACCTTTCTCTTCAGCTGTTGGATCTCGGCCTCCGTGACCGCGTGCTTTATCTGAAGCTGGGGAGAGGGTGATCATGGAGGGGTTAAAAACACACGTAGCTCAGTACCACAATAAGCCTTAGAGAGCCTACACACACTCACAGTCCGCCAATCTGTGTCTCAACACTCATCGTTTAGATTGATTTAAATTGTCCATAGCCTAAAAGCATCAGTTAGGCCGACACACGTTGTGTCATACCCTGGCGAAGGGTAGTAAGATACCCAGGCGAAGGGTAGTAAGATACCCTGGCGAAGGGTAGTAAGCCGAAACGCGCAGGTACAACATGCTTTTTACATAATCTCCTTCATGGACATGTCGTATTAATGAAGGCATTTTTAACATTTATACTATCAAGTGCCTTGATTATTTTTCTTATTGTCAACTAATTGAATAGACCGTTTACAAAGAGCACCTTCTATACTGTATACGTTCCTGTTTTGCCTTTTTACATTTTATTTTTTTAACACATTTTACATTCTGTTGCAGCACAATTAGCATGCTAAACGCTAGCTCCTGTACACTTTTACACTGTTGCTTAGTGACCCAGGTGTACACACTTTTACACTGTTTCTTAGTGACCCAGGTGTACACACTTTTACACTGTTTCTTAGTGACCCAGGTGTACACACTTTTACACTGTTTCTTAGTGACCCAGGTGTACACACTTTTACACTGTTTCTTAGTGACCCAGGTGTACACACTTTTACACTGTTTCTTAGTGACCCAGGTGTACACACTTTTACACTGTTGCTTAGTGACCCAGGTGTACACACTTTTACACTGTTTCTTAGTGTGACTGATGGCATAGAAAAACAGACTTTAGCTATTTTACTGGTTTTTAATTCCTTAGAATCCTTATTCTACATAAACTCTTTGCTCGTAACTGAAAGACTGTTTCAACTGAACCTGACGAATAAATAATTATTTTAAATCACGACTTTGCTCTGTTGAGATGCTGTCACTGCGGTCCCTTTGTTAGCATTACTGTTATTGTCTATATCTGTTGCTTATATATACTTCTTAAAAATGTATCATCCGTGTCTTCACAAAAACAAAATGGCGGTTAGCATTAGCGACTAGCTAGCGCTGCCGACCGTAAATTCACCTCTTTGAACTTGTGCGCCAGCTTCTCAGGGTCCATCTCCACGGGGGAGAGCATGTCCTCGTTCTCCGCCAGGTCAAAGACCTCGATGGCATTTGGGAACATTGGGCTCATCTCCTCCTCTTCGTCGGTGGCATACTCTCCAGTCTGTAGGGGGGGGGGGGGACTTCTTGGTCACTGCTCAGGGGGTCACTTCCCTTTCAATTCAATCAATTCAGGAAACTAATTCAAATTTAGTTAATTGGAAAAATACTCATGATGTTCTATGAGCAGGCCATGAAATGAACTTTTTCCACCCACTGGCCAGAGTGGCTTGTAGGTTCTAGAAATGTCCAGCCATTTTAAACATTTTACCAGCCACATTACCTTTTTACAATACAACACAACCTGGGCCCTGTTTCCCAAAAGCATCTTAGAGCTAAGATCATCTTAGAGTGTTCTATGTTTGTGCTTTATTCATTATATGATTAGAATTATTAATATTTACTGACATTACATGAAACAGATATTAAAAATAGATGGAGAAAGGCAAAAACAAAAGACAAACAAACAATGAAAGTAATATAAAAACAAAATAACCTAAGATGATCTTTATCTAAGATCCTTTTGGGAAACGGAGCCCTGCCCAAAGTGGCTGCTAGTGTAGAAAATCTTTCCGGCCACATTCAAAATGTTACTGGCCTTTGGCTGGTGTTAATTTCACACACCGTCTATGAGGATTTTTCAGTTAATGACTTGAATTTCAATTAATTTCCAAAGCTGACTGAATTTTAATATACACAAGCTCCGCTCTGCGTGACGGCTCATTACAGGTTTCTGTGGGTGCAGCCTGTGGTTGTGTCTGTCAGGGTTTGACTGTGATTGAGGGCCCCACGGCACCCACTGGGTTTGACTGTGTGATTGAGGGCCCCACGACACCCACTGGGTTTGACTGTGATTGAGGGCCCCACGACACCCACTGGGTTTGACGGTGTGATTGAGGGCCCCACGACACCCACTGGGTTTGACTGTGTGATTGAGGGCCCCACGGCACCCACTGAAATATTTTAAAGGACTAAATATGTTAATGTTGCATAAATATATTATGAGAGAGTTGTGTTCTTTGACTTCCACCATTTTGGAATGCCTTTTGACTGGTGTAAAAAAATAATAATGGCACAGCCACTCACATTATTTATCCAGCTTGTAAAACTGGGTGTCACTGAAAACAGGATTGTGGGATAGTGGTGGAGTTCATGCCCTGCATAACCATAAAAGCCTGAAAGATGCTCAAATGATATTACACGTGGTAAAAGCCGTAGTGGCATTCAGCTTATTCATCTCATTCTGGGCTTTACTTCTGTATGTAACAGCTATGTTAGCAATATTCACCACATGCTGACAAAGCATTTTCCCCTTACTATAGGAGAAGCACAGCGATGCGATCAGTCTACCCGCAATGCACTGCAACACATTTTTTTAAAGGCTTCCCAGCAGATAATTGATCTCAAACCCGGTTAGTGGGGAGATTGGGTTGAGCTGAAAGTGGAAGTAGAACTCGGGGAATTGATACCACTCAGCCAGTAACAAAGTTAGAAAATAAATAGGAGCCATTTGCACAGAATTATCGATCACTCATTTCTAGCAGGTCTAAAAAGAGGATTTCCGGTTCTATGTATCATCTTGTATTACAACACTGAACTTAGTGTTCATTAGTTTCACCTCAAGCCGTGGTGGATAGCCACTGTGCTGGATCTGACACCCAGAGCAGGTTTCATGGTGCAATCATGAGTCAGGTGTGCTTATTCCGTTTCCTTGTTTTACCGAGGTTTGGCCACTGGGTGGCAACATTGAGTCGAGCATACCGACACTACAAACCACGAGGGAATGATAACAGGGGCAACAGAAAGCACCAGACTGGATTTGCCACCATTTTATATTTACTCATAGTTCCATTAAAGCTTATGAGGGAAAACTGTTGGCTGTGAGGCGATGTTTGCAGTAATGCCGAAGGGTAAACTTTAAGGGTAAACTCACACATTAACATGAGGGCACTTGGTGTTGTGTCGATAATACGCGTGCGTGGATACGCGATTATTGATATTATCTACATTTTTATTAGCCAAGCAGGTGACAGGCTTAATGCACACAAATGCAAAGCAGTGCTAACAAACACCTGGGCCTCAGTGCGTTAAAAAAGATTACGTTTATAACAGTGACTCGTATAACAGTTCGCTGGATGTGTCGAGTGTGAGTGAGTGTGTGGGTGTATGTTAGCGTGAGTGTGTGTATGTGTATGTGTGTGTTGGTGTGAGTGTGGGCGCCTTCTCAGGGCAGCGGCCCGCTGAATCATTATTACAGGAAGGCATGTCGATAGTGACGCTTTCCAACCCTCTCAAAGCGCCGAAAATGAGGTTCGTTCTGCGAGAATAAAACTTGCATTTGCTCAGGTCTCAAGTCTGCACGTACCACAGGAAGGCCTTTAGCTAATGACGCTTTCCAACCCTCTCAAAGCGTTCTGGGACACGGGCTCCGCTCTGCACTTCAGGAGGAAGAACTTCCCTCAAGTCAGCGTGTCAGTTATAAGTGGTATTTTAACATGGTGCAGCACAGTGGATCCGATTACTAAAGCACCCAGAATTGAAAACAGGAAGAGGCGGGCAGTTCCAGGATTCCACCGTGCTCTCCATTGGCGCACCAGTCCTATCCTCCATTAGATCTGGACTGACAAAAGTTTACCAGCACATCAGTCGCAGACGATACAAACCGTAACCCCTGGATTTCCGTTATCACTGCATATAATGTTAATGAGGTGGGATATGCAGTTTTCATTTATTGAGAAAGATCTGTTCTTTCTTGACTGGAAATGACAAGCAGACAATCTGCCACCACAGAACAGTTCAGCGGATTTCTGGCTCGCACCCGTGGCCTGGTAACGAGGGAGGCCTGCAGGGTGCATGATGGGAGCTCAGTGTGGAACTGGTATCTCACTCCTCAGTGGAGAAGGGATTCCCAACAGAGGCCCAGCCAATCAGAGAAGGTCCCTCCCATGCCCTCACATTGTTATGGCGAATCCTGTGAACAGGACTGTATGACGAATGGAGATGTTTATTATGTATTTTGTAAAACATAAACCTATATGCAAGGTGACATGAGGGCCATCTCATCCCTAATTTATTATGTCTGTCAGGAGAGTGATCTGTAGAGACGGCCGCTCACCTCGTCCTCGTCGTCCATGTACTGAGAGTACCGCTGCTCCATCATCTCACGCTGCCAGCGCTCCTGCTCCAGGGTCTGCTGGATGAGCTGGGCCACCTCGCTCTGCTCGCCCGGCTTCTCCCGCCCGATCGTGAACCTGCAAGCGCAGACCGACCGCCCTGTCAGTCACAGCCCAGGTCTCCCATCACCATGGTGCCCCAAATCTCCCATCCACCCATCACTATGGTGCCCCAAATCTCCCACCCACCCATCACCATGGTGCCCCAAATCTCCCATCCACCCATCACTACGGTGTCCCAAATTTATTTTTCTAACACGCCCTCTCTAACATGCCCTCTCTAACGCGTCCAACAACCAGATCCAAGCTGAGAGAAACACTCCTTTACCTGCCCGCAACACACCCTGGTTAACTGCACTTAATTGTGATCGTTTTCCTCGGACTGTGAATTATATAGTTTAGCGAAACGTCCCGAGAGTGATCACTTTCAAATGAGGTCAGCTAGAGCCAAAAGGGTAAAGCTATTTATGTTAAGATACAAAATGTGAGGGATATATTTTACTTTGCCAGAAAACACGTATTATAAAATGAATTATTGGCAAGGTAACATATGTAGTTTCATAAATTCATTGTGGACTATAGAGCAAAATATGTTGCATTTGTTACAAAATAAAACAAACCCATTATAGTAGCAACAATGTACATTGAGTTGTACTGTAAATATATTTCTTATTAATGTGTAAGGGTGGGGCACCAGTACTGCGCTTAGTGTGGGTTAACAGACACCAGCGCTCTATCCTCATTGGTCAGGGGTGTGTGACTCACCCTTCCTGTGAAAGAAGGAAGCTGTGAATTGGTTGGCCTGAGCCAAGCAAAAAAAAAATGGGGTAGTAATTAAATGCAACTTCCCGTGAAACAGACCTGAACATCAACTTCCTGTGAACGGTTGAGCACACGTTCCCAAGATCTAAACATGGAGCTTTCTGCAAACTGTTGGAGCTAAGTAATATCACGTCCCCTGGCATCGAGCCGTCTGCAGAGCGGCAGAGCAACAGTTATTATGGGGATGTTCTTTGTTGCGTCTTCTACAAACACCTTAAAATACTTATTTTTTTATTTTTTATTTTTGCACGTTAAAACTAACAGATGTAATATGAGACAATACTACAAAGCGGGCCTTAAATTCTAATGCAAAAAAAATTATAAGTAATATAATTTATTATAAAGTGTTAATTTCTGACGGAATGTGCTGGGAGCTTGAGCAGGTGGTCTCGCACTCTCGCCCGCGGGGAGATGTGGGGTTCTGTCCGATTACAGAATTTGCAGGGGCGCGCTGTCACCCCCAGGGTCGACACCCCGCTTTGCCTCCATTAACACTTATCTGCATGATCTGCATGGAGACTGTGCCCAGAGGAGTGGACTCCGATGGCGGCAGGTTTTTATTAACAGACAGGAAGGGCTTTTATTAATAGACACGGCGCACTCCATTTTACTCCTGAAATTGCCTTCTTTATTGGGAAACACCTTCTCTCCTCCAGGGAATCCATTCAGGAGAAATAATCCCTCCACATTATTATCTCTGCACTGGTAAACCTGCTCTGTATTTGGTATAACCAGCTAACAACAATAAGTACTATGAATTCACAAATAAGACTTATTTATTTTGGGCAGCACGGTGGTGCAGTGGATAGCATTGTTGCCTCATAGCATGTCTTCCCCGTGTCCACGAACGTTTCCTCCGAGTACTCCGGTTTTCACCCAAAATCCAAGGACATGCAGGTTAGGCTAATTGGAGAGTCTAAATTGCCCATAGGTATGAGTGTGTGAGTGAATGGTGTGTGTGTCCCGTGCGATGGATTGGCGTCCTGTCCAGGGTGTATTCCTGCCTCTCGCCCAATGCATGCTGGGATAGGCTTCAGCCCCCCTGCGACCCTGACCAGTAATAAGCTGGTTAGATGATGGATGGATGGTATATTTTATACGTCTGACTAAAGGCTAACCGTATTCCTGAAATAATCTCATTAAACTCTTTTGGATGCAGACTGCTATCTGTACATGTACATTAGCATGCGTGTGTACTGCTATCTGTACATGTACATTAGCATGCGTGTGTACTGCTATCTGTACATGTACATTAGCATGCGTGTGTACTGCTATCTGTACATGTACATTAGCATGCGTGTGTACTGCTATCTGTACATGTACATTAGCATGCGTGTGTACTGTTGTCTGCACATGTACATTAGTGTGAGTGTGTGTGGCTCCACGTTGATTGAGTTCCATCTCCTGATCCATATGCCATATGTGTGTTTACTGTAAAGCCGCAGTGCAGATGTAACGGTTACGCTAACGCTAACCCCGCGGGACTCTGTAAAGCCACAGTGCAGATGTAACGGTTACGCTAACCCCGCGGGACTCTGTAAAGCCGCAGTGCAGATGTTACGGTTACGCTAACCCCGCGGGACTCTGTAAAGCCGCAGTGCAGATGTAACAGTTACGCTAACGCTAACCCCGCGGGCTCTGTAAAGCCGCAGTGCAGATGTAACGGTTACGCTAACCCCGCGGGACTCTGTAAAGCCGCAGTGCAGATGTAACGGTTACGCTAACGTTAACCCCGCGGGACTCTGTAAAGCCGCAGTGCAGATGTAACGGTTACGCTAACGCTAACCCTGTGGGACGCGCTAAAGTCGTGGTGCAGGCGCCCGGCCTCACCTGACGGTGCCAGTGGTGTTTCTCAGGACGGAGGCAGCGAAGGTCTGGGTCACGCCCACCAGGCTGGTGCCGTCCACCTCCACGATGAGGTCATTCACCTGGATCCTGGTGGAACAGAGGAGAGGGAGGGGAGGTGAGGAGGTCTCCCGCCACGTCCACACACACACACACGTCCACACCCACACACACACACACACACAAGAGGGCCTTGTCTGGAGGAGCCATGTGACTCATGCCAGAGCAGCTATGTGAGGAATCCCTGTATACTCGCAGAGATCAGGGAGAGAATGCGTTTACCGCCAATTTGCCCTCGCTGGTTTCAGACGCCTTCAAACAAAACACGGCTCAGCCTGACGGATCATTCAGCGTGGCGGAGGGAGCCTTAGGCTTCCTCCCACAACTGAGGTCGTGATTTGTAGTGAGAAGCTGAACAGAAACGTGAAGATTGGACTTTTAGAGGTGGACCATGGGCGCCATTTTGGCTCAACTGCGTCAAGCGGTCAGTCCATGCCTGTTCTTAATATCCCCGGATGATATACTTATTTCCCGGTTTTCGCTGATAATAGTATGGAGAATATGTTTCTCATACTGCATGTCACTAAACAGTGACAGTATGCTAGTACACAGTAAACAGGACACAGTAGATAGGGCTCTGATTCGGACACAGCCCGTTTTAATCTGCCTTTGTAGAGGAAGCGCACTGAAATCTCCTCCCCCTTCCTGCCCCCCCCTCTGACCCTGCCTCCATACCTGCCATCCCGGTGTGCAGCCCCTCCCTCTGTGACCGTCTTGACGAAGATGCCGAGCTTCTCCAGGCCCATGTCAGCGCCGGCCCCCATGCCGATTATGCTGATGCCCAGTCCGTCTCCGTCTGAGGGGGGAGGGGGGAGGGGGGGCAGGCAGTCAGCACGTAGCCCGCGGACACGGGGAGAACATGCAAACTCCACACAGAAAGGCCCTCGGTCGGGATTGAAACTCGGTACCTTCTTGCCGTGAGGCGACAGTGCTATCCACTGCACCACCTTGCCACCCTCCCAGAACAACACCGTTGGAATATTCCTCCATCAATGTTCATGATTATACATACATACATACATACATACCAACTTTCAAATGTGTGACAAATTTCACACACAATAGAAAGAGTAGTTAAATTAGCTTGTGCTTGTATTTGTATTGAGCATCTGGTTTCATGAAAATAAAATAAAAGCCATAGATATGTAACAGCAGTACTGGAAGCCCTCACGGGACAGGATTAGAAAAGGCGTTGAAGGAAAGGAGGAGCGCTCCACCTTTCTCCAGCTCCACGGGGAAAAGGTCCAGCCGCTCCACCCTCTTCTCCAGCTCGTACTCGGCCGAGGCCGCCATGGGGTCCACGTCGTCGTTGCGCCGGTCATAGTCCTCATTGGAGTAGGTGGTGAACACCTGAGAGAGGGGGAGAGGTGGAGAAGTGGGGGGGGGGGGGGGGGGGTGGAGAGAGGAGGGGGGGAGAGAGGGAGAGGGAAAGAGAGAGGAAGAGAGAATTAATAACAGTCCCTTATTTTAATTAAAAAAATAAATAAAATTGTTAAACAGTCTGGACCTCACAAAGATCCTGGCTTTGTAGAGAACATCACAATGTACAATTTAATGCACTCTACACACAGTGTCTGGCTCCATAGCGCAGTAATGATGGTGTCAAAAGGGCCCACTGTACTCACTGTACTGCTGTTTGAATGGGTCAGAGAACGGCTGCAGCTGCAATGCATTACTGAGCACAGTAGAGATAGTACAGTAGAGATAGTACAGTAGAGATAGTACAGTAGAGATAATACAGTAGACATGCGTGTGACTGAGCATGTGTGAATCCCAGCCAGTCCCGTCAGCTTTCCATGCCTTTTGTAAACTGTTGATGCAGATCCCCATTTCCCAGAATGTGCCACTAGAGACCAAAGCAAAGCATATGTTCAATGCAGCAGGCTTCTCTCCAAGAGCAAAGCAGAGGGCCCACACTGCTTCAATCGCCAGTGGTGCATTCTGGGAAATGTGGTTTCCCGGACTGGTCCACTAGCGTGGGTCCTCTGCTCTGGACGTTAGCTGGCCGCGGACCGGGAGCGATCGGACAGACGGAGACGGGATCAATTAGGCGGGCATTACGCGCCACATCAGAGTCGGCTAACACTCTACCAGATGGATAACGGATGTCTGGGAATGCCAAAGCCGGGAATCTCTTTAATCGGAGCGAGCGAGCGAGCGGCTGGGCCGCAGGATTTCATCTTTCCGTTCACAGGGATCTGAGAACAGCAGCGTTTCTCTGCGAGCTCACAGGCTAATCTAGGTACCTGGGACTGCGCTACGTGGGGGGCAATGAGATATTTTTGTACTTATGAGGTCCACCGACTAAGATTAATTATTTATTACCCTGCAGTGGACTCCTGTTTCTGTCCACAGGGAGTAATTCCTCAGCTTCACGTGGCAGAAATGTGGATATCTGTGGACCTCAGAGACTCTAGCACAGCCCCCGTTGTTCAAGGTTTGTTAAAGATATTCAGTACATCATCTATTATTTATAAAAAATAAATAAAAATGGACGATGATGCTACCAGCGTAAAGCTTAGAGCGTAAGTGTGGCGTGAGCGTGGAGTCAGATATTAATTAGCGCTTTACCCGCAGTACGGGGAGCTGACAAAATGTTTCAGCCCTGAACAGATCCACACGCTGGGCTCAGAAGTGATTCATTGTGAGAATCTGTGGGATATTTTCCTTAGCGAAATTAGGATAAGAAATGAGTGTAACCCACAGAATAAATCTAACACTAACAGCTGCAGTCTGGAGTGGTACGGTTACTGGACGCCACGTGCATTTTACTGTACAACATAGAAATGGGAAGATGGGAAGGTTTCTGAAGAAAACAGAAATGAGAAATTACTCATAATGGGCAATTTGAGTACAAACAGGTCAGAAATGTGTGTGTGTGTGTGCGTGTGTGCGTGTGTGTGTGTGGTGTGTGTGTAGTGCATGTGTGTGTGTAGTGTGTGCGTGTGTGTAGTGTGTGTGCGTGTGTGTAGTGTGTGCGTGTGTGTGTGTAGTGTGTGTGTGTGTAGTGTGCGTGTGTTACAGCTGAACACTGATCCAGAATCAGTCTGAAAACACTGTTGTTTTACTGTGTGAGTCCACAATAGCTGTACCTATGAAAGGATCAAAGCTCCAACAACATGAATAACAACAGGATGTACACTTGACAGCTTAGAGAACTGAATCTGCTCAAAATCCCATAGAGAAATTGTGCGTGATTAGACTTAATTAAACCCTCAGTTTAGACTGGAAGCATTTAGCAATGTGATCTGCAGCGGTTTTGTCTGTAATCTCCCAACCTGTAATTACGCACAAGACCCTCCTATTACCACAGTTTGGTTTGTACAATGAAAATATGAAATTTGAAACCTATATCAACTATTTTCCCTTTAACCTAACACTCAACTCCAGTTTATAGTTATTCTATATTGTAGAATAAATAGTTATTCCATATTGTTATAGAATATTCTATATTGTTTTTCTATATTGTATAAATAAATATACCTTGTAATTAATATATTACAGTTTATGTAATTGTATGCTAAAGGCTAGCATATCGTGCTACGTGCGTTCTCCCTGACGCTGGAGGAACGGCGGTTTAAAGGCTAGCATATCGTGCTACGTGCATTCTCCCTGACGCTGGAGGAACGGCGGTTTAAAGGCTAGCATATCGTGTTACGTGCGTTCTCCCTGACGCTGGAGGAACGGCGGTTTAAAGGCTAGCATATCGTGCTACGTGCGTTCTCCCTGACGCTGGAGGAACGGCGGTTTAAAGGCTAGCATATCGTGCTACGTGCGTTCTCCCTGACGCTGGAGGAACGGCGGTTTAAAGGCTAGCATATCGTGCTACGTGCGTTCTCCCTGACGCTGGAGGAACGGCGGTTTAAAGGCTAGCATATCGTGCTACGTGCGTTCTCCCTGATGCTGGAGGAACGGCGGTTTTCGGGCCGAGGATGCAGAGAGGAAGAGGAAGACGAAGAGCAGGAGAACCCCTCTGACCCTCCCTATTCCTCTTCCTCTCCTCTGCTCATCAGTATCAGTGTGTCACCCGACAGGCCTTCTCCAGACTGCTGCAGAGTCAGCAGATCGCCGTAATTAGCCTCGCCCTTACCGCCATCTCTCCCTCTCCCCGCCTCCCTCCCTTCGTCTTTGTAGCGCTTCATCTTTCACACATTCTTTCCATCCTTATCTCTCTCTTTTGCGCTGTCTGTCACATGTATGTTCTCTTCACACCCCCCCCCCCCCCCCCCTATCTAGCATTCTTGTCTTTCACACATTCCCCCATTTCTCCCTCTCCCTCTCTCTCTCTACATTTAAACAACGGGCATCTCTTTGCCACTGAATACCATCGTCTCCATAGCAACCACCCGGCTTGGTGATTGTGAGTTTGACACCAGGGTCTCTCTCTCTGGTATTTATGAGTATAGTAACATTAACACTTAAATTCTAGTTTTGACAAAATTGACATTAACAACAAAGGATAAATGTAATTTAGTACTTCCTGCCTGCTTACTGTCCATTTAAGCTGTTAAAAAGCAAATATGAACACATGAATTTTCTTCCTCAAACATTACAAACGTGTTTTTAAGATGACCTGACTGGTTTCAAAGTAACGTCTGTGGATTCATTATTTGATGTACTGTATATTTTATACATTATAGTAAGAATTTAAATGTATATGCAAGTGTATAGTAATACTGTGTCAAATAATGTGCCCATTCTTTCAGGCTTGACATTTCAGCTGAAGATTTGGTGGAGTATGCTGGTCTAGTCTCCTATCCTGAAGATATGCTAGTCCAGTCTATCTATCTGTCTCTCTCTGGCTGCTCTAGAAGTGCATTGTGACAGAACTAGTACTGACAGCCACAGAAAGTAGGTTCCTCTGCCGTGGAGTCTTCAATAGTTCATGTGATCTCACAGGGCGACACGCTGCCACTCAAACAGAAACTGGCAGAAGGAGCGTTTCCTTCTCTCTTCTACGAGTGAGTCAGAGACGAGCCCTGCCAAACCGCAGCTTCATCAGCTATCTCAAGATCAGCAGCGTAACATCCAATCTGCACCGTTTCTTTTCCGCGTCTCGCAGGTGTGAATCACACATCAGAAATGCAGTGGCACCTCTAGGAAAGCAAGACTGACTGCGATCAACGCTCAACAGAGCAGCCACAATGATCAGCAGCAAACAGAGCAGCCACAATGATCAGCAGCAGACAGAGCAGCCACAATGATCAGCAGCAAGTAGATCAGCCACAATGATCAGCAGCAAACAGAGCAGCCACAATGATCAGCAGCAAACAGAGCAGCCACAATGATCAGCAGCGAGTAGATCAGCCACAATGATCAGCCACAATGATCAGCAGGGAACAGAGCAGCCACAATGATCAGCAGCGAGTAGATCAGCCACAATGATCAGCAGCGAACAGAGCAGCCACAATGATCAGCCACAATGATCAGCAGCGAACAGAGCAGCCACAATGATCAGCAGCGAGTAGATCAGCCACAATGATCAGCAGCGAACAGATCAGCCACAATGATCAGCAGCAAACAGAGCAGCCACAATGATCAGCAA
This sequence comes from Ilyophis sp. 1 JC-2022, assembly GCA_022702515.1. Classification (NCBI taxonomy): domain Eukaryota; kingdom Metazoa; phylum Chordata; class Actinopteri; order Anguilliformes; family Synaphobranchidae; genus Ilyophis; species Ilyophis sp. 1 JC-2022. Next base: position 108,598,015 of record CM040394.1, read on the forward strand.
TAGAACAGCCACTTGGCCTGACTATGGCTGTGTCTTAAAGGAGATTTACCTCGCTTGCAGTTAGGTAACCTAAAGCAGACACAGTTAACTCTGCTCCTGGAATGCCATGAGCCGTTTCTGGTTTTCCCTCCTTCCAGGCTTGACTGCACCTGAATATTCTGAATGGTGAATCACTGACTACCTCCAGCACATGGTCACCTGTGTTTATTAAGCCTAATGATCAATTTAAATGCGTAGTAATGTATTCAGATGAAGTATCTAAAAGACCAGGGTTACCTTTCTCTGATTTAGGGAAATATGGACTCAAAACTGAGTCTCTGTTAGAGAGCTGAGATATTCCTTTCACTACTTTTATTCATATCTACTCTAAGGGATATTTTTATAATGTAAGGAATATCATTGAGTCTCCTTAATTGTTCCTGTAGTTTTAAAATAGTTCCATTAGTTTCAGAACACTGTTTGTGTCTCCGCGGTAACTGGGTAACTGTGGCAGGATAATCCATGGCCAGGAAAAGTGTAAATGTAACGTTTCTTGGTATTCGCCCTGCTGTGGATACGGACAATTCGCCGCACAGATTCAGCCAGCCGTCAACACGACGTCCGTCAGTGGTCAGACAGACAGCACAGGGACCCCTCTCTCACTGTTATACACACAGGGGTCAGGAGGTCAATCCTAATGTCACAGTCACGTAAACGTAGCACAGGGACCCCTCTCTCACTGTTATACACACAGGGGTCAGGAGGTCAATCCTAGTGTCACAGTCATGTAAACGTAGCACAGGGACCCCTCTCTCACTGTTATACACACAGGGGTCAGGAGGTCAATCCTAGTGTCACAGTCATGTAAACATAGCACAGGGACCCCTCTCTCACTGTTATACACACAGGGGTCAGGAGGTCAATCCTAATGTCACAGTCACGTAAACGCAGCATAGGGACCCCTCTCTCACTGTTATACACACAGGGGTCAGGAGGTCAATCCTAATGTCACAGTCATGTAAACGCAGCACAGAGCCACGTATAAATGTATAAAGAGATAAACAATTCTGAAAAAGAATCTCTATTAAGGCTAACTAGCGAGGCTACCGTAGGGCACATAAGACCTCCACTGTGTCCATAATTATAGTTTTTGGACCACATTTTTATACATTCCTTGTTTTCTGTTTTTAAACACAAGGCAGGTTATAAACAAGTTGGTCACATATTATTACACAGTAGTAAGAAACATGCCCCCGGGCATAGTATAGAGGACAAAGCTGCTGCAATGCTATTGGCTAGGACCGGGTGTGACATGCCGCAAACCTATGGAGTGTTGTTCTGCTATTCCCAGAGCTGGAAAGCAGTGACAGGGAGTTTAGATAACAGAAATGCTTAAGCTACCATTACACATTCTCACGTAGTTTAGTTTTGTAGTACATTTTAATTGAGGGTTATGTCCTGCCACCCATACAGAAAAGAGTGGTGTGCAAAGTGTCTATGAAAGATGTCTTGTGTGCAAAGCCCTGTGCCTGTGAGAGACGGCCAGCGTGCAATGCCCTGTGTTTATGAACGATGTCTTGTGTGTAAAGCCGTGTGTCTGTGAAAGATTTCTTGTGTGCAAAGCCCTGTGCCTGTGAAAGACGGCCAGGGTGCAATGCCCTGTGTTTATGAACGATGTCTTGTGTGTAAAGCCGTGTGTCTGTGAAAGATTTCTTGTGTGCAAAGCCCTGTGCCTGTGAAAGACGGCCAGGGTGCAATGCCCTGTGTTTATGAACAATGTCTTGTGTGTAAAGCCGTGTGTCTGTGAAAGATTTCTTGTGTGCAAAGCCCTGTGCCTGTGAAAGACGGCCAGGGTGCAATGCCCTGTGTTTGTTTACTTAATTCTCAGGCAGCTCTCTCATTCTCTCCACCCCACTGATCCCATGAAGGCAAGCAGCTGCCGCAAAGAATTCTGGGATACAGACACAGGGGCCAGATGTTGCAGGGAGGTATGTGTGAGTTTCCTGCTGGCTGACAGATGAGAGGATTAGCAGAGGAGAGAGAGAGAGAGAGACAGAGAGAGAAATAGAAAGAGACAGAGAGCGAGAGAGAGCCCCTGCTCCAGTTGTCAGTGTTGGTAGGTCACAGGGGCTTGTGGCTGGCCTGGATCCCGCCCTCATCATTGTGGGACGCCCTGCAGAAAGTCTGCTCTGCACCCATGGCTACCGTTGCCATCCCAACCAGAGAACACTCAGGTGCAGGCTACACGTTGGTGGTGGCAGAGGTAAGCTTCCCCTTTCAATGGGAGCCATTTTGGGACAAAAAGTGAAATATAAACACGATGAGTATTTATTTATAAGTATCATTACAACAAAAACAACTACAACAGTATGAGGAAGCAGACCCTCAAAGCCCTGGAGGAAATGGGCGAGTGAAAGCAGTTTGAGTTTATTCCATGTTGCTGCTTGGCCGATATATTTAGGGGCTTAGGCTGGTATGTGGCTGTGGTGGGGGGTGGGGGGCCAAACCCTACCATGCCAAACTCTACCTCCACAGCTGCTGTGGTGGCATTGGGGGGGGGGGGGGGGGGTTCTGACAACGTTGCTTTAGCGTGGCGGTATCGTTAGCATTGTGAGAGCGCAGTTGACACCGCAGAGCCTCCGCTCAGGCGTGGCGGTTTCTGCTGACTCTTAGTTTTGCTCTCTCTCTCTCTCTCTCTCTCTCTCTCTCTCCCCCCCTCTCCCTCTCTTTCCCTGTCTCACTTTCTCTCTCCCTCTCCCTCTCTCTCACTCCCTCCCTGTCTCTCTCTCCCTATCTCTCTCACTCTATCTTGTTCTCCCTCCCTATCTCTCTCCCCCACTTCCTATCTCTGTCTCTCCCTCTCTTACAGGAGAGGCACACAGCGCTGTGCGGCACTCTGTCCGGTTTCCATGGAGACTGCTTAGACACACACACACACACACACACAGAATAGAGAGTAGTATGCAGGTATGGTTGGGCTGCCATGTTGGTTTTTGTTCATTTCTGCAGCCCTCCTCTGAAGAGCCAGCTGCACCCGATAACAATCAGCTACCGCCGGCTTTCTCCACGCCCCGCGAAACGCAGTGGGACTAACGCGGAGATCACGCGTCCCACCATTCATAACAAAAGAGGAAGCAGGTTGGGGGGATCAGCACATTTCTCAAACGGACTGAGGGAGAAATCTGTGTGTGTGTGTGTGTGTGTGGGGGGGGGTTAGAGAAGCTTCAACAAAGACTGGAGGGAGGGGGGCTAAATCCGGCAGGATTCCTGATGTACAGTACGGGTCGATTTAGCTGCATGCATTCTGCAGGGCTGCTGGTGTGGGGATCTATATGGCAGAGCCGCCGTGGCGGAGATCGATGCACCAGACCTATAGTGGGACGGAGGACCCCTATTTGGCAGTGAATGTGTGGTGGAAAGCGCTATACTGCAGGGCATCTTTGTGTATGGTAACTGACGGCTCTGTCCCAGAGCAGGTGGGAGTACTCCATGATATTACAGAAGGACAGAAAGATATTAAAGAAGAAGAATGGGCGGCAGTGTAGTGTAATGGTTAAGGAACTGGCCTTGTAACCGAAAGGTTGCAGGTTCGATTCCCAGGTAGGACACTGCCATTGTATCCTTGAGCAAGGTACTTAACCTGCATCGCTTCAGTATATATCCAGCTGTATAAATGGATAATATGTTTAAAAAAATGCTAAAAAGTTGTGTAAGTTGCTCTGGATAAGAGTGTCTGCTAAGTACCTGTAATGTAAGTAAAGACTTAATTATGTGCTCTTCAGTCACAGCTGTACAGCAGCGCCAAAAACCTGCGCCACAGTCCCAATAGAACCTGACCCGGCTTGGCCTGGCTCGGTCTGAGATCTGGTTTTTAGCAGAGGGGATTGGACAACCCATAGGTTGTAAGTTTGAATCTTAGGATCTGCTGGACTTCCCAAATGTGCTGAACTTGAAGTCCCCCACAGACCGAGGGCACAATACAGACCCTGTGATCACTCCACAGGCCTAACAGAGCTCTAACAGGACCTGCAAGGAGCGGGTAAAGTGGTGGTGTTTTCACTGAGGATAAAATTGTCAGACTCGGTTGATTGATTGGGTTGGAAAACACACAGTGTTCTAGCTTTACAGGAAGTGATTGGCTACTCCACATGTGTACGTGTGTGAGATTATTATTTATTTTTTTTAATCGTAAATTCTTTAGATGGCCTGGGCACGATTCATGACCGGCAACTGTGTAAATCAAAAATCTACATTGACAATAGAGGATGAGAGAAGATTCTGGGATCATATTTACAAGCTTGCTGTGGATATTTCAGAAGTAAGAGGTTGTCAAGCGGGTCAGAACACGGCAGTTTGAAGTCTGGCCCAGTTCTGATGGTCTTATGACCCAGTTCTGATGGTCTTATGACCCGGTTCTGATGGTCCTTTGACCCGGTTCTGATGGGTCTTTTCCGCACGCACAAAGCCACCTCATGGACCCCCCACGCCGTGACACGTCGCCCGTGTAGAACGAAACGCACCTCCGCAAGGCTTCTGCTCGGAGCAGGAAGTGTCAACAGGACAACAGGAAGTCTTCGGTAAATATCGGCCTCCCTGACCCTCCGCTGCTCCACCCCCCGTCCCCAAATCTGTACGCTTCAGTCACTACGCCCAGACTGAAGAGGACTGGCGGACCCGCCACGCCCTCTCAGCTTTGAGCTCTTCCTGTGCTTCTCCTGGATTAGCGAGACGCGCATTGTGATTCTGAAATTCGGCTTTCATTCCCCAGCGTTTGCTTCAGTTCCCGAGAGAGAGAGAGAGAGAGAGAGAGAAAAACTAAGAGTCAGCAGAAACCGCCACGCCAGAGCGTAGGCTCTGCGGTGTCAACTGCGCTCTCACAATGCTAACGATACTGCCACGCTAAAGCAACGTTGTCAGAACGTTAAGTGTTATCTGGGATATCTTGCATTTTTTGAGTATACCGCTGCTAGAGTTGGAGCTAGTGCTTCCTGCTTCCTGCTCACGAGAGTGGTTTAATTGTTCCGCAACGTGAAACTGGAATTTCATCATGTTTATGGTCATGGAAAATTCAAGAGTCTGTTCTGCTAACTGCACTGAAAACAGTGTTTACGTTCTCACATGGGAAAATGCTGAACTGTGTTTGAGGAAGAAGCTTGACTTGGGGAAGAGGGTGTGGTGACAGCTCCTGTCCACATAGAATAAGGAAAGCCAAATTTTAACACTAAAAATACAGTATACACATCCTCACTAAAATCTGTATTTCATGGCTGGGACTGCAATTTTAAATGGTAAATCTATTTACATCTATTACATGTCAAATTAACTTTTCCAAGAACAGTGATGAATTCAAGGAGCGGATATACAGGCAAAAAAATGTTACATTCTGCATGATACGCAGCGGACGTTACACTGCAATTTGGACAGCATGTGAATTCTAGAGATACTCTCCGCATAGATGAGCAGCTATCCCACAATCCAATTTTCCCTCAGCCGTGCCCGAGGCAGATTACGTCCCTGAAGTTTTACGAGGACGAATCGGATTATGGCCACTCTGCTTTCTGTGAATGGAGGCTCATGGCCACCGTGATCACAACCGTAGTGACAGCCGCAGTCTTTCAGAATGGACCCAGGTTGGAGACTGAATGAGTCGGCTCAGCCGTTGAGGGGCTTCAAGGGGCGGGGCTGGCCTAGACCTTTTTGATTACAGAGTGGAGAACAGCATGCATTGCAATAATTGTTCTACTTGAGTATTTTAAATCAAGTTTTATTTTCCATAATGCCATTTCTAAACAGGTTGCTACATATCACTTTGTAGTGGATGCATTCCGGAGAAATGAAAAGGGAGGAGAAAAAAGACCCCTTTGAGTCAATGCGGAAAATGCCGGAAAATGATTTCCGACCACAGGAGAATTGAGATCCTTATCAATAGCCACGCTCAATGGCTGTTCTATTGAATGGAACCCATTTGGAAAATGTGGGATTCAAGGTTGTAATGGTCTCACACCCCAGGTCATACCCCCTCCCCCTCCCAGGAACATACTGGACTGTGATATAGAGTGCTAGCATTAGCATACTAGACTGAGATACGTAGCGCTAGTGGTAGCACACTGGACTGTGATATAGAGTGCTAGCATTAGCATACTAGACTGAGATACGTAGCGCTAGTGGTAGCACACTAGACTGTGATATAGAGTGCTAGCATTAGCATACTAGACTGAGATACGTAGCGCTAGTGGTAGCACACTGGACTGTGATATAGAGTGCTAGCATTAGCATACGAGACTGAGATACGTAGCGCTAGTGGTAGCACACTGGACTAGAATTAGCATACTAGACTGTGATACGGAGTGTTAGCGGTAGCATACTGGCATACAGAGCTCTAGCAGGAGAAGGCCATTGGCTGCTTTTCCAGGGAAGTAGGCCATGACCACCTTGACCAAAGACGACCAAGCCGGAATGGTCCCAGAGGGTAGCAGCCAGCCGAAGAGCAGAACAGTCAGTGAATCTATTTTCACAGACAGGATATTAGGCTACCAGCCAACGTATTATAGCCTTCTGTCACCCTATATGGGACAACATTAAGGACAAAATCATGAAAAACCTTGAATCTCCAAAAAAAAAAAATTTCTCAGGAAGAGCAAAAACTGGTTATTTTTTTCCCCCCCATTTATCAACATGGCAAAGTTTTCATCAGTTCCTTGTACATAGAGCTGGAGTACAACTTTAAATACATGTCAAATAGGGCTGTTAAACGACCCCAAAAAGCCTTTAAAGTGTTCTTTCTGGAAAAAAACATTCAAACGTATTTAATGTTACATTTTCATATGGTTAAATGGTAATGCCGTCACGCAGCATATGCACATTTGGCAGGATTGTTATAGTCCCCTGGCCATCAGTGGATTAAGGGGGAAGACACGTTCATGCAAGGCTATTTAGCGATGCAGGTGCCTCTTAATCGCTTATCTCGCTTATGAACAGTTTGCAAGTGGTCCTCACACATTGCTGGCTGTCATGCGATATCTAAGCTCCGTCTCGTAAATTCTACAAACTACCGTGTCCTTTACGGCCGCAGAGAGGCCAAATGAAGATGTTTATAATTAATAATAATAATTATAATGAATTAATACCGCGTTTGCGCACAGAGGGTATCGGCCAATGAGGAGGAATGACGGAGGAGGAAGAAAAACACGGAGGATTCATGGGGGTGAAAGGAGGGGGAAATAAAGGTATCTAGAGGCATCTCCAGACGCTCCTAAGCACAGGTAAGCGCTTTCACCAGGCAACCGTAACAACAGCCGCTCTTCAAGAAGTAACGTCAGCAGGGTATATGAAATTAACTTTTTCACCCACTAGCCAGAGTGGCTTGTGGATTAAAAAAAATCACCGGCCATTTTCAACATTTTACCAGCCACATTACCTTTTGCAATATAACACAACCTGATTGGTTACCAGCCACATTACCTTTTGCAATATAACACAACTTGATTGGTTACCAGCCACATTACCTTTTGCAATATAACACAACCTGGTTGGTTACCGGCCAAAGTGGCTGTGAGAGTAAATATTTTACCAGCCACAATCAAACCAGCATGTGGCTGGTGTCTAGTGTTAATTTCACACCCTAGGTGTCAGGTGAATTCAGGAATAACAGGAAGTGCTGTCAGGTAGGGCTGGGCGATTATGGCAAAAGTCAATATCACGATTAATTGAACACTTCACCTCGATTACGATTATTGGACGATTATTTTGATTATTCCCCCCCCGTGCCATGTTATTTTTTTTAAAAGGTCACTCACACGCACAGACAAATTGACGATTTAACATTTATTGACGTCAAATTTCACTTTTAAAGTAAAACTGAAAGCTTCTCAAAGAAGATAAAAAACAATATTAACATTGTAGCTTTCACCTTATGAAAAAGGCC